>JASVER010000065.1:2141381-2711947 GCA_030449065.1 Oceanodroma leucorhoa
TAACATTTGTTATCCCGAGTGCTGCCGGGCTGGATGTGCTTTTTGGCTTTTTTTTTTTTTTTTTTTCTTTTAAAGGAAGTTCTGGAAATAAGTCTAAAGGCGAAAGTAGTTTGTTTACATGACAGATTAACAGCGCGCTGCGATCAGCCTTCCCTTGCCGCCCTCCTGCCCCACCATCGCAACCGGGCTTAAAGCGGAATCTCACCGGCCACGTGAAGTTAAAGGGCAACTTAATGGGGCTGTCAAATCTCTCCGTATCCTTGATGCTGAAGGAGTTTATTCCCAGAACCGGGGTGATGATGCTGCCGAAAGTGCAGGAGCCCGGGGAGACCACTGCCTGAAAATGCTTCAAACAAACGCGAAAGAAGGTCCTGCAGTGGGGGGAGCAGGGCTTCCCGCTGGCCAGAGACCCGTGGCTGTTCACGAATTCGTGCAGCTCCAGCTGGAAGACGCCAGAGCCGGACACCCTCTGCACAAAGGGGAGACACACAAAATAGCCAAATCAGACCTTACCCCGGCTTTGCCATGCAAACTTGCTTCCATCACCCACTTTACATTTCGCGAACCCTTTTTTTTTTTTTTTTTTTTTGCGATGTGCGATTACCTGCTGCAAAACCATTAACAGAAACGTCAAGCCAAAGATGCGCAAGGCTGTCATCCTTGTGTTATTCAAGCTTCCAGCTCTTAGTGGGTTTAGTTTTCCTCCTGTATTCCTCAAATGGTCCAAGCAAGCGCTTCTCGGTTGAGGGAGAAAAGAGAGGCGTCACGGCGATTCTCCTGGAGCAACCTGCTCTTCCAAATATTCCCCGAGCACCAGCAGAAATCGGAAGGTAAAATCCAGGTGTCGATCCGTCCCCTTCTGGGAATTAATCCTGCAGCCAACCGCCGACCTCTGATCGCTGTCGTCGCCTTTATAAACTCCAAAGCCGGGTGGGTTTGCTGAGAGGCGCGGAGGGGAGTGCTTAGCGTGGAACCGCTCCTCCTTTCACCGGTGYTCACGGCGCTCAGTAAATGGAAAACTTGCTTCCCTTCGAGCTGTTTATATAGTTGCCTCGCATCCTCGCAAGCTCATTATGTAAACTGTCAGTCAGACTCACGGGCGATCCCTCCCCTTTTCCATCTTTCCTTTCTGGAAAAAAAGAACCAAATGTTGCGGAGAGCCCTCGTATCCAGAATTAATACCCTGCTGCCGCCGCCGCCGCCGCCGCGCTGGCCGCCGAGGAGCCGAGCTGATTACGGACGAGCCCAGCATCTGTTGAGATATTTACGGCGCTCGCACTGGGAGAGTTCCCTCGAAAATCAGACGCCTCTCCACAGAGCAGCTTTCCAGAGCGGCCGAACAATAGGGGATGAAATGTTTTAAAAAACACGTTTGTTAGTGTGTTTGTTTGTTTGCTTCGGTCCCCCCCCCCCCATCGCTGGGTGCCCGCCCGCCCGCACCCCCCGGCCGCYCCCCGGGGCGGCGGGACGGGGCAGCGCGGCGCTGCGGCCGCGGCCGGGCCGGAGCTGCCGGGCCTGGCGAGGGCTGGCCCCGGGGGGGAAAGTAAAAGTAAAAAAACGGCKCTTGCTCGCCAGGCGGGCACCCGGGACGGCCCCGCCGCCGTCTGCGGGGCGCAGCTCCGGGGGTGCCCGTGGGCAGGCCCCGCGCACCGGCTGCTGTCCCCGGCGTCACGCCTGACCCCGGCTACCGGCGATGCGCCGAAACCCACCCGAGGACGGGGGCGAGCGGGGCGGGTGGTGGCAGGGGAACGGGCACGGCGGGGGTCTGCGGGCGTTCGGTCGCCTTTGCGAAACGGGTGGCAAACGAGCGCTGAAGCGACGTGGCCGAGGTTGGCGGGCCGGCTAGCCCGGCTACCCTGCTGCTGCCCCGGCCCCCCAAAAACACGGGCAAGGGGGGGASTCGGGCGCTTGCAGGCAGGCAGGCAGGCGAGGCGGGGGCCGCGGGGGGTCGTGGGCCGTGACAAGCTGCTTGGCAGTGGCCGGTGCCGGGCTGCAGCCGGGCTGCGGTCTGGCGTGTGCCAGTAAAGCCCTTGGCCTGATTGCAGCGTGCGCTTATTGTTGGGTCGCGTGTCCCTCATTAAAGCCAAGCACAGAGAAGGCCTTTCATGTGGCTTTTTATTTCAGCTTGTTAAATGGATGGGAGGCCGGAGGGGGGGGGGGGGGGGGGGGGGGGGGAAGGGAGAGATAAACCCTCAGCTGTATGATAATGAGGTCTTGCCACCTTTATGCCAGCGCCCGGCTCGCAAGGCTGCGGACCCACCCGGCGTGGATCACCTGGGGAGCAGCGCAGCGCGCTGCAAGTCGCCCTTGAGCTTCTGTGCTCTCCCAAAGGGTCTTTTCTTGCAGCGTTAATTCTCCAGTCCGGGCTCTTTTGGGGGGAAATAAAGAAGGAAAGCCGGGGGATCCGGCTTGTTTGGAGGGGAGGCAGCATGGGGGGGGGCGAGCCCCAGCTAAACTTCCCCGGCCCTCCCGCTTCCCCGTACATTTCCAACGGAGCCGCCGCTTTCCCTAGAACCCAGCCTCGGTCCGGGCAGGGCCCATGTACGGCCAAACGTCCGGGGTCGGGCCGGGAGGGGCGTCCGCGGAGAAATAGCTGAGCTTTCCGCGGGGAAAAGCCACGGACACAGCCGCCACCGTGAACGGTGCCATCGCACCAACGCGCGTGGGTGTGGGCGGGTTTGGGGAGGGGGCCAGGCCARGAATCGGGGTCGCCGCCAAAGGGGGATTAAAACTTCTCCTGGTCCCCGCTGCGCCGGGGAAAGCGGGAGCCGGGGAGCACAAGCGCTGGCGATGTCGGGGGGCTGCAGCCGGGGCCGGGCGCCCTTGGCCCGGCTCCGTCCGGAGTGGCCCGGCTGTCGCCTGCGGGGTGCGTGTGCGTGGCCTCGGCGGGCACGGCCGGGAGCCGTGTCCGTGATGGAGATAAACCGCAAGGCAGAGGCACAGGCGAGGAGCTCTTTTGTCTCGGCCTCGTAAACAAGTGGGAAGGAGGAATGTGTCGCCGCTGATGAACTCGGAATTTTGCAGCGATCCGCCCGGCCRGATCCCGGCTTTACCAGCAGCAGCGTCAACTGTCAAAATCAAATCTGATGCTAATAGCTTCGGTACTAAATAAAATGAGAGGCCAGATAACATCAGTGCTTGATAAATGGTAATGAGTGTCTAACCTAGGGGAACAGAAGGGCTGTGGGGCTCTTTAATTCAGTATTGAAAGGCTAGCTGGGTACTGCAGGCTCTAGCAGATGTTAGTATGTGTGTGTTTTGATTTTTGACTTGTATTGGACGTTTATTAGGCTAACCAGAGCCACCCCACGCATGGCCACTTGGTCCAGGCACCATCTGGCACAAGCAGGGCGGCGTGCAAGAATAGGGCCTCGCTTTGGTGCTGAGGATCCACAGGCAGCATCTACCATATGGACCCGGAGCTAATGTAGGTTAAAGCAAGACAAGCTGATCTCTGCTTTTCACAGCTCCGCCAAACCTCTCTCTGCCATCCTGGCGGCGTGCACCTTGGCGGCTGGGGAAGCGCTCCCACCTCCGCCTTCCCCAAAACCTGGCAAGCGGGGTGCAAGCCCCCCAAGAGGTCCCCAGCCCGCTCAGCCGTCCTTGGGTGGCCGCTATTTTACGAGTCAAACTTTGCACCTAGTTTCGCTCGTTCCCGGCAGGAGCAGAAGTCGCTCCAGCTCCCCACGTGTCGTCCCCCCCCAACCCAAATATTTTCAGAAGCTCGAGTGAGGGGTGCAAAACAGACGTAGAAGTCTCCTCCTAACTCCAGGGCATTGTTTTGATTGCAGCTATAAAAAGAGCCCGTAATAAAGTAATAACCGGGGAATATAATAAACCACCTGCTGCATGTTGACACACACGCACACGGAGTTCAGATAAAAAAAAGTTGCATTAACAGCATCAAACAGCTGAGCCTGAAAGCCGACCGAGAGCAGATCAGAAGCGCAACTCCTGCAAACTCTTTCCTCTGCCCAACGCGCCGTCCCGGGTCACTTTGGAGAGCAACAGCGCAGCGACCTCCTTCAAGAGCCCGGGCTCATTTCGAGGGGCGCACGTCCTCGGGGCGGGGGGAGCCGGGCGGGGGGAGCCGGGCCTGCAGAGCCCCCCCGGCTTTGCCGAGGGGCGGCAGCGGGGTGCCCGCAGTGGCCGGACGCCCCCGCTGATGGCCGCCTCCCCATCCTTCCCACCCTGCTCCCCATCTCTCCAGCTCGCTTACTCCAGGTCAGGGCGCTTCTCCCCCCTTTTTCGCGCCCCATTTGCTGCCGGTTTATCTCCAGGCTGGCCCGGCTCAGCGTACGCGTGGCCAGGCCAAGCGCATCTCGCTAACGAGACAACGTTAATTAATTCCGGGCGGGTGAAAGTTGCCAGCCTGCCCAAGCCTTCCCTCCCCCCGAGCCCCCGTGCCAGGCTGCCCTCCTCCGTTCCCGGCGGGGACATCCAGCGTTCCCCCCCCGGGGTGTGCCCGACCCCCCTCCCCCCCCGCCCGGCTCCTTTCTGCCACCCGTGTCCTGCTGCTCTCAGGCTGCAGACCCCGGGAAGGGGGGGCTGCGAAGGGCTCGGTATCGCCCGCACTAACCCAGGCGGGAGCACCTGCATCGCGCCTCCCGCCATCAGCCCCGCTTTTCTCTCTCTCGGATAGCCCCGTATTTCCTAACCTGCCCGCCCGACCCACGGGGGAAGCTCCCGCGGGGGTGGGTCTGTGCGTGAGGGGCTCCCGGTAATGTCGCAGCCACCGGGGGCTTTCTACATGGCTTCTGCTGGGCTGCTTTCAGGGACCTGCAGATACCGACCACCCGTGCCTGCGGCCGGGGCACGGTGCTCTGGCCACGCCGAGGTGCCACCCGGCGTTTTTGGAAGGGGACGTGCCCGAGCTGGAGGCAGCCCCTGCCTCCCCGCTGTCCCAGGCTGTCCCCTAATGCAGCATGAAGCCACAGCCAGGCTGGCCTGGCTTGCCGGACCGGCTCAAGCCTGGCTGGGGGCGTCCCGCGTCTTCTCCTTCCCCCTAACCGGGGGGGAAGAACCCCCGGCCCCAGCCCTTCCCCGTGCCGGGGAGCGGTGCGGATGCCCGGGCCCCCTCCCTCAGCGCCAGCCGCTGCCCACCCGCCTCCCCCTTCGGATCGGGGAGCAGCGCACCAGCACCTTCRCGCCCCGCAGCCGCCTTCCCCCGGCAGCCGTCCCCCCCTTTCCCCCCGGGGCCGTGGGCCGCGGGGCGCCGAGAAATCCCTCGCAAAGCGGCTGCTCGCAAACCCAGAGCCCCGCGGGCTGCTCCGCGCTCGATCGAATTTCGCGTAACGATTTTGACGCTCGGTCCAGCATCCCCAAGCGCCTGCAGGAGTGGGATATTTTATTATGCACCTTGCGCGCCTTTCTCGGTAGCGTTTCTGCTTTCTGGCTGTGAGTTTTGGGGCTGGCTCCGCTGGTCGCCTTTTTGATCCTTTAGTTAGCGACTCGCCCATTTATTCAGTGCTCGCCAGCCTTTCCGTGTGCACAGCCCCACTTTGTGAGCCGGATTCCCCGATGGCTTTTAAACCCCTTAGCTAGAAAGTTGCGCATCGATTTGGCGCTGACACACACCGAGAGCCTCTAAGAAAAAAAAAAAAAAAAGAGAAAAGGAAAAAAAAAAAAAAATCCCCCTTGCTTGTTTTGTTTCTGCCTAAATGTCCGTAGCGCGGAGCATCCCTCCAGGGAGCTCCGCTCCGAGGGGTGTTAATGTGGTCGATTTGGGGTACAAATGTTTGGAAATGTTTCCCGATTTGCACAGAAGGAGGGGGGGGGGGGGRDGRGAAAAAGGGGGGGGGGGGGAGTGGGATTTGCAAACTGTTGCTGCCACATGGCTCCTCCAGCCTGCCCATTCTCATTGTAATGAGGCCGGCGCGTGCCTCATCTGCCGTGGGGGTGCAGCACGCGTGACAACTGGAGCGGCGCGRCATCGCCACGCAAGCTCCACGCACCCGCGCCGCGCCGGGGAACCCGGCGCGGCGCGGGTGCGTGGAGCTTGCGTGGCGATGCCGCGCCCCGGGCTGCCGCTCCCCACCGCCCGTCCACCCTTTCCTCACCCAGCCCCTAAAAAAATAAGAACATTTCTCTTAAAGGCTATAACGATCACTATTGAGCCTCTCGCTACAAATCGATGGCTTCTTTTCCATACAAATGCCTGCTTATGCCTTTATGTTCTCCATCTGTTTGTAGCTAACACCTGCCATTCAATAAATCGATTTGGCCATTTAATGTAACAGCTTCCCGGGACATTTTTTTCATGCCAGATGCCACAGCAGCTCCAAACCTCTATCCCAAGCCCAGCCGCCCAGCCCGGGGCTTTGCCTCGGCAGAAACCCTCCGCCAGGGCACGGAGCAGAGCTGAAAAGTAAAGAAAACAGTAAAAAGTGTGGTTTGTTGGGKTTTTTTTTAATATTTTTAACACTAACCCCACCGATCATACCTTCTTCTTTCCCGCTGCAGTTTCTGAACGCCTGGGGAGTGACATCCCGGCTGACCCACAGCCCACTGGCAGGTGTACACGTGGGTCTGGGAGTCCTGTGGGTCACAAGCATCAGGGCAGCTCGTGACGTTTTTTGGTTCCTTTTTATTTTCCCCACTAACAAATACTTTGCATGTTTTAAGGGATTTCATGTTTTAAGGATGCAAAGACACTGCCTGCATGGTTTATCACCCCACGGCTCCATGCCTTGGGCCTCCCTCATAGGGACCTCGTGGGATGAGGGGCCCCATCCTTCTACTTGCTTCAGGGGGGTTCAACCCTCCTTGAGCTGCCACCTTGCTGGGCATCGGGGCCGAGCCCCCCCCCCCGGTCTCTGAGCTGCAGCAATGCTGCGGTCCCCAGCAGCAAGAGCAAAGAGAGCAGCTTGCCCGTGCGCTGCTTTGCCCTACACCGGGGCAAACCTCGGGTTTCCCTCCGGCTGCCCCGCAACACGCTCCACGCTAAGCTGAGCTGAAGGAGCAAGGTGGATCTCTCTAGGTGGTGCCCCGCAGGTCTCAGGGGAGGGAAAACAGCATCACTGGGGATATGAGAAAGTGGAGTGAGTAATACAGCATGGGGAAGTTACGGGGCTGTTTCCTCGTGGAGGAAGGGAGCAGCGCCGGGCTGGCCGAGTTCCTCCGGAGGAGGCGATTTCGGTACTGCTGGGGTTTTGTTTGACTGCGTTTGTTGTATAATTTATTGTGCTGGGAGTGCCTACAGCCTTCGAAAGGTGCCTTTGAAAGGCACCTTTATTGCTTTAAGTCTGAATAAATACATAAAATGAAACATGTAATACAAAAGATAGTTATAGATATGTACATATTTCAGCTATATGGGTCTGTTTCTTTCTTAATTAATTCAGTGCAGGCCACGGATACCATTTGCAAATGCACCTGGCTGTAAAAGCTTAATTTTCTTGGAAAGTCAGCAAGAAAGTCATGCAGTCATTTGGCAMTTTTACCTGAGATAGCTGGATAAAATTAGGACTTCTCATAAAAACCACCCCTGGAAGCTATGGCTGGAACTGAGAATAGTTACCTGGGAGATGACCAAATCTCTCTTTTTTTGAACCTCAGAGTTGTGGGTGAGATTGGCAGGGGGAGTTGGAGACGATGGAGATGTCTCACTTGGAGCAGAGGTTCCCATGGTTTTGCTCATACGCAAGTCATGTATGGGTCAGCGTTCATGGACGGGACACTGGCCTGAAGCAGCACAACAAAACAAGTACAGGCTGGCTTCTTAAAGAGGAAAAATTCCCTTTGCAGGCTCCATAGTAAAAGTCCCATGGGCCAGGCGTTGGGAACTCCTGCCTCAGAAGGTCTGTGTCTTCAAACAGATGGCCGGGCAGCCCTTGGCTACTTAGAATATGTTTGGGGCTATATTATATAGCGCTGAGTAAAGAGATCTGTCACAGAAAAGCAGTAAAAGGCAGTTTTAACTCTTCCCCCGGGGAGTGGCGTGGATCCACGCTCCGCCTGTGTGACCAGTCCCTCCTCTGCCGGCCCCCATACGGAGCCCACAGGATGTTTGGTAGGGGCCCAGCATTGTGGCGCTCGCTTCAGACAGTCGGAGGAAGAAGCCTCAGACCTCTGGCATGTGAGATTTGGCAGAGCAAATCCCGGAGTCAGGCGCGTACGGCCTCGGCGCAGCCACCGCGCAGGCTGTCCCAGCGGGGCAGGACCGAGAGGAGAGCGGAGAGGGGCGCTGGGAAGCGCTTCTGGAGCGGCCGGAGGTGCACGGCATCCAACCCTGCACCCAGCGGAGGTCAACGAGACGCCGTCACCCCGGCGGTATCTGCCTCCTCCGGGCTGGTCCCTCGCGGCAGGGGGTGTGCTGCCATCAGGCGTGGTGGCCGCACTGGGTTCTTCTGAGCTCTTCTGCTTTCCTCACTCTCCTGGTAGCCTGGCATTGGGCAGAAGCTGTCGAATGCCCAAGACTGAATTTCTGGAGAGGTGTGGAGGCCAGTGCTGGCAGGAGAAGGCCTGTGGGACTCGGTGGAGTTGCACCTGCTTGTCCCACCAGGATAAGCTGCAGCAAGGCAGTTGTAACTTCTCAGTTAACCAGCACACTGGTTAAAAAGATATTTAAAATGCAGCTGGCCACTTAAGTAAGAAAACCCATTTTAAAGCCCTTCGCTGGAGGTAAAACTTGCTAATGACTGAAGAGAGAGAAAGACCATCCTGACTTTTTATCCATAGCATTTATATTTATTTCTAGTAAAAAAGTTTTTAACCAGGAGCAGCTGCTTCCACAGCCCATCAAAAGCAATCCTAGATTGTCCAGATGGAGTCACTCAAGACAGAGACAAGAGC
This sequence comes from Oceanodroma leucorhoa, assembly GCA_030449065.1. Taxonomy (NCBI): domain Eukaryota; kingdom Metazoa; phylum Chordata; class Aves; order Procellariiformes; genus Oceanodroma; species Oceanodroma leucorhoa. The sequence goes on from JASVER010000065.1 coordinate 2,150,175, forward strand.
GAGGGCTGCCACCGGCTCCAGGATTTCTGGGTTTGTCCTATTTTAAGAAGATCTCACATCCTGCAAACACTGCTTATGGGAAATGATTGGATGCAGAAATCCTAGTGGGGGCCCATGAGGCAGCCTCATGTGGAGATGTGGCGATGTGGCATACTGACATTTTGACATAACGTGGTGATGATTTTATGCTAGCATCAGCCCTCCAAGAGGAAAGTAAATATGTGACATATTGTTCAGGGAAACAAAACAAACCAGACAATGAGGTCCTGTGCCCAGTGACTGATGTAGCCTCTGCAGGCCCATGCAAAACCTCTTTTCCTTTGTGATCTGGGGATGCTGGGAAAATGAGTGCATCAGGGTATCCARTACCCATCCCTGGCCCATCCAGCCCTCCTCGCTTTTTGTCTTTGTGTGCGGCCATGCAGGGAGCAAACACAGAGCACCCGCTGGGTTTCTATTGTTTCTCCTGTCTAATGGCCCTACTTAGCCATGGAGGAGCGGGATGGATTTGCGCCTTGCGCACATTGTTCTTGGGGTTCAAAAGAATACTTAAACTAGAGCAGTAGTTAGTATGACAATGGAATAGAAATGAACATTCACTCCAGTGGCTGTGGATGGCACAGGGGCTTAGATAATGGGACAAGGGAGAAGAAAATTAATGAATCTGTCTGTCTGTCTGTTGACCCATCAGCATAAATATCTTGTCAGTCATATGTGACAGCAGATCTAGTTGGCTGGTAAGAGCTGTGCTTGCCCAGGCTCCCGGCTGTATTCTTTAATTCAAAAGTTTCATCAGGTAATTTAGCAGACTGAAGAAAGCTGGTACTTGACCACATAGCCAGCCCCAAATGGATGAGCAATAAACTCTTCATCTGTGAGCGTTAAATGACGCAAAACAATGGTACACCGAGGGCACGGGTACCGACTCCTTCCTCCCGCTCCGTGCCCGTGGGCAGGCATGGAGATGCTCCTTCACAGCCGACGCAGGAGCCTTTCTGGAGCTGAGCAGCCGTGGGGACTCCCCGTCAGGACGCCGGGCTGTGCTGCCAGCCTCAGCCAGCGGGGAGGGATCAAGAAGTCTGCTGTCACCGGGTGCCCTTTGTCAGAGGCTGCTCAAGGGGGGCAACCACTAAAGTCTCCCCAGGTGACCAGCTCACCCGYGGGAGGGCAGGCAGCAGCAGCCATCCCATCCTGGAGGGGATGTAGCTGCCACGATGGAGGGATTAAACAGTGGGGTAAGGCTGACGTGCTGTTTTGTTCAAAAGCCTGGGGTGAGGCATGGGGCCGTTCTGTGTGGTTCTTCCTGTACGTACACACACAAACCCACGGTGGGAAACCCTTCTTCTCAGGGTTTAGGATGGGATTTGTCTCACCTTACTTTAGCCGKGTGACAAGTATATAGGCTACGTTAATTATCTGCATTTCCTCTGGAGTCAACACTGAGAGATGGGACCATATTGCTCCTCCTGTGAAGGGACTCTGTGCTAGACAGGATGAATGACCATCTCCAGAAACCCTTCTCTTTCCATTGACTCCAGATCTGCATGACTAGATCAGGTGAGACCCCTAATTTTTAGAAAGCTAAAGCGAGGTGAGATTAATCCCTTCCTTAGTGCCTGAGTAGAGCAGGGACGATGTGGTTTGCCCCGATGCTCGGTGGCAGAGCTGGGAGCAAAGGGTGGCCTCTCTGAGCATCAGCCACTGKCCAGTGCTTGGGATGTCTGGCTGAGATGAGGATTGTGGGTGTCCCAGTTCTGGCAAGAGCGCAATCCATATGACAAATCTTGCAGGACTAGCTACAAGGTATAACGAAATACAGCCTCACAGATCGCTTGCATTTTGACAGTCTTTCCGTTGAAACCTTCCATATGCTGCAGCAGGACACCTGAGTAAAAGGCGTCGCTACAACCCAGAAAGGGTGCAAGCTGGATAGCTGGATTAAGCCAGGGATCTGTTCCACAATCATGATGCTGAATGGATTAATTGGTAAAATCARGCTGTGCACTGGGGATTGGGTTTTAAGCACCCTTTCAACTTTGGGGGAAGGAGAGTCTAATGCGAGAGTCTGTTTTAGGCCCATTCCTAACAAAATCTGGAGCATTGCAGCAAAGGTGGAGGAAGGAATGTTTCAAATGACATACAGCACAGCTAACAAGCTCTTTGTMGGTTACGAAGCATTTCCATCTTATTGTTTATACATTCAGAATGCTCCAAAATAGATATTGCGATGAATCAAAAGCTTTCAAAATATGTCTGGGTTTTATTAATTCATTAGGCGATCTCATAGTTAACCCTTGAATAATCAGCTTAAAAGCAGAAGGCAGATTTACTGGCATACGGTTTTACATGGACATTTTGCTGGTCAAATRCCAAGATATATAACAATTTAGATGTCCGGTGTGTTTATTATCTAGGATCTAGCAGAAGCTTTAGCCTTCAGTCTTGAAAGGTACACAGTGGCAGCTCAAGTTTTTGGAGAATATCACCAAACTCGGATGCTTTATCTCATGTACTGGGAAACGTTTTATTCTGTTCATGATAAATTGTCCGGTGAAGGCAACACAATATATCGTACAACTGCTTATTTTGGTGCCTGCTTGTTTTCCCGTTTAAGAGTTTTGGCCACATTTTCATGTTGTGTTTCGTTTCATGCTTGCTGCAACCCCCCTGCAGACAAGTTCTGCTTCTTGTCTCATTTTAGAAACAATTCACAGCTGATTAACTTCTGCTAACTCTTCAAATTGATGAAAACAGTGAGCATTCATTTTCAAGGACTAATTCCAGCTTTAAAGTATTCCTAGATGTAGCTTTTTTATTTGAGATTTTTGGCAAGGCCCTTATGAGCCTTTTTCCTGGTCGTTTCCCATTCCTCTCCCATCGGACATGGTAGCAGGAGTTGGAATGGGAAGGTAGTCTATGTCGTATCACCTTGAATTTTAACCACCATGATATGTGCTTTTTCTCAGACCAAGTGTAGATGACAGGGCTGAAAAATCACCAGGGACAGCTTCCCTTACGTTAGCTCTCCAGCAGTGACTGCCACCAGCGGAGCTCTAGCAGGGAAGCAATGACAGAAGATGCTGGAGATAAAAGTCTGGCAGGGATAYGACTGCTAGTGCAAATTCTGCTTGTTCCCATTGTGCTTGCTCCCTCCTGCCTACTCTTCTTGCTTGGGGGGGACCCAGTTCACTGGTACCCTTAGGGCGGGTGGCGCAGGAGCCATATAATCCCACAAAACATCCTTTCTGATGGACCTGTTTCAAAGTATCTCTTCATCCTTCAAGCAATGGGGAAATAGTTAAAGATGGGAAAGATATCCACCTGCTAATGGACTTCTGTGGTTCTCATGTGGCTGACTACACTCACCTGAGGCAAGGCAGCCCTGCCAGGAAGCTCTTTCTAAACCCAGATGCAGGTGTTCCTCGTGATGGAAAATACTGCACTGACTTGAGCTCTGTTGTTAGCCAGCACTACAGCAGGATGAGAGTGGTGAGCTGGAGAGAGACAGGCTGTGTGACAGGAAAGCAGCTCATCCTTGGTCTGTTGGTGGTACAGTTTTGCTTGGAGGTTGCGGCTGAGGTCAGAGACTGYGGGATGTGCTGGATGTTTAAGAGGAGAATAAGCACTGCACAGGTAAGGTGATGTTGCCTGTAAAGATCTCAGCATAAAGAATGAAGGAAAGCTGGAAAAGGACATAAGAATAGAGGAAAAGGAGAAAAAGTATGGAGGTACTTTCTCTGTATGGTGCGGAGAAGGAGGTGGGGCAGAAGGCAGGGTGCTGGGTCTAGAGAGGCGCCCAGGAAGCCTGCTTTAGCACACAGACCTACCATATCCCAGAAGTGGGTGTATCTGCTCTTCTGAAGGCAACAGTTTGGGGAAAAACCCAACCAATAACTGCGTGCCTCTGCTGTGCATTGGTTGGCATCGGTTCTTGGAACAGGTTCTTAGCTCTGACTCTTGTTTCTCTTCTTGTTTACCAGATAGGCAAATTGGTGAAATCAAGGCTGGATCGTAAAATTGCTATTCACATTACTTTCATTCATGTTACTTCCAACTGCACAGCCATTCAGAGGCAGCCAGCAAGGGTGATTAGAAGGTTCACAGAAATCACCATGCTCTGAGTGACTGCAGCCTGGATGAGGAAATACCAACAACAGCTGCTGTACAAGTACAATACTTAAAGAACATGACCTTTCTTAGCAAAACATAGCAATGGTCACAGTATGGTTGAGGTTTGTGGTGTATCAACACCAAMGTGGTTTCAATTCACTCCTAAAATAACAGAGATTGATAAGTTTTGTTGCTTAGAAATCTGCTTGTATTGCTGTGGACTCCAAAGYACCTCTAACAACAGACTCAGTACTGCCATATTTTTTGTAGTGCTTTGTGTAGAGCTTAGCTAGCCTGGAAATGTGCTGCCCATAATCCTATCAGATACTGTTAAACCAATGAAAGCGGCCACCAAATTCTGTGTCAGTGGGTCACAGTTCAGACCAGGTTCCTGTGATGCACCAAACTCCTTCTTTTTGAATTCAGTGCTGCTGGGAGATTTTGGACACACAGCTTTACAGGCTGAGGCTTTTGGACACGTGGCTTTACAGGCTGATACTTTCTCTTACTAATGGATCCACTACAGCACAAGCAGCAGCAGTGCCAGCTATTCTGTGCTGCTTATCTAACGTTCCTTTATGCCAGCGTGGAGGGGTGGCCAGTAACATTAGAAAGTTTGTACTACACCCGTCAGAAAAGATGCTTGCAGGCTCCGCATGTGGATCGATAKCCATTGGCAGTGAGGCAGGAACCACCCGATTCATTGTATGCAAGGTGGGTGGTACGTATAGATGGCAGTGACTTTTGGTCACTAAGTTGTTGGGTGGTGACCTGGAGAGAAGCTGCAAGTCACAACCGGTTCCCTGAGCCACCAGGTCCTGCTGGTGATTCTGCCAGAGGCTGCTGAGCTGCTGATTTCCAGCGGTGGTTAGGCCTGGGGGGTTGTACTCCAGAAAGCCTCAGGGTTGGGTGAAATGTGGGGCTCTCAGTTGCTAACAGATGAAAGTGAATTTGCATTGCTTTGGCCTAAAGGTTGGTAAGTCATAGAAGTCATTGCTGTGTTAGAAGTCCTTGAAATTCGGAGTGCAAAGTTTGTATCCCTACCTGGTAAAATCACGTAGGGATGGTCAGAAGGTACCTGACTCTCTTCCTTTCTGGAGTTGTTGTCTCTATCCTGTCCTAACGCAGAGTCACAGTAATGGGAAGACTTCCCTTGGCTGAGCTCAGGGCAGAGTTCCCCATCAGGATTTGCCCTGTTAGATCCTATTACTTTCCTCTTCTCCATCTAGGTGAGGAGAGGGCTGTRTTTGGGGCACTGGACTGCCATTGCCTGCTGTTGGGACATCTGCAGAGGTAGGGCATTTGGGAAATAGGGAACAGAGCAGCACTGAGCAGGGTGTAAGCCTAATTCAAACATGCAAATCAGGATCAATGTTTTACATTGATCAGAGGGGATTTTTTTCTGAGGTTTGGAAGATGTTTTCCATAGGGACCTAGCTCTCCAGTGGCTGTGAGTAAGTGCTGAAAGCTAGTCTGGCGAAGGAAGGAGATGAGATAACAGCTGAACATTTGTGCCAGCTCTTTATCAGGAAAGCAGCTCACAAACCAGAGAAAACCGAAGTATGAAAACTCTGGGAGCAATGACTGCTTTGCTGTGGCCATTTCCCTGGAAATCGGGTATGTGGACATCTGGGAGCGTGCGTGCTAGTGTTCAGATGAGATTTCTTGATGAGACCTATTGTTAATGTATGCTTTCTCTCTCCCCACACTGGGGAGTTGCTTTAATAAATTGTCAGAGGTTCATAGATATGTGACGATTTGTGTGGAATTTGATTGTGAGCCTGCTGGCAACACCTAATGCTGAGTATCTGTCTGCTCCCGGTGATCTCTCCCTCCAAATGCATGCAGAGACCCTCACCACACCCATGCCGTGTACGTATCTATGCCAAAACCTCACTGCTCTTCCAGGACGCTACCGGATACTGCATGGTTATAAAAGTCCTTTCCTTGCTCTGGGCAGAGGCCCAGGTGACACTTGATGGCCCCGTATTATGCAGGAGGTGGTCACTTCTGCCCACTGAATCTGTGAAGCTCTCCATAGACCAAGCTTTCTTGTGCTAGCTCTCATTTTCACGCCTCCCTTTGTGAACAGGTGGGCGGAATGTCAGATTTTAGGACAGGAATTGGGGATGAAACTCAACAGCTGGCAATTTGGACCTGCAATATTGTCATCTCTGGAGCTCTGCACGGAGCTCTGCACAGAGCTCTGGTTCCTCCATCCATAGAAAGGGACAGGAAAGGGCCACAAAATGTTTGAGGGCATGGAGTGGTGGCTCCATCCTCATGTACCAGTGGTTGGGTGAGCGACCTGTGAGAACACACACTCGACTCAATCCAAAGACAAGGCTTGAACAATGCAGTTACTGGCAATATATATGCCCTTGGACTGATAGGATGAGAAGAGGAGACTGGTTAGCTCAGTGGCATATTTTCAAAGTAGACAGTAAATGAATGTTTAACCGGAATTATATTTTTATGGCTTCTGTCCATTCAGACATCAAAAATGGAATAAACAAGAGCCGCCCATTTCTTTGGTGCATTGCCACCCACACAAGTTGTTACCCACATGCAGTCATAGGCTATTCATCTTTACAGCAAGTTCCCTTCCACTCCCCACCTACAAGCCCTCTCACTCAGCCCATTAACCTGATTCCTTTAATGCCACTTGTGGCGTGATACAGCTATTTTAATAATAGCTGTAGATGTAGACAGCTGATATTACCTTGAGATTATGGACGTGTTCTTATCCTCTGGTGAGTCTAAGGCGGAGTTAAACTGGAGAGTGATTTAGAGGAACTGAAAGTGGCCTGTATGCACTCATTTATGGTAAGTGAGAAGTTTACCGAAAAAAGGTGGATCGTCTGTGAGTCAACACCTTTACCTGCTGTCCTGGTGTGTCATACGCTGGTATCTACCCGGCTGCGCAGGAAGGGCTGCATCCTCGTTCCCCTTATGATTATGAGAGCTGCCAGCAGGCAGGGTAGTACCGAAATATGTACCTCACTTGGATGTGGTCCTCGCCTGCGTGACGGTACGTGGCAGGGTTGCAGGAGCCGGGTGGGTGTCTCTGCAGCACCCCCACCCGGCTGGCCCTGCCCTACCTGCTGGGGTCTGGGTGCTCCGATGTCTCGGGCTTTCCTGCCTCGCCTGAGATCAGGCGTGTTAACCCGGAGCCGCTTTCCTGAAAATAACCGAGGGGAATAGCCCAGGGCATAAGCAGGATTGCACAACGCGTGTCCTGTAACGTGGTCCCGTGTCCAGAGAAAAGCCACAGTGTACAGCCTCTGGGAAGAGATACGCGTCCCCCAGCCAGAAGGGCTGAGGGCTGCTGCCTGATGCACCCTCAGCCCGTGCCCAGCCCAACGGTGGAGCTTCTGGGGGAGATGAGCTGTTGCACATCGGCTATACAAAAGGGGTTATGCTTGCTTTTCTGGGAGCAGAGAAACAGTGACGTATGTACAGCGGATCGATGGATGCGTGGTCACCTTTCCTGCCTTTTAGCTCTACCTCCGTGGAGAAAACTCACGCTTTTCTTTTCGCAGTTGCAGAAACGCAGCTGGCTCAGCCAGGGCCCATCAGAATATGGTTTTGTTGGCTCAAGATTATTCATTTAGCAGCTTTCTGTTGGAGCTGCTCACAAATGTGGGAATTGCTGGGTTAATCTTCATAAAAGATAGAAAAATTGGCAGCAGAAGGAATTTTTGAAAAAGCAAATTAAAGTAAAGGAAAGAAGCGGGTGTGAAGCAAATTATTTGCAGTGGAGTGTTTTCCTTTCTGAGCTAGCGGAGAATGTAAGGGTATTTCCTGGGGAGAAGAATGTCACATTTAGAGGTGTCCTTCCTTTGATAATAGAGAGGTGAAAATCCCTAACAGTTAAACATTTCCAGCTCAAACATGCCCATTACTGGCAGAAGGGGCTCTGTGATTAGTATTCACTGGCCCTTTGGGCCTTTCATTTAGTTCCCACATACGTTTAATTTGCCGCGAAGAACAAAGTTGCAGTACAAATGATCAAGGAAGTTTTTCCAAATCGCGTTATTGTTTTGCATGTGCCTGAGTAATTCCTGCAAAGAAGGAAACATGAACTACTATAACATATTTATCACACAGCTCAGAGAATGCTGTGGCCGTTGCCAGAGGAGATTTCTGTTCGTAAACCTGCCTATTGGATTTTTCACGTGAGAAAATATTTTCTAGGTGGCAGCTYGGTTCAGCACCCTGCCCCGTCGGCGTTGCTTTGAGAGTAGCCGAGCTCTGGTGAGCCCTGGGGAACAGAGCATGCCGCGCTGCTCTTGAGGCATCCTGAGGATCTTGATGCTACAGCAGGAGCTTTGGGTCCAAAAATGGTGGATCAGTGGATCTCTGTCGTCTCCCACGTCTGAGCAACTAGGTCAGGGCATAGCCTTTTTGGTAGACTCTCTGAGTTTGGTAGACCTCTAGCTATWTGCTATGTCTCTTCATCCCTTATAACCTGATCTAGCTGAAGACGTYCCTGCTCGTTGCAGGGGGGGTTGGACTAGRTGACCTTTAAAGGTCCCTTCCAACCCACACTATTCTATGATTCTATAATGTATGCAGAAACAATTTTTTTTTCTGTCATTATAACAACATCATTCAGCTCAGGACTGGMTTCAGGACCTGGAGGAAGAGTTGCAAGGAGGCTCTTTGGGCGTCTCCCAGATGCCGATATGCTTATTTGAAGAGGGCAGGTGGGGGTTTAGACCTTTTGGCTTTCACTGCTGCAGCCACCTGCTCTTTCTGGTGGGCTTGGATGAGTCTACCCTCRGCTTAGTTTCAAGTCTAATTTGCAAAGAAAGGGCAAAATACTTACTGTTTTCCTTAAAGAGAAGGTTCTGTATGTTCCTAGGTTCCTCATGTCTTGCAGCGGGTCTGGCTTTGTCAGTATCGGGAGTCTTGAGAGATGGCCTTACGCAACCTGGAATGACACTGCTTGAGAAACATCTCCTACAYGAGGTCTCCAGTACTTCTGACTCCCTTCTGAGCGAAAAGAATCATGAGAGCAGTTTTCCCCTCAGACCTGGAAAGTGTAACCTCTGGTGTGAGCGTGCCTTGCGTTGTGAATGTGACTGCGTGTGTCCGTGTGCGTGCAGGGGAGCAACGCCCTCAAAACTTCCGAAGTTGAAGTTTGCATTGAGTGTATGGAGGTCTCCTATTGGAAATCACCCTTGCAATTTAATGTGAGTGCTGCACAAACTGCAGAGCTTCTCTCCCGGTCTGRATGTCCCTCTGACTGAGGTGTTTTGGGAGCTGAACTTATGATTGTGCCCATTACAGAAAGCTCATCAGCCGAGTGGTCAGGGCCGGAGCCGAAYGGTGACGGGTTTGAGCAATGTTGATGTTTGGAGGTAGGACCGATTCAGATTCCAGGTTTCAAACACTGGGCATGGAATGTGCAAGGCAGTTCTTAATCAGCCTTCAGTCCATTGTACTTCTCTCATTAATCCTCCAGTGCAACTAACCTTTGCAGTAGGTGAACTTTTTCCTTTTTCCCTTGTCAGACATCTAGGTCCTGCTGCATGCCCACTGTAATTATTAGTGAAATACAGCATCTTTATGATGTCCTGGTAGTCCAGAGACTCCAGTCTGGGGCAGGAAATTCCCATCATTAAGGGTTTGCTGAGCTCTCTCTCTCCAGAAAATGACATTTACTAATTACATCATTTTGATGTATATGATACCCAAACCAAACAYGTTATAAATTAGCAAAAGCTCATTTGTTTCATGAAAAGTATTGTTCTTCTTTTATTCAATGACCTTTTTGTTCCTCTACATCCTGGACCAATCAAGTGCCGGTGCAGTCGCTGACTTCTGAGCACAGACAATAGCTTATTCCGTCTATTCTGTTCAGATGACTGTAGGAATAGGCAGTCACTTTGTCATGTGGAGACTGGAGGTTGTATAAAACCCTTTTTCCCACCATTTAGAGAGAGTCTGAATCCTGAGAGGAAAACCCTGTCATAATAATAATAATAATCCAGAAGCTAGAGCCCATTGAAGTTTTCTCAGCTTTATGATTTGGGTGGGGTTGGAATGCAGCCCTCCCCGGCCGAGGCTCACTTGAATTTTTAGAGCTATAGCATGGATTGACTTTCTCTATGTTTCYAGCAGCAGGTTGCGTTTTTTTCAATGAGCTTTATATGCAGTTTCCACAGCGAAACGCCAGCGCTCGCAAAYGTAGCAGGTCCAGGGGCTGACTGGTGCAAGCCCGTTGCTTTCTCCTCCAAACCTTCTGGGACAGGGAGTGTGCCCTTCTCCTGTGTGCTTGTCCAGCGGCCCAGCACGATGGTCCTGGCTGGACTGGGTGCCCTCTGAGCGGCTGTCATGCAAAAATGCAGCCATCATCGGCCACCTTCTCAACGCCGTGGTGCCTGTTGCCTGTTACCGAGGCATGGCAGAGGGCTCTGCTCCGCATGACGCATCCTGGGAGGGCTCCAGGCTGGAGGACAGAAAGAGCAGGGTGATGGGCGAGCTGTCCCATAGCAAAGTCCTTAGGTGCCTTCTGCAAGTGGCCACGGCGAAATGCCACCGTGGGACTGGAGCCAGAGGAGTCGGGGTGCTGGGGAAATGCAGGTGGACGATGGCGGGGGCCGYGCTGTGCCAGCAGGCTCTGCCTGGCAGTGTTTCGTACCATCCTCGCACCGAGGCACCTCTCCGCCAGATCCCTGTGGTCAGCCAGAGAGGAGCAGTGTCCGGTGGGACCTCTCGGGGAAGGTCAGAGCCACCCCATACCTGCAGCCTGCGCAGCCCCTCGCCGTGCCGCAGGGTCCTAGGGAGCAGGCAGGGACAGAGTGAGGAGGGAGCAGAGGCGGGAGGAGGACTAAGACCTCCGTAAATCCCAGGAGCAGCAGCAGCTCTCCAGTGCCACCGCTATCCACAGGGGAAGCGCCGAGACACGGACTGAGAGGCGTTACATGTGTCTGGTGGGGCTAGGAGAGGGCTGCGAGACCTCATTAGCATCATTCATGTATTTCTGAGCGGTCATTTAATACCGTTCTTCTTCCTACCAGCCCTTTTGGAAGGCAGCGTGTACCATTCACAACAAGTGTTTATCTTCCAGCTTTAAAGACAGACGTCAGAATATTTCCCTCCTTATTCATGCTCCATCTTTTCTCACAGCCCAATTATTCATGACATCACCACCTTTTCCTCCTCAGCCCCAGACACAGTGTTTCTGTGGCTACAATTTCCTGGACAAGAATTTCCAGTTTGCATTGTTGGGGGGGGAAACAGGAGGGAAAAAAAAAAAAAAGGCTGTTTCGTGTGGAAACATTAAATGAGAAACACAGCCATGGAAAACTCAGATGCGCGCACACACACACATGCACACACGCAGAGCAACAACAACAACCACCACCACCAAGGTTATTATAATTAATTTAAAATCTGTTTAGAAAAGGGTTCCTTTTATGTTGGACGGGCTCTTTAAGTGGCTCAAGAAGTATGAAAAACAGGAAATCAAACTGCCTCATTAGGAATTGACTCTGCTCAGTAATTAGAGGCTAGAAAACAAAACAAGGAAAAGCAGGTGGCGAGTGAGCTCCAAGCAGGCAGCTATTGTATCATTTCAATGTTCTGCAGGCTAACAACATTATTTTTTCAGAAAAGTGTTACTTCCATGGAGAAATGATTATGAGAATCATCCAAAGTTTAATGGGAAAGTGCTGCTTGCTCAAACTCAATACAGAGGTTGCTAGCTTGCCTCAGCCTGGAGTTTAATTCATAATTAGGTGGTATTTTGCTGCGTTTAAAAAGACAACTCTGTTCTCCAGCATCGACTGCTCTCCCGCGAAAATCATGTTAAAAGTAATTACCGAGCGATACCATATTTTGCTGATACAATCAGATGAGATAGCCCTAGACATTAATATCAATTATATTTTCTAACAATAATCTTTGCTGAGCAAATGCTGCCAAAGATTTCCAGCAAATATCTGTTTATGTTTTAGTCATGCTAGACTAAGGCTTCACTTGCTGTACCCCTTCGGTTTTGCAGGAATGTGCTTTTTGCAGAGAGCTCACTTCCAAATGCCACCCACAATTATTTGCCAAGCCCGAATGCGAATTGTGTGAGCAACAGTCACGCCAGGGGTGGGTGCCCACTCTGCCCGTGGGTGATGGTCGCCGGGCTTCCTGATTTCACCGCACGCAGGGAAGGCACGCGTTGCAACGGGCGAACGCTTGTGGGGAACAGGGATAGCTCTTTATTGAGCCGTAAAATAAGTTTGCAGATAAATCAAGTCTTTTCCCAAGAATTAAGCAGATGGATGCAAAAGATCTAAAAAAACCCAACRCAAACATCAGCAAAGTTTTTTGTGTGGGGAATAACGGTGAAGGAAATGGCTTTCTTCGCATGGCTCTCCCGTGGGCAGAAAATAGAAGCTACTTTTGTCGTATGCGTTTTTTTTTTCAGTGGGAATTTTAGTCCAGGTCTCTAAAAACAACAAATACTAACCGATGATAAAGCATGAGTATTTACCTACTGTTTACTGCCGACATCCTGTCAGGATATGCTGCGGCCGAGTGAGCGCGTTTCGGCTCAAGACGGGCCTGGTGACTTTGCAGGATGAATCCCTCGATGGGGAACGTCGACAGAACGGAGGCTCGYAGGCGGCAGAGCCGGGCGGTTTATCCCCTCGCCGGCCGGGCGCTTCGCAGCCCTGGGGTGGCCTGTCCCCGCGGGCACACGGAGGCTGCGGCAGGGACACGCTTCCCGCAGCGTCGGCAGCGAAGGGTTAGGTATGGTGCGAGCAGAAAGGCAGCCGCAATCGAAGCGGGTCCGCTGGTGTCAACAGGGTGTCAGTCAGATGAAAAATCAGCCTTCCTGCGGCCGAGCCGAGCCACGGGGCCGGGGAAGAGCCGCAATCGGCACCAGGCTGGCTCACGCCGCCAGCGGCACCGCGGCCCATGCAGAGGTTTGCGGCCTCTGGCACGTTTCTCATCCTGTGACAAAACTCAGGTGGACAAAGGGGGAAGCGTCTGCTGGGTGTCGGGGTTTACGTGGCGAGCAGCCGCCAGCCCCCTCCCCACAGGGACGGCGTGAGCGYGGCCGTGCCCTGCCCGCGCCCTGGGTGGGTGGGCTCGGGGCAGCTTTGTGCTCCGGGAGTGCTGCCCACGGGCAGGGTACCTGTCCCAGGTCTACAAAAGCCATCGAATGAAAAAAGAAATTCTATCGATTGTTATTAATAACGGCCCCTTAAATCACTTATTCCTTCAGGCGAAGGCTTCCAGCAGCAGGGAGGGGACGTGGCTGAGCCCGCACAGTTAAGAAGGTCGCTCCCTGTAGCCTGCTGCTTTGCAGAGGCTGCGCGGCCCTTTTCCACACACGAGTTCTCAGTTTCGGGCTGCTGCCTGCCCCGGCCAGGCTGCTTAGGGAGGGAGAGGTTAGAGAGGGGATGGAGCGATTCCCAGCCAGCCCAGAGCTGCCCTGGGCTGCGCCCCGCTGCCCGTGCCCTGCCGTGGGAGGGAGCTCTGCGCCACGCGGCTTTCGAAATCAAACCCTTGGCTGCTTTTCTGTCCTGAAGACAGTTTTCTTGTAAAAGGTGGTAGGGGCAACTCCTCTGGTTTGCACGCGTGGAGGTCCCTGGAGCTAGCACTGTAATACAGCACAGGCATGCCGTATATTGCTTGATTTACCCATTAAAGAGTTTCTTGCTCCCGGCCAGCAGCCTGGCGTGCTGGATCGGTCCATTGGCGGAACRCGGGCAAGCGCTGTGTATGATGGAGGAGGAAAGGTGTGGGAATGTCACCTTGCCAAAGGGTGCAGGTGAGCATTAGGAACGCTCCCAGACGCCCACGTGCTGCACGCCCAGGTGGGAAATGTGCCCCTTTCACCCGGCGGCTGGGGGCTGCCTCGGAGGCTGGCTCCGGGCTGCCAGGAACCACCCTGCTGAACAAAAGGACCTTGTGCTGGGCAAGGAAGATCAGATTTGCTGAAAGCACCCCAGATCGCCAACCTTGCCTTGGCGGAATGGCCCCAGAAAATGTGGATGTGGATTTGACCGTGCTTTTCTCTCCCATCGCCCTCTTCGGGGGGTTTCCTTCGGTCAGCGGGCTGGCATTTGTTTCCCGATGGGATACATGCGTTTGCTGCAAGGCTTGAAGTTTCCTTACTGCAAGTTGAACCCTGTTCCTAGATCTATTGACATTTGCTATAAGTGCTTGAGCTGGGGAAATAATCCATGAATATATGTTGACATTTCTAAATCAATTTGCTTTGGCTAGTACTACACCCGTCTAGGGATTACTCTTTGCAAACATTCAATGGACTGACTTCTGCCGTAAATATTCACAGAAAGTGTCTTTCCGCATCTCAGAGACCACATTCAAAACCGGCTCATAAACGTGTTAGGGTTGCACCTGCTTCTCTGTTTGTTTATTAGGGAGCAGATATAATTTCATGACTTAATTGCCTGATTGCAACCAAGCGCGTTACTTAAAACTGGGGTAACTGTAACACGGGAGGCCTTCGAACCCCACGTTGCTACGCTTAATCGACATGGCCAAACATTAGAAACTGTATAAGCCAGCATCACAAACGAACCTGTGCAAACCATAAATAACTTTAAGCAACAAAAAAAAGCTCTGAATACATCAAATGTGAATAATTTGTCGGGATCCAGAAGTTCTTAGCAGGCACGGCTAATGATTTCCTGTGGTTTCACAGCGCGGTGGCCGAGAGAGGGACGCGGGGGGGAACGCCACGCCGCCTCCCATATTGTTTTAATCGGGCGCTTGTAGGTGGAATTTGTGAACTCATGAGAATGAAAGTTTCCCAGCCCTGGCGGGGATCCAGGCAGAGTTTGAGCAGACATTGTGCAAACTTCCCCGCGCATCTCCGGGGGCTGATTTACCGCAGGATGGACGGGGTCCCCGAGCCTCCCCGCTAGCACGGCCCAGCATCGCCCGCATCTCCCGGTCGCAGGGCGGGCGAGYGGCTGGGCTGCCCATCATCGCGGCTCTGCCTCCTTCCATCCCTCCCTTCTGCGAGAGGAGGAGGTATCGCTCCCTCTTGCAAACCAGCCTCAATCCTGATTTGCGTCAGGCTTGCTATGTCAGTATTGGGAACCTCAAAGTTGCTGGATTAGGTTCTTTCATTGTTTTTACACATGCCCCTTCGGGGCTGGGCTGAGCTGTTAAAAATAAGGTACTAGAAAGACAAATGGTTTCCGGGGGGGGGGGAAGGGAGAAAGGAAGAGGCTTAGGACAGCTGTAAAATGCTGCAAGGTTAAATAAAATATTCAACTGCTTGTATAGTTCTTCCTCATGTTCCTGAAACCACTGACGACCTGAAGAAGCTGGAGGAATCATTCTGCTTGCTGTGTATGTTTTGTTTTTTTTTTAAACTTGTTACACAAAACATTGTTTTTTCAATTTCAGGAAGTCTCTTGATGCCCTTTGGTTGATTTTGTTTTGCTTGTTATCTGGACAACTAATATTTTTTCCTGTTAGGGGGGAAAAAAAGATTTTCCCAAGCAGATTAAAGATGTTTTTTAAGCGTATGAATGGTGACATGGTTCACTTTCATTGCTTTGTTTATTTTTAATAATGAAAAACACCTTAATTTATCGTAGCAAGACGTCCATCCTGGAGTAAACCTTGAATTGAGTTTTCGCTTGTTGTTTCTGATTTGTTTGTGGCTTCTTATCTAAGAGAAGGCTGCGAGTGTTTTCTCATGCTTTTGTGAAACCGTGGCACGTGACAGAGTTTTCTTCACAGCACATCGATGTCCGCCAGACAAGGACAGCCACATTTGCGAGAGGGGACGATTTTATTTGGTGGTTTTGAAGCGATTTGTTTGTTCTAAATGGGTTGCAATTAGCTTTAAGAAGCTAGGTCCATCCAGGCCTGATATTAGGAGGACTGTTYGAGGTGACCTCAGATCTTTTTTAAAAAGAGTAAGAAAGAAAGGAGCTCTGTGAGTGAGGTGCAGGCCTGCAAAGGGGCAGCTGAGGTACAGCTGACCAGGCTCTTTTTTGGGAATGAGGACCCTGGGTACATTGTCCCCTTCTCCTTCGTGGCTGAGCCTGCTATTCAGTTCTCTGCAAAGGCAGCCACGCTCTTGGTGCCTTCAGGCTGGTGGTCTATTTTGCACCTACGTGGATATGAGCAAGGCAAGGGGAAATCAGGTTGCTGGGCTCTAAAGGAGAAAGGCCAGAATTATGACGGGGACAGGAGGGGGAAAAAAAGTCGAAATTGTACATTCTGGGTATAAACCCCAGAAGCTGTGCTGTGCACCACCGGTGAGCGGGTGCCAGAGGAGCCTGCTGGCACGTGGGGCAGACCCGTGGGGACGTCCATCCCGGCCACGAACCCGCCACCTCTCCCAGCCTCCGGGACCACAGCCAGGCTGGCCACGAGGGCTGAGGGCAGCCCGGACCCTGCACGGGGCTCTGCCGGCCCCGGGGAAGCCCGGGCGCTGCCGGCGAGCGCGACGGCCGCTGCTCGGCAAACGGCCGCGGAGCTCCGCRCCGTCGGGCGGGTGTAGGTGGGCAGGCGGCCGGCTCTAAGCACAACACGCGTCCCTGTTTGTCCGCTTACCCACCGGTCCGGAGGAAACCAGCGGGGCTGTCCTGCCCACCGACGGCATGGAGGAAGCGAGGCCAAGATATTTTTCTTGGCGCCGGGACCTCCGGCGTTACAGGCTTGCACGTGCCGCCTGACCCCGGGGAGCTGCCTCCTCCAGCGGCTGCGGCTCGTTTCCTCCCGCTCCGAAGGGGAGGCCCTGCTGCTCCCACATGCCGATGATGGCATTAGGATCGCATGCACGTGGGTCGTTTTCAGCTGAGTAACAGCATTATYCTTCCCAAATTGCACTGCTGCTGTCCCTGCTGGAGTCACCAGTTTTTACTTCCTTCATGCATTTTTAACAACCTGTGCAAATAATAACTCGAACTTGTACTAAGGATCAAAAGCACAGGGAAGATGAGAAAATCTCATTTTCTGGAGAGAAGCGCACTCTCTCCCTCTCTGGTTTATCTGARTTATTTGCCAAAGCTCCTATAGATATTTACATTGTACCTGCTGCTGCAGTGGTCTGCATTTTCTTAAGCCAGCCTACATGCACGAGGCAGGTTAATTCATACTGCCCGTTTCAAGTGTCTTGTAGGTAGAAGGGAAGTTTGGGAAGCAGACGTAGATTAATTTCTTTGCAGAGCTTGCAAGAGAGGGGCTTCCAACACGAGAGCTCACCTGAAAGCAGAATTCAGCTTTTGCCTTTCCTGACTATCTAATAACAAAACCGGCCATGYATCTTGAGCAGGTGCTTTCAAGGAAGGAAAACAAAATCTGTAAGTAGGATTATGGAACAACTTCAGCAATAACTAAAAGGATCTGGGTCTGGTGGTGAGAACAGCTGCACTTAGRGACCTCTTGGACAAACAGCTGGACTAGACCCAAAGGAGGGCTGTAATTGCCGCCTTATTACGTTAGCCACCAAAACATGCAAGTTGTTGTTCACAATCTCTTTTCCAAATGATGGTGGTATGGCTACTACTATTTTTATAAACTCTTATTGCAGCAATGATGGAAAAGTCCTGGTCAAGACTGGAAGCCCAGGGTATTAATTTCTGCACAAATGCGGGGAAAAATACTAACAGAAGGAAATTACGGAAAAAGAAGAGGGGCAAATGTCAAAGTCATGCCGTGCCTGTCCATGTGTGCAGATGTGTGCTGCCTTTGCACAAGGAGGACACGCTGCTCCTGTCCAAAAGAGGATCCAGCYGGTGACCGTGCTGGGCCCCGAAAGCACCATGGGGCTGTGGTGGCCCTGACCAGCCTCACCTGGGGCCTCCCCATGACCAGGGGCTCTATTTAAGCTCAGGCCAGGGCCCTCAGCCTCTTAACTTCTCAGCCTCTTAACGTTCTTGTCTTAACCTCTCTGTCAAATGCATTTGGAAGCTCATTGCCCTGTTTTCTACAGCTGACTCATCCAGCCTTTCATTTGTTTGACCCTGTGACAAGTGTGGGAAAAAGCTGAGGAGGGAGCAATGGAGCCTGGGTGGATGAGGGAGAGGGATGGAGAGGATGCAGAGGACGCGTCCCAAGCGGCAAACACCTCGCTGGGGTCTTGCCGCTAACGCAAGCGGTTAATTAATGGGTTTGCCCTACAGGACTACTCATCCTCAGAAAAATGGACCACTCATTTAATAACAGGAGAACAAAGGTTGGGGGAGGTATGGCCARCACTCCAGGCACATAAAAATCAGAAAGGAAACCAAAAAGTTTTTGATGAGGTTTAAATGTGGGCCTTGTAACAGTGCTGGGAAATGATGAAACATCCTAGGCATCCATCATTACCCTGATTTCAAGACAATAGGTCTGAGGGCCCACTTGGTGCAGGGTTAGGTCAGCCTTTCCTGCCAACCTTGCAGCCGCAGAGAGCTGTGAGCCCGAGGAGCCCCTTGCCAGGGGCACAAGAGGAAGCGCCGGGGTGATGCAGGGAGTCGTGTGGACGGCAGCTGAGTTGGTAATGCACGGCCAAGGGCTTTGAAGTGCAGGTCCTGTTCCCAGCTCCTTCTCTGCTAGGTGTCTGTAGCTGGCTGGCTCAGAGGGATGGCT
Organism: Oceanodroma leucorhoa; assembly: GCA_030449065.1. NCBI lineage: Eukaryota > Metazoa > Chordata > Aves > Procellariiformes > Oceanodroma > Oceanodroma leucorhoa. Next base: position 2,168,862 of record JASVER010000065.1, read on the forward strand.
TTGCCCAGAGGTCCAAGGCTGATGGACCATGCTGCTGGCCCAGCCTAGTGCGAACCCTGGAGACCCGGGGTGGAGACTTGCTGTGCTGCTCCCAGCACTGCTGTAGTTGCGCTTGACCTGTCTCAGGTCCCTTGTTTGTTAAGCCCTTCTCACACGACTGATGAGCTGTTGATGACTATAATCTTATTTGCTCAGTGCTGCAGTGTCACTCTGTGTGGACAGGGAGCTCTGGGGAGTTGCTCGCTTTGTCCAGTGTTCCCTCATCTCCTTGTTAAAAGAAAAGCCTACTTGCTTCCTCCAGCTCCCTCAGCAGAGACATACAGGATATTCCACAGTGAGCCTTGGCTTTGCATGGTCACCTTCCCAAAGGGCCGCAGAGGAGTGCCTAGCCCGGAGCAAGGCTTGGCTTTCTCAATAGGATTTCACAACATGTTATTTGTGCTTGCCATACTCTGCCGCTCGTGGTAAATGAGTGACTTTGTGTAGGATGCTGTGACACTTCTAGCTTGACCTGGTGCTCAAAACATGTACCCTGCAACCAGCTGGCTYGCTGGATGACTAGGTCAATCTCTTTTTCTCCCTATACCTCCCTGTGATTCTTATTACCTGTGCATGGTGCTTTGAGTGCTCCGGATGGAAACCTGCACAAGGAGGCGAGCAGCTATCACTGCTCCCTTCTGCTCTGGTGTAGGTAGCGTCCAGCACAGCGATCCCCATGTGAGCATTCGGTCCTGACCCCAGCTCAGGGAGCACGAGGGACACGTCCGAGGTCAGCGCTGCATTCACTCTGTACGAGGCAGGCAGAGCAAGAGAAGCTTTAGCTAAAATTTTCTCATCCATGGAAACCACCCACGGGGCTTCACAGAGCTGTGTGCGAGAGTGTGCGTGTCTGGAGACACAGGACGCGTGTTCCCACTTTAGCCATTCAAGAGCACCAGTGTAAATGGGCTCCCCAGGGAGCCCTGGCTGCCTCGCTGCTGGAAGAGACACAGCTGCAAAGCATCATTCAGGAGGAGAAAGCGAACATGGGAGAAATGGAGGTTGTCTCAGATGCTTTTAAAAAGCTAGTACTATTGAACTCAGAGCTACTGTTTTCAGCCTAGTGTCCTATTTGATTTTGTGGCAAAACCACATGGCTGAGGTGATTGATCACAGCTGTACAGCAATGTCATTTTTAAGGATGCAGGGCTCTGACTTATGATCCTGTGAGATCAAGTAGAAAGAAAATCTTGACCTTCAAAGGGGGAAAAGCCTCTAAACTCTTTGACCAGCTAACTGCAAAAATAGCCAAGAAAGCTAGGAAAAAACCTACACAAATATATTCCAGTATGTATAAATAGGCTCTCTTTTCTCCAGTGTTCTTCACTACAAAAGGAAATGTCATGTTGAGTCAACTTGTGACCCAGATGAAATGACATGTATTTGTTTATTTTACTTATGCTCCTGTTTAMAACATGTTGCACTTGGTGGACATATTTTTGTGCATGCTGTTGCATTCCAGTATCAAAATTATCAAAATGCATTTTCGTATTTGCTGCCCAAACTCTGGCTGGGGAATTATGTTTCTGGGTATCAGTCACGTAAATGAACAAGCTCTGTGTGTGTGTGTGCGCTTGCTAACTAAGAACTCATTGCTCTGCAAATTAAACCTAATTATGCATACAGAATAGTGATGAAAGCCTTTCTGCTTTTTATCAGCTACATGATTTTAAGAGGGAGGAGGAGATGGGTTTGCTACCCGGGCCAGTTCCAGGAAAGTGTTTTGGTGGACGCTATACTGGCATTTTAACCCTTTGTTTTAAAGTCTATTATTTATAATGCAACTGTAAGACACCAGTCCAAGGAATACTTGGGATGCTCCTTTTCACCCTCTGAGTGTGCTTTTGTTGCTCTGGAAATGTCTTGCAAGTAGTGAGCRTGAACACTTTGGTTGATGGTGGATTTTGTGGGCCATGGAGAGCTGCATTGCGGCTGGCCGCTCCTGCGGCACGCTTGCTATGCGGCATTGTTCGGGACTCCCGTTTGGGTGACGTATGCTTCACAGATGGGGATGCCTTCTAACTGCTTGGGAATCATCAGTAGCCGTTTGTAACGCATTACTTTATTTGATAAGAAGCTATTTTCTCACTAGCCACCTGGATGCTTCCCATACAAGCTGCACATGCGAGGGTCTATTCATGTTGGCCTACACAATGGATTTCCTTTCCATGAGCATTCTTGGAAATAAAGCTTTGCTCCCCAAATGTCTGTGAATAACAAGGTTTATGGATTCCACCTAAACAAAGCAATGGTTTTAGCAGCAAGAACATTTGTTGATATTGTTGTGCTGCATTTTCCCAGCTCCAGGTTATTTCAGCGGCCCACCAGCGGCTCCAGCTTTTGTTTGAGTGTTAGCACATATATACAGAAGGGTTGGCTGGGGAGAAGGTTGCAGGACGGAGACCAGAGCCCTGGATTGTTTTATTGCAGGAATCGGATTAACTCATATGAGCTCATTCTCTGCTCTTCATTGCATTGTGTTTGGCAGTTCCTGCAGCATGATTGCATCTAGGTTAAGTGGCATTGTTCTGGAGTCCGGCAGGGAACAATCCTGTATTGACTAAGCGTGGGGGAAGGACAAGATGATCTCATAAGTTTTCACCATTTTTGGTACCTGTGCTTCACTTGTATGTCCATTCTTTTAGCTTTCTTCTCTGTCCGAAGGTGGTAATTCTCCATGTACAACAGATGGGATTGCTCCATGAAACAGAACAGTTTGGAGCCTGTGTGATCAACCAGGCTAGTGCATTAGGCAGAGTGACTTGCCCTCCATTAGCACTGGCCCGGAGAGACACTCATGCCGCTAGGCACCGGATTACGGGCCTGCTTTAAACAAGTGAGGGACCTGACTTGCCCAGCCATCAATGTYTGTACTTGTCAGCATTAGCTCTCCTGCTTCCTACCACCTCCATTGAGTGCTGCTCTTCCGAGGGGAGGTTATGGGAAAAGCCCCAGTGCACCAGTGCAGAAAAGCCTCTGACTGTCCCGAGTATCACGGAGAACTTGGAGGATTGCATCGTTCAGGCTCACTGAGGTCTGTATGACCGTCTGCTGAGCAGAGCTTATGCTGTACAAGCTGCCCTAGGAGTGCACTTGGAGCACTATCACCATGGACTTGGACTTCCCTGGAGAAGAAGGGACTGCCCAGGCYAACAAAGGTGTTTGGACAGCTAATGTCAAAGAAAGTCAATTTCTGACACTATGAAACTCTGGGTCTTGCTTTCTTTGCTATTGACACCCAAGCACTCTCCTTTAAAAGCCTTCATTGGTTAACAGTAAAATGCAGCTTTCACTGAACGTGTTGACCGTGCGTCATAGATCTGAGTACAGATCAGGCAAAAAGACTTGGTTGAAGGCCAGGAAAAATCTGCCTTGAACAGGAAAAGTAGGGAAGCTTATTTTTGACTTGGAGGTGAAAGGAACTGAAAGATCTCAATTTTTTCTCTCCTCCTTGGAAATGCTTCTTAACCTCAACGGTGAGACTATTGTAGCAGCAAGAATGTAGGATGGAAGAGAGACCTTCATATATCAGTCTTTCAAAAGCAGCGTTGGGTTTTCCCCAAAGATCTGAAGGAGCTTCCCCACATGACTTGTTGCTGGGGCTGTGTCTTCTTGGTTGCCCTTTTTGCATTGAATGGGAGCATCCGTAGCTCTTGTTATGGAGGAGCTGACAGGCAATGGTCCTGGGACAAGCGGGATGTGTGAGGGTTTGGCAAAGGGTGTGGAGTCACTGCGTGAGTTCCTGAGCTGTTTATATGTACTCAAAGACTGCTCAAGCCGCAGGAGGGGAGAGCTACCCCCAGGTTTGTCTATGGTGTGAGAGACTCTGATCATCTGCCTGTTATGGTGATCTGGGAGACTGTGATCTGCACCCACCACCCGCTGGGACCCGCAGCACTTGAGCCTCCGCAGCCTTGAAGCACATAAACTTATCACTGAGTCTTTTGGTCACAAAAGAGATGAAATAAGCAGGAGTGTTTCTGTTTGACTTAGTTGGAGGCAGCTGTTGAAGRTGGATAGGCTCTTCCAGTTCTGAAATTGTTTGATAGGAAGAACTTTGTTTGCCACCAGGACCTCCTTCCTCCATCTCAATTTCTGTCTGTCAGCATCTTTTTCTGTGCAAATCACAGTTCAGAAGCAACCAGAGTGGCTTCATCCCTGTCACGCAGATTTTATTTTATCATTATCATGTTTTATGCAGTATTTCCTACTCACCTGTGACACTCAGCGTCTAGGTGACATGTGGTGTGTGCAAGACACTGGGAGGGGTCTGGGAGGGTCCCTCTCCTGCCAGCTGGACAGGTCKCCTTGCAGCTGTGTTGTGTGAATCTGCACTTCTGTGGCCCGTGGGCAGGTCAGATAAACATGCTGGTGGGTCAGAAGCACCAAAGGTTCCTCTGGGAGCTGGCTGGRTGATGCAAAGCAGGGTGAACCTGGAAGGATGGTAAGTCATGCTTGCCATTACTGGTTTGGGCTATTCTAAGAGAAGTTGGGTGACAGAACTCCGTCCCATGACAATTTTAGAAAGATTTTTACTTTCTGCTATGGCGGTGGCAAGCTCCAAGGATGTACCATCTTGCCTGTTATAGGAAACTACAGATGCAACTTCTCRTCAGTTCACAGAGGCTGATCTAGCTTGTGTTTAGCTAAAGGCATCACAACTTCTCATCCATTCAGAGAGGCTGATCTAGCTTGTGTTTAGCTAAGGGCATCAAAATACTTCTGAAAGGAGATCAGTGTCATTCCCACACTCCAGTGAGGGAAACCAAGGCACCATTTCCACACTCCAGTGAGGGAAACCGAGGCACCAAGAGATGAAGCGATGGATTCAAGGCCACCTGAAGAGCAGTTGCAACTTGAGCATTAGGTGCACTTACTCCTCCCAGCGTGGCCCCCCATAGCCTCGTGTAGCAAACCCCAGCACTCCTCCCCTGCTCGGAGCCGGGGGCAGGGAGCTGAGCTTGTCAGAGGCATTCCTGCAGAAAGGGAGAGGCAGGTTTCCTCGGGGTTGAGTACAAAAAATGCCCTGGCAATGAGCAGTAGGTGCCGTTGCACAGGCATGTCAGAGAAAAGTCTGTTTGAGCCAAATAAATTGGAGAAATTGTTTTGGAATGGTTCATTGGTGTGAAAATACGGCCTCAAAATAGTGTCAGGAGCGATACCCTGGGGACGTGCCAGCTGTCTGCATTAGAGAAGAGGGTGATAGATTRGGAAGGAACATGGGTGCACTTACTCCTCCATATTTTTCTCCAAATCTCTGCAGGAGAGGACACTGTTTCCCAGCCATGGGTGCTATTCATGACCGCGCTAAGGCAAGGTAGGGTTGTACTGACACTGGGGGAGCACGACAGAAATGCCGTTCCCCATGGGGCTCCCTCGTCCCTGGTGGGCATTGGAAGGTGGATGGAAGATACTGGATGGGAGATGGGACCTTTGGACTATACGGAGCTTGAAGAAGCAGGTGAATCCTGGGGACTTGGGGAAATTTCTGACCCCTTTCCTGRTTGCTCAGGTGGGATCAAGGCATGCTGTGGATGTGGGTGAGGGGAAGGGCTGTGCAGCGACCCARTCGCCCAGCCTTGGGCACACCAGTGCCCTTTCTGTGATGGGGCGATGTGGCTGGAGGAAGGAGCGGGTTTTAGAGGTTGCAGCCCCCCAGCCTCCCGCCTACAAGCTCTCCCTGAACACCCCCCTCATGCACAAACACACAGTCCTCATCGGCAGCKTGATGCTGCAGCTGCTCTGAGAGATCCAGGCAAATCTGATAATAGGGGGGTGGAAAAAAAAAAAGGAACCCAGGAATGAAAAGAGCCCTCTGTCACGTGYGGGTTATTTTCAAATGGTGGCATTGCTGTTTTCCCAGGCAACAGCAGGCTGCGAGGCAACTTGGGTGGGCAGGTGACCAGGGCRAAGCGGAGAGCTACCAGCTCCAGCCGAGATGGGGATGCTGTTTGCGATAAACAGAAAGCTATAAGAGGAGGGAGGGACTGCGGAGAGGGAGCTGGGGAGATCTCCATGGAGACACTTAACCTGCTGCAATGGGTGCCCTTGGGGATTGGCACTGACCAAGTCCTTAGGAAGAAAAGCGCCTGGCACGGGCACGGCAGGATCCTCACTGCACGCGCCGCSCGCAGCGAGGCGGAGATTTCCAGGCCTGCTATTCAGCACACAAGAAAAATGGCATTGAAACGACATTAAGGTTGGGACCCAAGCCATAGGAAGCCAAGAAATTCAAACAGTGCAGGCCAGCTGTTTGCTCTCAGCAAGGGGCCCAAAGCCCTGGGAGGAGGGGGAATGGGCAGAGGAGAGGGAGGGCAGGGAGAGGAGGATGCTGCCTTTGCCTGGGCTGATGGTGCGGTGGCTTTCCTTGTCTCTAAGGGTGGCAGAAARCATCCTCTGCATTTATACTTACTGTTATTATTTTGGAGCAATACTTGAGAGTGCGAGAGATGTGAGAATAGAGAAAGAGACTTTGCTGGAGGATAAAGGACTAGATGGTAATTTTGTGATTGACCCTGAGGAGGGGACAGCACCTGTTCCTCTGCCTGGGGATATGGGTAAGATCGCTGCCTGCTCCCTGCCTGCTCCGGGCCCCGGGGGAAGGCTTGGACTAATATCTGYGGCTGAGCTCTATTGGCTTTGCTTCATGGCACTGAAGTCAAAGTTCCTCCCTCCCTCCCTTTCCAGCCCTGGGGAAAGTGAGGATGTGTGCCCTGSCGTGCATTTCACCCGTTTGTAATTTGGGTTCATCCTCTGTCACTAACGCGCCGGAGCATCCTGTAGCCATTGTGCTCTGCGAAGGGGAGAGGGGTCTGAGGCTGTGGTTGCTCAAGGGCAAGCCTCAGGCTGCTTACTTTAGGGTCTCAGAGCATATCTGCACAGTGAGAAGACCAGACTCTTGACCCCAAGCTTACTCAAGCCAGCGTGCTGCAGGTACACCCATCATCCTTGGCTTCAGACATTCACCCCACCTTTTCCTGAGGGAGGTGGGGGATGCTACCAGCTACTCCTCCTTTCCAAGCTGCAGCGCTCTCCCAGACGAAGCACATGATTCTYGGCATTAGAGACACGGAGCAGGCGAGACACGGAGCATCTGTACTYGGTAAGCCGTGGCGCTTGTCTGGCAGGCGCACATCTGAGCTGTGCTGCATTTGGGACCGTCCTGCTTGAAGTAGGAAGGGACCGAGGGATGCAGTTCCCATTTGAACTGGTGCAGGACGGTGAAGGGAAATGACAGCGTGGAGCCAGCCCTTTTACCTTCTTTTCCTAGAGCTGGAGTGTCAGCAATGCATAAGATGAAGTGATGGTATGGGTTGTGCTCATGTGCCAAGTGCTGCGTCACACAGAGATGGAAACCACCKAATCCACCTAGCGTAAACAAAGGAAACGGGGAAGTGATTTACTGTAAAATTAATAAAAATGCGATCCATCTCAAAAGGGAAATGCACAGATCACACTTTGGGGTTTGGGAAGGGTCAACAAGACAGAAGGGGGAGTAGGCTGGAGAGAAAGGTTTCCTCTGCAGCCTTGAGCTGGACTCATCCAGCGCCGTTGTGCTCTGGGGTCTCTCCTCCCAGGAACGGCCCAGCAAGCCGAGGAGGACAGCCCTGCGGAAAGGTGGCTTTCCTTCACAKCCTGAAGGTGTCATTGGGCTCTGCCTCTGTAAGTGAAGTGGAGAAGGACACGCTTCTTCCCCCTCAAGATATGTTTTTTAACCATTTCAATGACCTTTGGGTATCAGTAAAGGGGAGCCCCAGGAGATTCACGGCCTTTCCCAGGGGACGCTGCTGGTGGAGAAACCACCTCTGTGGTGTCGGTCCTTGCTGGCCTTCCTCCTGGGCAGACGGCGCAGGGGAGCCGGTTTGGGAGCACGCTCTTGTCGGGTGGCGATGCGAGAGCCAAGGGAGCGGCTGGCTGTCTCGTGAAACCGGCCGACCGAACCAGGAGTCATTTCCCTYTTCCCATGTTCCCCGCAGGAAGTGGCGGGGTGTCAGCAGGTTGCGTGAGGTTAAACAGTCACATCTGAAGTGTTCCTCTGCCGTGGCGTGTCTAAACCTCTGCAGCCCCGTGCCTGGCCTTGCACACTGGCTGTTGCCAATAGGGGTGTGAAGGAAAGCAAAATACATGGAGGAAAAAGAAGTAAAAATGATAAGGGAGCTGCAGGGACAGACMCTGCCTGACTCTCCTCTTTCATCCACCAATTTATTTCTCCTGAGTCAGGCAAAATTTCTCCAGGTTTATTTCAGCAGAAGTCAAAAGGGGAGTGAAGCCATGAGAGAGACAATTACAATAATTAATCATAATTTGTATTCTTTGCTGTTAGCTTGGCTAAATGATGTGTAAGTATAGACTGGACTGTTTGCAAGATTGCGAAGAGGATGTGTTGAGATGGGTGATGGAGGTTAACGGTTCCTCCTGACATCTGACATGCAATGTATGGGACAGTTTCAGAAGGAGAAAGGTGATGGTGTCATTTAAAACTGCTCTGGTGGAAATACTAAAAACCAGTGTCCAAAGGAGTATTACTAGGTTGAGACTAAGCCACTTTGTCTCAAGGTATTTTCTGTCTCTAATTTATAAAATTCTTGGTAGCAGGAGATAATTGAAAGAGTGAATATTCATTTAAATGTGCATAAGACAGATAAAGATCAGGGAGAAACTGAGAGTAATACTCAGATCAKCCATTTATGTCCCTATTATGCTTTTAACAGGAGACTCTGGCTCTTTATCATCCTTCTCTTTGCATTTCTCCCCCTCCCACCATCCAAGTTCCAYCCCTTAGARCCGCCCTCAGCAGCCCTCCTGCCACRTAGAAACTTGCAGGTCAAGATAAAAAACAAACACACACACATACAYACAAAAACGCCCAAAACCAGGTCCTTTTGTTGCTTTGGTAATGCCTGTGGCTAGAGGGCAATCAGATCTCACCCTTCAAGGCATCCTTTGGCCAGAAGGAAATTGCTTCCCCAAACCAGCCATCACACAGCAACAAAGTCCACAAAGTACTTCCCGAGGGAGTTTTCCTCTGAGTCCCAGGTCTGTCAGGCGTGGGACACGAGGGCTGGCGGAGAGACGGTCTGAACAGAAGTAGCAATGGGAGCTGCCCCCAGGACTAGAATGGTTTTTGGAGGGCGTTAGTCTTGACAGGCATGTTATGTAGCCAAGATGTCCCCTGATTTTCAAATGTTATCTTCGAAATCTCCAACACATCTTCATTCTTACCACCGTGACAGTCCTCTAGGCTCTTCCCTTTGGGCTATTATGAAAAAAAACTCCACAGAGGGGACAGAGGGGGATGAAAGAATGGCCAAATTTGAATGGGTAGACTACTTCATGAGCAGATCCAAAGCAAGAGCAGTAGGCCACTGGTTCAGTGGAAAGGCATGACTCAGGAGATGTAATCAACAGTTGCCYGAATTACTGATTTGCATTTCCCCACGAAGAGTCACTTTTCTGAGCTCTGGCATTGCATATGACCTTTAAAAGTGACAAAGTTATGTAAACTAAATGATTAATAGACCAAAGAATTTTTACATTATTTTCAACATGATGTTTCTTTTATGAAGCAATGCCAGCTACTAACTCAGGCACAACTTCTTCTGAAAATGCTGGATAAATGCCTGCTCTTACTGGTTTTCCACACAGCTGGAAAAAATTCCTTGAGTGGAAAAGTCCCTGGGTAGACAGCATGTATCAAAAAAGATTCTCTGTGGATGCCGTATGAGCATGCACATCTTCAGAGCCTTTCCCAGAAGCAAGCTGGACCTGGGGAAGGTGCATTTATGGAGGACCTGGCTCTGCAGCGCTTGCCCAGAGGGGCTGAACAAAGGCTGGGGCAGAGCTGGGCTGGCCTTTGCTGAAAACAAGAGCTGCCCACAAGTGGCCAGGCATTGTGTTCACAGAGGGTCTTCCACTGAAGGCACTCCTTCTCTTGAAGGACATCTCCTTTGGTGCTTTGGAGGCAATCTGCTCCCTATCCAAAARGTCTCCCTGCAGCTGCATGAGGTCATGCTGGGGTTCCCTGGGATCATCCACACCAGGACTTTGTTTTCCAGCAGGCTTGGCCCCATGAACCGTCCTGCATCTGTGCGGGGAAAGTGGCATCACAGATGTGTGTTTGTTGTGTGCATCATGGGGAGGTGAGCGGGCCTCGGGGTCACCATGCCTGCCCCGAACCGCGGGGCAGCCGGGGCCGCAGGGCGAATGTGCGGGATCTGGGAAACAGCGGGATCTGTCTTGACTCTTCCTTGGACAACGAGGGAGATGCAAGGAGTCATGAGTCTGGATCTGATTCATGTCCTGCTCTGGGAGATGCCAGCTGTGGGCTGCCCGTACTCAAGCTGTAGGGAATCCTTCCCGACAGGTAGAGTGATTCACCCAGCCCCTCCCCCCACCTTTTTTTTTTCCCCCCACCCTCTTCTTTATTTTCAAAGTCTCCAGAGTACCAGAAATAGTTTTGTTGAAGCATTTTGGTAGCTCCCTGACCCAAAGAGCAAAATCTGCTTTACTAGTTCAAAATAAAACCATTGCTTCTGCGGCACAGGGGAATAGATGGGAGAGGCTATCTTTAGCAGTCTTAATGTATTGTAGTCTTGTAGTGGTTTTGTTCATTTAAATGTAATTTGGCATTAAATATAATTTCTGCACATAGTGTGGAAAAAATGGACACTAAGATTCTTTTCTAGTACAGAGAACCTTAGATTAATTGACCAAAATTTGTTACTTGCACATAATCTTTTATTTCCAGACCATCATATTTTCTAAAAATATACGCAGGGCTCTTTGACAAATTGTAATGGCTCCAGACTAGCTCTTGTAATGAAGCTGAGGCGGTCTGTTGAGCAAATCAACTATTTCATCTGCCTGTATTTATATTATGAGAAACTACACTGTAGTATGATAAATCCACCATCTGGTCGCTTACCGCTCTACACATCTGTGTTGTATTATCGGTTTAGACCATGATGGTGGGATTCATCCCTTTTTTATTTAGCGGATAGGTGTTTAGTCTAAGTCAGTTGTCTGTGCTTCCTGGTAGCCCATGGAGGCATTTTCAAATAACAGTTTAACCTCTCCTCCCGCTGCTAACACCATTTATCTTGGGATGGGATGAATTATCCTTTGGAAATACCTCTTTTCTCTCTCCATTGACTTTAGAGAGTGCAAAGATGGTTGGCCTGGACCGGATGACAAGGTGGTAAATGGGCTTGGGCTATATTGACATCTCCTCTGGTTGTGTGTGCAGTGAATATGAATAYGTCTGTTAATATCTGCAGCAAAGGRTGCTTTAAATGCACCCAGACAGGCTCAGACTGTCAAAACCAAAAGCCTATAGCTAGCAACCTRAAGGCTTTATTTAAAATATTAAAATACTAAAATAAAAGCCTGGCTGTTGAACTCAGCAGAAAGGTTCTTACTAATTTCTGGCTGGGGTTGCCCCCATTTCCAGGGCTGCTGTGCACTCACAGTTCAGCTGCTAATGGAGGGGGTTGCCTGAATAAGTATTATGGACCAAGGACTCTGAATTTGGCCCCATTGTAGAGTCATTTCCTGGCAGTTTTCCTTTCGTTGTGTCTCTCACAACGCTGAATATCTCCTCAATTTTCTATATTTACTTTCCTTCCCTCCTTTTGTGGAGTGCATTGTACAAGGTCCTGGTTATGACAATGTCCTTTTGTCTCAGGAAATGCTCTGAACATCGCACCAGGGCAGTTGCTGTTTGGTGTGGTGAGGTCATTTCAAGAAAAGGGTTTTGTAACACGTGCAAGGTTTGTTTTGCCTGGGGATGGGCGGCCAGGTCTGGGACCTCCAGCCAGACAGGGCACACGGGGAAACGCCGGTGAAACCTGTGCAGTACTGAAGTCTCCTCAGTAGGAGGAGTGAGCAGAGTCCCTCAAGAAGCAGATGGAGTCAATGCATTGCCCGGGAGCRCGCCGTACGGAAAACCAGATTACCTGGGAAGCACACAGCACAGAGCTCAGGCAGCTTGGGCTCTACGGGCAGTCATGGTCCTGCCCACTAGGAAACAATTGTCTGAGTAAAATACAATGATCAAGATAAGTTTTCTGAAGATCTCTAAGTTTGATTCTTGCCTTCTGTCATCAGTGGCCAGTTAAACAAAATGACGTGGCAATATCCTTGTTCTTTAAAACCAGTAAAGGCAAGGGTGTGAACACTGGATCCATGAGTAAGGCTGCCAGGGATCTTGTCTTCTGCATTCAGAAAAGTTACCTTAAGGCAAAACTAATAGGGGAAATACGTGGCATGCAAGCCTGGCCATAACATGGAGGTTACYGAGCGCATGTGGCCCATCGTGAAAGGTTCCCGTCCTCCGTGGAGCATTTGTGGGAAAGCCCCACCTGACTGTGACCTCTGCTTCCCTCTGTGCATTCACTCTGCCCGTGCCGGCCGCTCGGCTCCTAGCTCCGTCAATAGCAGGCAGGCTTTCAGAGCAGTTTAAACAAGCCATTAAATGACACRGGCCATTAAAAATGCAGAATTTGCTGTGGCGGTGACTCTTACCCAGCCCGCAGTTTCCATGAAAGGAAACTTCTGTTTTTATTAAACTGGTACTTGTCCGGCAAAGCACCATGCAACAGGAATCAGCACCACAGGCTGAGTGGAGATCCTGAAAAAAATAATGGTTTTCCCAACAATGAACGAGACAGACACCTCCAGATCAAACTGGAGGTATGTGAGCATATATTAAGCCTTGACTAGATTGAATGGTGCATTTAGTGAGACTCACTAGAGAGTAACACATTATATCTCCTGCCATTKAGGCAGGCTGAAACTCTTCATCGTTGTTTCAGCAGTCTAAAACCTTACATCTGCAGTTGCACATACTTTTCAAAATTTGGCCCATAGTCTTTATCTGAGCCTGTCTGCCCAAATTTGCAGAAGTTCAAACAGGCAGAACCTGGATTCTCACTCAGGGAGGTACACCCCATGAGCTGCGGCCAGGTGGGGTGGGATGGAGCTGCCAGCGATGCCTAATTCAGGGCTTCAGCCGGTGGAACCTGTCATTTTCAAGTTATAGGTAAAATAAATATATTATGATGAAGCTAAACAACAACAAAGCCAGCTTCTGATGCAGCTGGAAACAAAGACAGGCCAACTCAATTCGGAGAAACCCAGAGGCTAAGGTACAGCCTTATYTGTCTCTGGGTTTTCCACCTGGATCAAAGAACTGAGCTGAAATGTTGCTTCTCTATGAGAAACTGTCCCTTCCTCTGCACCCCCAACAACAGCAARGCAAACAATGCTTCGCATTTGTTGCCAAATCCTATTGTAGCGTAGTTTATTCTTGTCTCTGTGAATGCACGGGCCTCCTCCGTGCTTCCGCAGTGCAAGTTCCCTCTGCTAACAAAGGCACCAGCGCTGCTGCAGGCTGCCCGTCGGCAGCTTAGCACCCTTGTCATCTTATTTCATATGAGCAAGGCTCAATGTGAGGATGCAATAAAAACGCAGCTGTCTGATGCAGGGAGCCCGGGGTCCCTCGGCTGCAGCTTTTCCTGCACTGGTGCACCGTGCTCCCGGGAAGCCGAGCGCAGGCGCTGTCTTGGTGCATCACCGTTGAGGACCCCTTGGTGTAGATGCGGGTGACGGGTTAATACCGCACACTGGAAAAGGACCAGCTCGCTTTTCCCGTATCTCACTTCTTAGTGAATCCAGTTGAAACTTGAAATGTTTCCATCAACAACCATCTCAAAAAGTTTATGACTCTTCAGATAGGCCAAGGAAGTTTATAGCTTGCTCTCATAAAAATGTTCATGAGCACAGTCAAAAATTCTGCATTTGTCGCAGATGGTTCACAAAAAACAAAATTGATTTTTATGCATCTGTGGGGTGAAGTGGGATTCCCGCACAGCCTGATCAGTACCTCGGCCAACCCTTGGAGTGTTCCTTTAAACAGCTCTCTAAAATTCCCAGAGCCACTGTCTGAAACCAGCACTTCAGTGTGTGACCTTTGCAAGTTACGGTAGTATTAGGCACTGGGCCACTCTCATGCAAGTTCCGCGAAACCTCAGACCATTTCTAAACTTCCATATTGATATATTTCCTGGTTCCAGTGGTGCATAAAAGAAACAAACCCCAGAAAGCCCCGCTCTGGACTTTCCCTTGCTCTCTTGTGAGTCTTAAATCAATTGTGTTACTCGTTAGTAGCACCCGTGCTATCACACAGTCGGGTGTCCAAGAAGAGCTGCCCACCTTTCACTTGCTGATGCACTCAAAGCCCAGGAGGGAGTAGTTGAAGACAAACTTCACTGTACCTCCTTTGCAGAGGTTCCATCACAGTGGCGTATTTCTTTTTTTTCTCATTGTCTGTGCATGGCAGGAGTTGATCACATTACGTTTTGTCCCAATTCAATTTCCTGAGGGGCCTCTTCATTGGTATTTTGTTGAAGAAGGTCAGCTCTTATTCTTCTCCCCACCCTGCGCCTTTGCAGGTATATTGCATCTTTCTGCCTGCACAAAACATCTCTGATGCCAATGAGCTCACTCAGAGGAAAACTCCTCCTGGCAAGGGATCCTTTGGGGGTGTAATGTCTATGTAGAGCTTCCTCTCCTTCTCTGACATGTAGCTGATAGCCACGTCTTTGTGTCCTGATGACTCTGAGTAGCCAGATTAGCCCTTGTGAGCATGAGTAGCCAGCACAAAGAATGACCAGTCTGGTACCTAAACGGCCCAAAGTGTGAAAGAGCACAAATCCTGCAGTTCTACTGTGTGCTCGCTCATACGTGGGCTCATATAATTCAGCAACTAATCTCTTTTAGGCATTAGTGACACATCTTCAGCCTTATCTCCTTCTTCCTTTGCACCTTCAGGTCCTTCTCCACAACTTCAGGTCTCAGCTCTCCTGTGGTGCATCTTCTTCTGTGGTGCCCCTAGTGGAAAGGGTCCATAGAAGGTCCTCCAAGGTATATGTGAAGTTAGGTGTGATGAATGAGGACCTTGTCCCTACCTGCTTGCCACTAATGACTCCCGAGCCCAAGTAGGTGGATGAAGAAGCTGGARCAGCCCAGCCTGAAGCTCAGGGAGGGTTAATGCAGCTGCATGTGGCTGGCAAAGGAATATGGCAGCAGGAAGAGCCACAACAGTGACACATTTGTGCATGGGGGACAGATGGGGATGGAAGTGCTGCAAGAGGCCATGCTGGGGCTGAGGCCAATATGCCTTTGCTACCACCTCATCTTCCCTACAAGGTCAGACCTTGCCACAGCTTTCAACACCACTGGTGCTTAACGGCTTGAGTTCTTTACAAATGAGGAGGTGGGGAATGGGAAAGCCAACAAGTCCTTTCTTCTCCCTTTGTACCTCTCTTTGACCTCTTTCCTGACCTTTCTCCTGATCCTCACCTTCCTCTGCAAGAATATCTCAGCACAGGCAGTGACACCCCTCGCCCCGCTTGGGCCAAGCTTGGTGCGTGAGACGTGCCACAGCTTCCTCTGGGCACCGGCTCGTTGCAGCTCAGTGTCAGGTGGGAGCAAATATCCCCGGGAAGCCACACGGGGTGGGTGGGTGGCAGAGGGAAGTGCTCGAATAGTACAAAAGACAGATGTTGTTTGCACATGGTGGAGCCTCTGGAGGCCAAGTGGATTGTGAGCACCRAGGACGACTTGTCCTCTCCTGTCCGCCGAGCTCGCTGTGGGACACAGCACCTCCTCCTCAGTTCGGCGACTCGCTTAAACTTTCCCTATGTCACGTCTGAGGCCAGCAGCTTTCTTGTTCCCTTCGTTCCTTCCCTGCTCTGCGGCACAATGCCATTGCTGAAGAGCTTTTCACTTTGGCTATTTTGGGAGTAAATACAGCATTAAAGGTTTGCAGAAGTTTCTATGTTTTCTAACTTGCAAAAAAAAAAATATGAAAACCTTCTTAATGGATATGTTTTTGTTAAAAAATTGCCTTTGACCAGTGTCCAAAACAGCAACCCGCAAAAAGAACAGTTCAGCATTAGGAGTGAGTAAAGAGGGCTAGGATTAGTGCTGAACGCATGATTTGTGGTTATTACCCAAGCACACTTACATTGTCTCACAGTTTACCAGGCAACCCCAGATGTCTTTGCTTCTTAACTTTTCACAGACAAAACCGGACGAAAAAGATTAAAAACCCTGGATCCCCCTTTCCAGCTGTGGAAAGCTTCCTTCTCAGGCTCACGTTCCACCGAACGCGAGCGCTCAGATCCCTCCYTGTCCGAGGGAGCAGCGAGGCACCAGCTCACTGCTGGCTGGGAGGCGTGCGGGTCCRCCTGCCTTGCTTTGGATGTGTCTCGCCGGGGCTCAGCCATACGCCGGAGCAGGCCTGTTCGGTATACGGGTATTGCAACAGGGCGGKCTTTCTCCATATGAACCTAAGCTGYGGTAGGAACTGAGCTGGAATTTCTCCCAGAGTTTTCCCAGTCTGTTGCTGAGCCCTAATTGCTCCCAACAGACGTCGGTGCCTTGGAGATACAGTCGCGGGCAACTACTCGCGCATGTCTTTGTAAGTATTTTCTCTCAAACTGTCCCATATTTGCTACTTAAGTTGTCTGTTTGTGGTGCTYGGTTGCTTTCATCACATGGCGCTGTTTCTGTTCCCAAACCAGCCTTTTCAGCAGGACTTCCCAGGTTTTCAAACCTAGAAATTGGTTTCCATGAAGGTTTACACCCACAGTTTCAGTACCGGGAAGGCTCTCGCTAGCAGRACGTGATCACAGGACTCTCCAAACTCCGCGGGGGCTCAATGCCAAATAAAACAAACCAAAACCAAACCAAAACCTCTTTATTTTTTGCATCCCTTTCCAGTTAGGAAAGGTAAGATTTGCTATGACCTGTGGACTTTGCAGCATGATTCCCCTAGAGCAGGCAGGGAGTCTCCCCACCCCAGCTTCTCCGACTGTCGGTTCTTCCCCCCTGGCTCTGCCGTTCCCTTCTCTTCTCAAAAATGCCGGTGACACGAGGCTCCCCCTTTTCCTCTTGCTCCACCACCCAGCCAGCGCTTTCCCACCCRGAAAGGTCAGGCTCTCTGAAGGCAGGTGCCTTGTGCTCTTGGAGGGAGCGCGGCRGCACGGGGCCGTGACGGACAGGAAGCCTTTTACTCTAATTAGTCTTTGCAGAAGTTTGGCATTTCTCCTCGGAGCGGTTTCCCCACTGATGAGGAGCACGTATCCAGCTCTTCCTTCTCACCTCGCACGTCCGAGCCTCCCGCCGTCTCCCGCTGGGCTGCAGGGGTTCAGTCATGGATCACGTTGCTCGGAGGAAGCAGGCAGGGGATATGTGAGGAGATAAACACTGTTTTCTGACACTGGGAGGGATTTCTTTCAACTTAGCCACGTTCGCGACTTGAACCTGGATCATTTTTGCTACCCGCTCCCCCTCGCCTCCTCCCGCCTGGCCTGGACTCGCCAGGCTTTTGTCTGGTTAATCAGTGCAACTCCTTCCAGGGCTTCCTGGGGGCTCTTTGGCTGCTGGGTTATGAAGACCCATGAGTTCATTGTTTAAATTAAGTTCTTCTATATGGGAACACCACTGGTTTCCCATATGGTCTTGGCAAAGCCACCATCCGCTCCCCACCTAAATTAAATTTCACTAATTGAATTAGTTACCATTTTATCAGCTGCCGCTTTGCAGTAGTTTGCGAACCCCCAGGGGCCCAGGCCACGCGCAGTCAAGAGCTTCCCCACCTCACTCTCTCATTTATCATCGTGACAACGCGCAGCGCTGGGAGAAGCAGGGGGGTGGAGAGTACCCTGCCCTTCCCAAGCATCCCAGCCATCTCCGAGCATCCTAATGATTGACCTCTGCGAGCGAAGCAGCCCTGCGCTGACCCCGGGCTGCTGAAAGGAAGCATTCTCCCCTTTGTAAAAATCCCCCTGCGACGGCAGCGCGGGCCGGGCTGAATGCAGGAGTGTCAGAAGGGAAGCCCCGCGCGCGGGCAGCGGCGCCCCGGGACGTCGCAGCTTCCATATGCCGGGGGACTAATAGCGACAGGCCTGGGCTCAGGGGACAACGCCGCCCCGCTGGCCCGCGGGCGAGAAAGGGAGAAGGGGGGGACACGTGGAAAGGGACGTCCTGAAATGGCTCTGCCAGCGTCTGGCAGCAGAGCGTGAAGCGTGTCACCTGCTCCRGCCCCCGCCTTCCCTCAGCAGGCACCCGGGGGCTCGGCTATTGTTGTATCCCGGCAGGATGCTGGGGATGCTGCGCCGGAGCGGGTGGCGGGCACCCAGCACCGCCACGGGTGCTTCTGGCTGCTGGACTGTGCCAGGCTGCTCAGCAGGGCTGCGGCCGTCCGCAGGTGCTGGCGACCGCTTGGAAAGTGTTGGCTCTCATGTTACAGCTTTTGGGGGTGCTCGGGGAGGGGGAGAGGCGTGTAGAAACATCATCACCCCGTGCTTCCCGACCCGCTGTCGCCGCACCATCGTCTCCTCTCCGCGGGGGAGCAGAGGGATGCGCAGAAGCAGCAGGCGGGCTGGGGATGTAACCCTCCGGACTCAAACCACGAGGAAATGCTTTCTAGGGACACATCAGCACTGCCTAACGCTTAGGGGTGTGGGAAACCCTTTGTGGTGGAAACCAGGGATGGCAAGGYCAGCAGGGCTGTGTGGGCTTGTTTGTATTTAGACCCCTGGCTGAAGGTAGACACCCTCACCTAATTTAGATGCTGCCAGACCTGAGTTTGCTTTGCAGATGAGGCAGAGACCCGCTGGTAGTGATGATCAAGGTAGGTATCTGCAGGATGCACCTGAACAAGAGCCGCTGGCTCCTATAGCCAAACTCCACTGCTTCCAGGATAACCTGTCAAAGGGTGACCTGGTTTTCCTCTGTGGACCTGTGATGCAGGAAGCGCGTAGACGCACGTGAAGGGAGGGAAGCCAAACTTGAGAACGAAGCTGCTACTCCAGTGCTGAGCAGGGTCAGCAGGCTTCTGCCCACAGCCACCCACCCACTTGCCTTTCTGGGGCATGTACTTGCAAACAAAACCAAAAAAAATCTGTTAAAAAATGATCAAAGCTGAATGTGCATTTCACTGAAGTCTGGCTAACACCCAATGTATCATCTGTCCTTGATAAAATGCCGACTCCCTTCAGAAACCTCGAAAGGGTGTTTGAATATCTGAGAAAGAACAGTCCCAGGAGTACTTGCCAGTCTTTCATGCTCAGCAGGGGGTTGGTGCTTCGTTTTTAGTACTAGTCACCAACTTATGCCCCCTGACCAATTTTAACATTTCCTCATAAATCATCCAAAAAATACATACAGAGGTCACAGTAACAAGTGAGTCAGAAAGTGTTCAGAACAGATTTTGTGGATGGGAAATGGGATATCTCTGAGCTGATTATCAGTTTCACCCTTCTGAGTCATGCTGTAGGTTTTCACCTGGCTTTCTGCTAAGACATATCTATTGACTCCCATTTTTTCCTCTGCAAATAGACTTTAACAAAAATCAGGTATTGATTTTCAAAGCAGACCATGAGTGCATTAGCAMAGTTATGAGATGATGAATAGAAGCTGCGAAAATGTGTGAAAAGTCCAGCACTCAACAAASCACTACAAAAGTAGAAAGGCTGAAACCCCAGCATGGCCCAGAGGTTTGGATCTACCAAAGTGGTGGAGATGGCAATAYGGAAGTGTCCCAGCTGGTGAGGGATTTGGAGCAGCAACTGCAGCACCAGCATGGAGAGGAGGCTGTTGGGCCAGCGGTGGGATCAGGGAGCTGGAACGGAGGGACGTCTGGCTGTGGGGTGCTGAGCAGGGGTGGCTGGGACACGAGGCACTAAGGGGAGAAGGTCCGGGATGTGTACTTTGGGTGGTACTGGCGTGTTTAACCAGGCTGCCTTGCAAGACACTGTTGTGAGCCAGGGATGGAGATGGCCTGTGGGTCCCTCACCTCCACCACCTTCTAGYGCATAATATGCAACAGGTTTAAATGTGACTGAACTTGCGCGCGATCTCTGGACACCCCAGATGCATAGTTTTAGGCCTGTACTGCACCTCTGCTCTCTCCCTGTCCATGCAGAGCTGGTGTTGAGCAATCCCCCAAATGTTTACTTTGCTTTTGGAAGACAATGGAAATTTACTCCAGAGCTTTACCTCATCGCTTCTGGGACATTTGTGGGCAGCAGTGTTTCCAGCACCATTCTGGTTCTTCCTCTGGCTCCTCCTGTACCAGAGGCAGCTGGCTTTGCAGCAGTGTTATTTTTTCCCCAATTTCGTTTGAATCCGTTGCCTCCAGAACTTCTGTGAAAACTTCATTCACATCTTCTTCTGAATTTGCRTGAGCCAAAACGTTAGTCATCGAAACCTCCTCTCCTCCACGCTTAACAAAAGCTCTCGTTTTCCATGGAGGAGCCCTGAGGAGCCAGGGGCTCTGCATGGGATCACATCCCCTCTCCATGTGGTGCTGGCTGCCGGGCACCTCCAGGAGGGAGGACAGACTTGCCAGCATCCATCCGCTAGCTCCATCTAGTGAGAAGACTACTGCGGCATCCGTCAGCATGGGGACGTGGGGCCAGGCTCCCCAGCCTTCCTGGGGCCCCTGGCAGGATCACCCTGGCTTCTCCAGGTTCCCAGGTGGGTTGCGCTGGAGGATGTGAGGCTGGCTGGAAACTTGGGAGCAGAGAGTCACCGGGGCTGGGGCCGCAGCAGGAGGTGGAGCAGAGCAAGGCACGGTGCGCTGGCCCCATGGGGTCCATGATTTCCTCCCTGAGTGAGGAGCTAGCTGGAGTATCTCCCAGTGGGCTGGGGGCCAGAGTGCTCCTTCGAGACCTCTTCTCCCAGGACGGTGCATTTACAGCGTGGATGCAGAGTGAATCTGGTCTTTACACTGGGCTTGGGCCTGCTGTAAACTGGCAATGTCTTCCTGCTTCTTGGCACCACGATTTTATGGCCACCAACATCAACCATCGCCTGTCAGACATAGATGCCAGCACTAGGAAGTTCATCCTTCCCCTGGACTGGCTGTTGAGGACAGAGAGATGAGTGTGGTGAACCTAAGTCCGCATCATCTGCAAGAGAAAGATCGTGCTTTAGTGTGAGTCTCTTTAGGTCTACGCGGGTTGAACATGTCCTGGTCCTTTTTATAGCAGGCGCAACAGGTCACTGCACACCAACACCGTACAGAGTTGCACCGTTTCCAGGGGGAAGGAGGTGCTTTTGTGCTATCCAGAGAAGACACAGTCTTTCCTTTTCCACTGCTGGCACTCATGGTTCACCTTTTAGCAAGCCATGTCCCACCCGACTGCCCCTTTTTCTCTAAGGAAGGAAGGCTCTGGAACCGATTTGTCTTTTCCCTTGGCTGCTGAACCCTTTGGGTTCAACCATGTTGTTTTTCCAGTCTCTAGCTGAAGTGCATGAGTTTTAAGGTGATCTAATAGATCATAGCAGTTTTAAATCCTGCAATAGCACGACAAATCTGAGGTTAAGATTTGAGAGTGGGACTCCTAGCATATTCTTGACTGCTGCTGTTGGACAGGATTGGTGCAAGTAGGGATTTATCTGGGATTTCCTTTGCTCACTCTGTAACTCTTTGCTTTAGCCAGTGGATTCCTTAAGTGACAGGGATAAAACTTATCTGTATGTTGTTTATTCCTGCCACCTCACTGCCTATTGAACACATCACTTTAATGGGAATGGCATCTTGAAAGATGGTAATCTGGGAAAGACATGGGAATAATTATAGATTAACTTCCGGGTATGATGAYCTAATGTGACAATTTGGCAAAAAARMGCCCATACTGTCCTTGTGGTGTGCAAAAGGGGAAATCAGGGTGCAACAGGAGGGCACARAGAGGATGCACTTCTCTGAACTTCAGTGGTGGGAACCACAACGGCATATTGGGTCTGGCTCTGCTAGCCATGCTTGGAGAGGTTGAAGGAGGCTGAAAAATTACAGATGGGTCAGATAAGAGCTAGAAGAATAAAAATTCTGCAATATGAAAAACCCACTTTTCAGTTTAGCAAATATTATACTCCCTGAAGAAGGTTAAGAAGTGATTTTATCTTTGCCTATAAAAATCTAGATCAAAAGGAAGTATCTGATATCATTGATTTTTTTTTCATTTAGTCAACACGACTAATACACTCTGCTGGCTGGAGTTTTAAGAATCTAAAGCTGGAATAAAGGTTACGTTTTTAAGAATAAGCATAACAATCCACTTCATTTGAGCAATCTGGGGAACTGCAGTGTTATTCATAGATTACATTCCTCTCTGCAATAGAAAAAGACTCATTAATCTTTTTTTTTTGAGAGTAGCATTGTAGTAATTTCTATCTCCCTTCCAAGCAAAAGCAGATGATTTATGTGTGTTTTGAAAATCATTCTGTGCTTGGTGCTTGCAACTAGAGAGGATGAGACTGTATAACTCAAGAGGTCTCTTGTGTTTCTCTATATTTTGTTTTATTCACTCTCGAACAAAGGTATTGGGTTGAACCCTTCAGCAGTTTGCAGATTAAACGGTGAAGGATTTTCTTCCCACTCAGGCCATTTCATGGTTTGGCGAAGAGGAAGCCTTGTGCAAAGCTGACCTGCGGCAGCTCCTCTCTCCCCTTCCCTCTGCTTGGAGCATGTATTTGGCACCATGCTACGAGGCATGGAAAAGAATGGCAAAAAGTCAATTTTGTCTAACCAAATAAGGTCTTCCACCAGAASGAGGAAAACTGTGGTCTTATGTCCTGTTTCTGTGTCACTCAGGTGCTTCAACCTTGAAATTTCATTTTTCACTGTCGCCCACTGGTTCTTACCCTGCAGTGTCTCTCCTGCCTGACTGCCCGATAGAGATTTGAGGAAATGCAGCACATACCCTCACATTAAGAGAAGTATTGCAAGAATGGGAAGATTCCAGGAATAGGAAATGTGGTATTACTCAATAAGCCTTAAATAACAAACACCCCCTCAAGCCATAGAAGAAAAAAATTGTTCGTTGACCTTTTTGGTACAAAACAATTAAGAAAAGGGTGGATGATTTGAAGACACTTGATGTCCTTCTGCAGTGTGAATACTGAATTTATTTACTGGAATGTCTAAGGCTCACGCTGGAATGAGGGGAAGCAAGAGAGGGGCTTTCCTCCATGCATACTATAAAGGAGAGAAGTCAAGTGTCTTTGCATTGTGCAACAGATGATTTCTGTAACTTTAATCGAAATGTGTGTGCGAGGCTGGGGGTGGGAAGGAGAGCTAGATTGTGTTGATAGCATATTGCTTAGAGAAATTCCAGTTCCTGAAGCTCTTAATAAAAGTATTCGCCATGAGGGRGGGGAAGGGTTGGCAACGAAGGCCTTTTTTCTCAAGAACTCCCATTTGGAACACATTACGCTCTTGCAACATGGGATGGATAAACATTGTATTAATGATTAGATGGAGACYAAGAGCTGAACTTGTTTGCATTTCATAAAGCAGTTGTTCTATTGACCGTACGTCTTTACTCTTGGGAAGAAGTAGCTGTTAAGAGAAAGCGCGTCTCTTTTTGTGAACACRAACTGGACTGCGTGTGGAAAAGAGGAACAGTCATTTGAACTGTGCCTAAGACCACTGACATTTTACCTCTGTGCCAGTTTCACTTTCAGAAACCAGCTGTCAAGTTATGAGGCTGAGAGATGATCACTTCAATCTGCTAGGTTTCCGGTGATACGCGTGCCAAACATCACAGGATCATCATGAACTAGGATCCAACGTATCGGAAGCAAAAGGAAAAAAAAAYCCATACACATATATAAATAGGTAAATATAGAAGTGAAATATTGCACCTGGGCTGATGCGAAGGTGAAGAAAAGCATCCAGATTTGCCCTACGTAGGGATTCCAGCTTGATCTTCTGGGTCTTTTTCYTAAATCTACCTTTTGATTTTTAAGCCACAGTCCTCAAGTTTTCAGGTGYTCTTTCCAGGTGCAAAATGTTGCTTGGAAGAACCACATCAAAATCTGAGCTTCCAGCTGGCTGCCTGGACAGGCAGCCCCGCTCCCAATTGTCCTGGCGGGCTGAGATGGGGAAGGGATCCTCCCAGAGAAACCGCTTCCCCTGTAACCCAGCTGGGCTCTGGAAAGGCCATGAACAAATGTGCATTCTGTGCCTGGGGCTCTCCTACCGAAATTTTTAGGAATTTTTCCTCTACAACTGAAAACAATGATTCACCTTTCAGATAGGAAATAATTTGTTGGCAGTTTTTGAGCTGGAATTTCTCTCAGACTAGTCTGTCAGCAGGAAAAAGTCCAGCACTGGGATGATAGCATTAGCAATTTTTAAATTCAATCCTCTGTTAATCTTGTAATTTATTTTCTTTTCCAAAATGAACCATATGTTCTTTGCTGGTTTTCCCATTGTGCTGAAGATGTGGAAAATCTTCTATGGAAAATTTGCATTTTGYGTGGGTGCTAAAGTTTACCCCAGGTAGCATAAATAGTCACAAACTCAATTCTGAGCCCAGTAAAGAATATAAAGCTCCCGAGGATGAAAAATGCTGCTTTTTGATAAATTTAAATACTTTATGAGTAGTGGTAACTTTTTCCTAGATGATGCTCTGGCAGTGCAGAGAAAGGTTTCATCTGCTGCCTCTCGGAGGGATTTCCTCCCTCCCTGAATCAAAAGGGGAGAGCAATTCAAGCAGCCTGAAGGGCTGAAGAGGGCTCCATTTTGAGTGAGACCGGCTTTCCACCCCTCAGTGTCAGGGCAAATCTTGTTCCTCCCTTATCAAGAAAYGGGAATGACTCAATGTCAAGGAATGACAAGCGATGAAATTTGGGATGCAATAGACCACAGGATAAAGTGCATGCGCGTGGGGGAGACTATTGGATTGAGAACAAAACAAGATAGGGCAAAGAGAAATGGGACATTTACAGGCACTCATCATTGTGCAGGAATCTCAGATGCGAGGCTGGAAGAGGAGGTTATACATATGGTGTGATAGGGAAGGTTGCAAAACGGAGAACAGAGAAGCTCTTCAAACTGGAAAGAGGAGGAAAGGGAGCTGCCAGGGTCACAATGACGGAGAAGCTGCCTTTGAGGTGCCTGAGCGACAGGGCGTTCCCAGGACATCATGCTTCCTAAAGGAGGCATCGCCTCGAGTGAGAGGAGAAGAAATTGGGCATATCTCAAACAGGCACATGGGAAGGACAATGGCCAGTAATTCATCCAGACCAAACATATTTCCAGGGGAAACACAGAAGATGGAGGCAGATCAATCGGACAGGCACCCCAGTCAATGCGGGAAAAGAGTGGGAAACAGGAGGGTGGGAGAAATTTGGGTACCTCAYAGGGACAAGCCAGATGACAACATGTACAATGCAGATTTGCTGTGGCACCGAAACAGAATCTAGGTGGGAGCAGTTTACAGAGGACTGGATTCAGACCTGAGAAAGGTGCAGTGACGAAGACCGTATTTTAGGCATGATGCCTGGGTGTGCTCAGAGGACCTGGAGGTCCATGGTTTCAGACCATTGGGCCTGGCAGTGCCAGCAGAGGATGGGGGCTRCTCTTCTGTGCTGCAGCTGGGAAGGGGGTTATCACTTGATTTCTCTTAGACGGATGTGAGTTACTGTTGTGCCACCATCTATGGTCCATAGTATCAAAAGCAAAGGGGAGAACTTTCTATAGAGGACGTTCCTCTCTTACTGACAGCTTGCCAACTGCTTTCTACAGGAGACTTCGATTGTTTAGCTGCAGTGATTGCTAAAAAAACCCCCACAACCCCAAAGGTTAGGAGCTGCTGCAAGATATTTGCAAGCCGTATGAAACAAGGGCTAAGTGGCGTCTTCTGGTGTCTAAAGAAGAGGTAGGGTGTTTTTACACTTTGTTTTGAAAGGGAGCTGGTAGTCAGGTCAGCGTGCCGTACGGAAAAGATAATGCAAAAGTTGGATTCCAGGTAGCACAGATTGTTGGAAAAGTTTTCTACAGCTTGATTCCTGCTGAAGTTTGCAAGTGCACGAGGGTAACGTTACGTGGAGGCTTGTGAACAGTCGCTAGTTAGCTCTTTACCTAATACTGTGCTGCTAAATTAAGCTTGGAAGAACAGTTGGGGCATTTTAAGCAACCCAGGGCAGGCAAAGAAATGTAATCAGAACTCTGCAGCCTTTCTGTTTCCCTTCTCTTGACATTTGTTTATAGTTCATTAGATGTATTATACAACACCAGTGTTTTATTTGTCTGTAGATCAACCCATTGTAGAGGCATCTCAGAAATCCTCGTTGCCGACCGCTGGCTGGAGATCATATGGATGTGAAAGTTGGAGGGGAAGTGCAATATGGGAGAAGAAAGCTGGAATCAGCCAATTTTGGAAGGCCTCTGTGGCAACAGGAGGGCTAACCTCTTCTAACATGTATCTGAGATGCAATGGACAGTGAATGCAGAGTTACGAGATCCCAGCTAAAAGATCTCCACAGCCCGTTGCCAGGGAACCTTCTACATCCAAAGCAGGTCCCTCTTGATACTTTACTTCTCTAGGTTTTAGGCGAGTGCCAACCTCCCCCTCAGCTACAGGTGCCCTGCACCTACCCTGGCCCCTGGCTGTGCTGCTGCTCTCCAGAGCTGCTCATGGAGATAGGAAGCCAGTGCAGATGCCGTGTTAGCAAAGAAGGGAACCTCCCTGGGGCTCCCCGCAGCATCTTATCGGAAAGGCATCGATCCCCTCTCCGTGGTGCTTTCATTGATGCTCTTCAGGATCTTCTTTATACAAAACTGTTGGGTTTTTTAGGGGGAAGTAAGGAGGGATTTGGAGAATGCCAGGCATTGAAGCTCCATTACCCTTTTGAACTTGGCTTACAACATTTTAGCTTTCTGGCTTTGGCCAAGAGGCTGGAGAAAGTCACAGAGAAATCATTGAGTCCCTTTAGTGCAGCTGAAGTTTACACAGCGGCCAACACTCCATATTGTTTGTGGGAAGTATTTTCAATTAGGTGACAGGGCAAAGGAGAGATTTTTTTCTGACCTGGAATCCAGTGTTTGTTGCTCATTTCAATATTGTATTCCCGTGCAGTTAACTGGCTCCTCATCTTGTATGTTTTTACTTGTGATTTTTGCAGTAAATGGGTAGGACAGACAGGCAAAGTCAGGACATTCAGGGATAAAGCAAGGTTATCTGCTGGAGTCAGTTATTGTGCTGGCTTAGGGGAACAATTCCTTTTATCCAGTATCCTGGGCATTGCGTTGCAGAGGGGACTGATGGGTTTAAATGGGCAGACCAAGAGAGARAGGAATTTTACTTGGGTGGTGAAAATGGTTGCACGTGTGGAGGAYGTTGTAGAGCTAATGGGTTAGTCAGATCCAAAAGAGAGGAACACCCTTCTGACACCATGTGGAATTATCTATTTGCAGTCTGACCCATAATCACTTAAAATCGATTCAAGAATTTCTGGTGTCCTTCTTCACTCTGCGAACAAGTTTATACATAGGGCTGACATCTTTTGGGATTAAATATTTTAATCTCCAGTGATTCAGACACTGGGCTGGGAAAGTAAGGTTTCCCCTTGTCAGGATGAAGTAATGCAGCTGAATAGATGGGGGCATGCGTTYACTAGGGAGCTAAGGGAGTTGTGCTGTAATTTACTATCAGCACAACTACTATTGTGCCAATTAACTACTACGATTATCCCTGGATGCTAATGGAGGCTCCTGTCCACATAATCTAGAAGTTTCCAAACAGCTGCTGAGTCTGCTTTCCAGCCTTGCCTGGACTTGCATCCATCCTGACTTTGGTAGGTAGGAAAACCTCAGTTAAAACAGCTTTGTCACCTTCTTGCTGTTATGTTACAAACATGGTCGTTATTAGGTACATTGTTAGGACTTTGTTTTTTAACGGTTTTACCTTCTCTGAGAGGAAGCACATGCAATTTATTAAGGAAAAATAGAGCCCCATATAGAAAGGAGTTTGGAGAAGACATGCCCCCAAAGCTTCCCTGGTACTGTTCTCTCTTCATGTCTTCAGAGTTCTCCAAGCAGAGGATAGAGAACAGGCACTTTTTTCCTAGAAATATTGGTGAAGATCACAAGGAAAGAAACTAGGCACCTGGTGAGAAAATGACAATTCAACCCCCAAAAGGATGCTCCCCCCCAACAGCTCCCCAGGTTGTTTTCTGCATGTAATTTGCTTTTTTGAGACATTTAAAGACTACCAGGTAGAGACGACTGCTGCTGAGTGCACTGGTTCGCAGGGTGGGAAAGCGCTTTCCTAAGAGCCCCTGGGGGGAGGCTTCCCAGCAGAGCGCTGCCAGCTCTGCGCCCGCCGGAGGAGGGTCTCGGGGGGGTACCACGCTTTCCAACGGCAGCGCTCACCGCAGGCGGGGGGGCAGGCGGCGGGCGCCTGGCAGAGTAAATCGTCTTCCAGAGGCAGCCCGTCAGGAAAGCACACAGTACATAAAAGCTGACCCTGGGAAGGCTGGTGTATATCAGAGGAGTCTGTGAAATGTTTTTCCCTTGTGTTTCTTTTATCTGGAGCCTGGCAGCCTCAGGATCCAGGATCCATGGCCACACTCCATAGACTGTAGACTTTCAAACTTCTTTGGACATCAGTAGATGCTCCATCTACCCTTCATATTTTCCTTGAGAGCCTCATGGGTTTTAATGCAGTTGTTTGATGCTAGTA
Organism: Oceanodroma leucorhoa; assembly: GCA_030449065.1. Taxonomy (NCBI): domain Eukaryota; kingdom Metazoa; phylum Chordata; class Aves; order Procellariiformes; genus Oceanodroma; species Oceanodroma leucorhoa. The sequence goes on from JASVER010000065.1 coordinate 2,197,445, forward strand.
GCCACAGAGCTGCTGTTTCCAGGGCTGGACTTAAATTTCCAGCTGGCCTGATACTGGTTTTCCCCCACCAAGCAAGTGGAAAAGCCGATGGTCGCAATGGAGCAGGAGATGGGCTCTAATGTGGGAGTGGGACAGGCGGTGCCTGAATTAGGATGGGGAATGGCTGGTGTCCCTCACAGCAGCTTCCCCACACAACCGTCTGCACCAGGGAAGATGCTCCACCGCAGCATTTTCAGCCTCCTTAGCACTAATCTTAAAGCTGATGGGTATTTACAGTGGGCACTACACATCCACTTTACATTTGGTCTACATGGATTTAACAAGCTCAGTAAAATAGATTGGTATTGTTTGCCTCCAGGTAAAATAGATTGTATTAAACTCACGTGCACCACTCAGAAATACTGTTATAACGTTAGGGTAATTTTGTCTTCTCTTGTTGCGTGTGAAGGGATTACTTTGTCTGTAAGGTAAGAGTGCTACTGTGCAACAACCGCAACCGTGTTTGCTTCTGGCTGACAAAAAGGATCCCTTTTCTTTCCTCAGGTGCTCTGATCAAATCAGTGTCTGAACCAGATTTTCTTTGCTTAGTGCTGTCGCAAGCCACCCACGAGCCTCAAACCCAAAAAGTTTAAATCCGGGGTGGGGGGAGCGCCTCTTGCAGCTCCAGCACGGTGGGGGGGAGCTGGCAGCTCTGCTGAGAACCTCATCCACGAGTGTCACAGTTGTGGCAACTTGTAGAACTGCATTCATGACCACAGATTAGGATCCAGGAAATGACTGCTATATGAGCGTTAAAAGCTACTGGCTCCCCAGGGTTAGCCCTTTAGGGAGTATTTTGCAAGACTGCAGTTAGTGAGAAGTTCCTAGTTACTTCAGTYCTAATCTAACTGCCCGGGAGTTCATGACTGTCCTCAGCACAGACGGATGCGCGTCAGGTTCCCAGGAAGGCAGTGACATCTTCATCGGGGAGCACTGGGGACAGAGGTGCGTGAATCATTGGCAGCAGGGGACAACCCCGGTCCTGATCTCTGTCAGGGACCTCAGAAATCTCTGAAACATGGGAGTTTACATGGGGTGAAGAGCAGTATTCCTTAAGGCTATTTTCCACAATGAAAACCACAGCAAAACGTAATATATRTGGACGTGTGAAAGGCTGGCGAGAGCGCTTATCTCCGGAGCGGCACATAGCAATTCTGCTGAGGTGGATATATTGCTGTCGTTTCTCGTYGGCTGATACCGGCACCCCGGCCATGGGAACGCTTCTTTGTGGTGCCATTATCTTTGAGTCCCTGAAATCGTTTGTGTGACTGAGCTGCTGCTGAGACCTTTTGTCATCCTGGCCGATCACTAACAACAATAAGATGTAAACAAACACCATTCCTGTAAATCAGCATTTAATTAGTTCAGTGGAAGGAGTTTAGGGAGATGTAGCCTAGAAACATGATTTCTAGGCTTCTGCGGCTTCATGGCCTGACCACCTCCGGCTCTGCAAGCGGCATGCCGAGCCCATTGGGAAGAGCGTGCCGGTCATTCGCCGAGTGCCAGCATTGCCCAGAGGGTCCCGGCAGAGGGGTCCAGCCCCTGCCCATGCAGTACGGGAGCTGCCCAACCACAGTTCCGTGGGGAACTCCCCAGAAATGTGCGGGTTTTTTCAAGTACACTTGAGGACCACACCATGGGGTGCCAGAGGTCTCCTTGCCTTGTAGCCACAGGGCTCGCGGTGGCTGATACAACTACTCGGACGCCCGTGCAGCGATGGCTGTCTTTGGCACCTTGGAGTTCAGGGTACGTAGATACAGAAAGATGCGTTCTATTGCGGAGGTTAGTACCAGCGTCCCACGAAGCTCTGGCCAAGCCCTGCACTCATTCAGCTCTTGGTTCCCATTCTGGTCTGCTCTGGTTTTGCATTCTCATTGTCTCCGTCCCGGGGCTGTGCAGGGTGATGCCATGGCACCACCTGTCTTCTCCTCACTTGTGATGAAGGTGGGGGGGAACTGCCTCCCACACAGGAGGTGATTCTTAAATTCAGGGTGTTTCTACCCTGGGATGGATATGGACATGGATACACCRAGTTTCACTGAAGAGGACTCTCTCTCCTTCACACTGCTTCTGACCCYGAGAACAAGGGCAAGAGAGAAGTTGCCTGAACATGCAAAAAGCTATAATATTTCTGTGGAGGACACATTGCGGTTCCTTTATGTGGTGCCTCCATTTCTTACCACTTATTTCCAGACAGTCCAAATTCTACGTGCCAATATGACTTACCTTTCCCTGTACTCCTCCCGTGTTCTAACAAGAAGAAACAAAATGGAGTTCTCACTTCAAGAGTTTCCAAACTGCTGCGTTTTCTTTTCAGAGGCTCTCCGCAGAAGCAGGGAACAGCTTTCTGTACATGTCAGCATGAACTAGAACACTTCCTAGCTTGACCTGCTTCCAGCAGAGTAAACACAGATGCCCGAAATATGAGTTAAAAATCGTATTCTGCACATACAAATAATCTCCTAGCTATGGTAGTAAAATAACACAGCTGTGTCTCCTCTAGAACTGGAGTCAGACTCTCGTGAGTCTGATTTAAGTGGCTGCTTCTCTGGTCTTCCACTTTCTCGAAAGCTGTTTTTTTACTRTGGAAGATCAACACAGTCAGCGCTTCTTGGGTGCCGGGGGTGACGGTGTGTAGTAACTGCAGTGCTTTCCCTGGGAGCCGTCGGCTGCTGCCCTGCGCCGTACCCTGGGCCGGCACTGCCTGCTGGGCTGCRAGTACATCCACGGGATTTACATCCACCAGCAGATGCGGTGGGCTCTCTGACTCGCTTTTTGCCCGCACTCTGACTGGTCCAGAGCTGGATGCGGCCACGTGCACGGTGCCCAACCTCCCGCCAGTTCAGAGCAGGGCGGCCGCACCGCAGAGCCCTCTTGCTTCGGYCAGCAAAAGCTGCGATGGAGGCCCCGTACCCTGGTGCTGCCTCCCCTGCCACGGCGAAGGGTGGACTTCAGCCCTTGCTGTCAGGGATCCGGTGCAGGTTTAGCCCAGCTGCCTTCAGCTGTGTTGCTTCAGGTATTCACGGCGGTGTTCGAGAGCAAAACAAGGTTCATAAAGCAGCTGGGTCTCAGGGGAAGGCCATTTTTTGGTAGCATCTCAGGGGCAGGTGTACTACAGGGCCTGGGGCAATGCTTACGGCACCGCCTGACATTGCTGCCCCAAAGATCCTCTGCCGTGGAGGAGGAAGGGAAAGGAGTTTCAGAGCTGGCAGATATTCAGTGCCAACCCCCTCGGCTCAGCCAGGGCGCTACTTTACTCGCCTCTTATCTTTATGCTAATCTCATTTTATAATTTTTATGGTTAGGAAAAGGAAAATAAAACCTCAAAGATACAGAACACGCTGAACACAATATCCAGGCAAAGACACACTTTTCTGGCTGACGTAAATGCAGCTTCTGGTGTTAGTTATATCCAGGCTCTGATCTTCCTCCGTGTCAGCTCCTCACGCTATCTGCAATAAATATACATCTTGATTTACACCAGTGCAAGTAAGAGATATGGTCCAATGATCCTGGCACTCCATTTGTAGGAAAATTTTGGCCTGACTCCCATTTCAGTTTTTCCACAGACTCCTGGCTGTGGTGGAATTGCACTGAACTCATGCGCATCTGCGAAGAGAAGGAGCTCTTTTCTTAGAGCTGCATCTGCCAAATCTTAACGCATTAAATGGTCCCTGCGTTTCAGCATGACTGGGGAAATTCCCCCAGGTTTCCTTTACTACGCTAGCAGAAGGCAGTCTCACAGATTTTCACAGCTTTGGAGAAGCCTACGAGCAAAAAATGTACTAGGGAGGAGAGAACTCACGGGATTTCAGAGCATTTTTTTATTACTTGCTCTTTCTAAAACTCCTGCGGTTTCCCTAGCAGTGCGGCGAGGTTGGGCCGCGATGCTTTCCTGGTTTCCCATGTCTGTGACCCCCTTACAGCTGGGTATGTCGARTCCGCAAGCTGCCGGTAATGCAGACCCCACGGTGGGGCTGCTTCCCTTCCCTCCAGCCGYGTCCTCGGTGGGTGCCTCCTCGGTGGGTGCCTCCCTGGTTCCTCCGCAGCCTCATTAGGCAAGGCAGTGGGAGAGCCAGCTTTTTGGCCCCAGGGGCTTCTCCTTGATGAGACATGCATCCTGTGGGCACCGCACAGACCATGCAGAGGTGACACGGTCACAGCCTCTTCAACACGGAGCTGGCAGCCGCAGCCCACTCGCAGCACATGCATGGAAATCGTATGCGGGAATTCCCAGTCTGAGTGTAGGTGAAACGGTGTGACAGAAGCCGCTTTCTATTCTCTTGGATTTGGCTCCCTAGCTTTAGGCAAAAAGATTTCAATAACAGAGCCCCTGGCAGTGCATTGCCACTAAGAACGACCTACTTACAGGAGAAAGGAATTGTGCTCCCATCGCGTGCACTTTCAAACAGGAGAAATACTTTCTGCAGCATCACAGCAATCTTGCMAAGCTGGGATAATCCTTTTTATAGTCTAAATTAGCTGACAGTGACTCTCCAACTATTGGAGTTGCCTCTCCGGTGCTCTCCACCTGCCCAGCTGACTCCGGCGCTGCAGGCAGTCTCTCTTAACCTCCGCTGGCATGAAGAGCAGTTGTCTCCACTGAGTCCTATCAGAGTGGCATTTTTCAGAGTCCTATCTCAGAAGTGGGTGTCTTCATTTTAGCTCAGACACGAGCCTTTCATTTTACTTTGGTGAGAAGTTATGCTTTTCAGAGAGTGGGGGGTTGGCGTGMGCACTTGGCAGGAGGGAAGTTCCTTTCCTTCCTTCCCTTTTTCCCCTTTCTTCCTTGAGATGAATTTTTTTTAGTCTTTCTTAAAAATGGCTTTTTGTTTACTCACAGCCTTTACTTACATCCCTTCTTTCAGTTGCAAGTCAGCTTTCTGCTTCAYGAGTCTTCAATGCCGGGATTTCCTAAAATATCTGGGCAGAATCTCTGAGGAACACAGGAAGGGGAGATTTGGTCCCCTCAATACACCACGAACAAAACGCAGAGAAAATCTTTTACCGTTATGACTGAACAGCAACCGCTACTTCAAAATGAAAGCCCTAAAGAAATGTTTTAACTTAATGGTAGATCTTTAAGGCCAAGACGATGTTTTTCTGCTCTGGGTTCCTCCAGCGGTTGCTCCCTGAAGCCAGCTGAGTTGCTGTGCATTTCCCAGCCCCCCTTGGCTGGGAACGGAGACCGTGACGGCAGCAGCAGGCAAAAACCTGAATGAGCTCAGCCCCTTCCCTGCGTGACCCGAGGGGAGACACAGGCTCCCATCGCCAGCGCTTCGGGTCGCAGCCTCCCACCAGCACTTTGTCACTGCGCAAACACCGAAAGGGGAAAAAAGGGGTTTCCTAATGGTGAGCTGTATCTGAACTGTGCCGTTCTTGGTAGTGGACCTCACAGTGTTAAAACAGGAGAGCGTGTACTTGAAGCCTGTGGGTTTGTTTTAGTTTGGCTCATTAATCTAACTGAAGCATTGCTGGCTTCAGCCACTGCGAGGATTAAGTGGGGCAGCAAAACAAACGGAAGCCTGAATATCTGCCCAGGTTATCGGCACCTCCCTTCCACCAGCAAACACCCTGGGACTGGTCAGTAAGAGGGGACCCTAATCCCTACGCTATTGTCTGACTGCTTTATTACTGAAATTCCTCTTCAGGCTTTTATTGTTGGGAATATTGATCAGACGGACATGAAATGCAGAGAAATGAAAATAAATCATTACCTGTGCCTGCCAGCCAGAATTGAGGACAGACAGGGTGGTTTCTTAGTTCATCCTGACGGTTCACTTTGTTGCTCYTCTGTAGAGACTTGACAGCGCATCATGACCTGAATAACACCAAGCGTAAGATCTGTAGATAAAGTGCACATGCTGTAATTTGCTGGAGGATRTTCCTGATTATTTTACCCCTCCACCTCTTGTTTCCTTATCAATGTTCACAAACTCTCCTTCTTTCAAACTTGCCCTTTTACTTACTGATTTTCAGAGTGTTTGCTTCTTCTGGCTGGCTTAATTCAGCTAGAACAGACTCTGTTCATGGCCTATCCTCTGTGCAATCCAGAGCTAAAKCTCAGACCTTGGAAGGTTTAGCTCAGACCTTGGAAGGACAGTGTGCTTTTAAATCAGTGAACCTCTGCTTCTCTCCAAGACCCGTAGAGATGCCGCAGAAGTAACTGTGTTAGTACCAGCAGCGTTACACCCATGCAAAACAGACAGGAACAATGGGGCTGTGCAATGACCAGGAATAGTATCTGCTGACCCTCAGGGTGCAGTTTCCCATTTAGGCTTAATCTGATCTGACCGCGGGCTGCTGGTGAAAGGGTGGCCCTGCTCTTCCTGCCTGCTCCTAGCCATACGTTGCTGGTATCTCCCTTGCACTGGAAGTTGCAATCCTGGAGGCTACAGAAAGAACCGACAGCATTTTTTTCTTTTTTTGGTAAATTAATTTTCTGCCGRATCAACAAGCCGATCTGAATCATCCTGCCACAGCAAGACCCCTACGTACGATGCAGGAGATCACCAGGCCAGCTGGCAACCTGCAGTTAGACTGGATTAAGSATAAAACAATCTCTGTCTTCTATACCCATCCTTTACACTACAGCCTCTGGGKAACCACCCCTCTCTCCAACACATGGCTTTGTGTGAAACCATCGATGTAACAACACAAAACAAGTGCTGTAGAGTAGCCAGGATCAGCCCACACCTGYGCTGCCCACAGCAGTTGCCTTCTCTGCATTTCCCACGCTCTTCTTCCAGCTGCRGTTCCACCTGGGGCCCGGCACCAACCAGACACTGCTCCTGAAGGAACCTGGGACACTTCTACAAGCTATTTCTGCTCAACTATGGTGGAAAAAAGAAATAGGTGCAATAGTTTTGATCCTCTGCCCTGCAGATACCTGGGTGTGGGGATGGCTGTGGGGATGACAGCAGTCCCCTCATTCCCCGGGCTGGCGTGCTCCTGCCTSTGGTTGGGGTGGGGTGGGATGATGTGGGGTGGTATGGAGGGGGGTTTCCCCCTTGGCCCTGCTGCTGCCTCCCCTTCTGAGCATTGCCCTTGCACAGCAGCCCTACAGCATCAGCCAYCCCCGCGGAGGGCTGCCACCCTGCTCTCGTTGAGGCCAGGCGTCGTGCAGGGCAGAGGGCTAATAGCTGCAAGAAAGCCACCGCAGGTGCAGGGGGCTTTGGGAAGGGGTAATGGCGAGGCAGGTGCACGCACGTGGGAGCACCAAAGGGATGGAAGGGGGCTGCGAGCAGAAGACAGAGTGGATCAGACAAATGCTGTAATTCCAGAGGCTGGTTGCTTTAGGGATTTAGACTGTGTATTTTTAAAGGAGCCYCGTGGGGGAAGCTCATTTGCAAAGGCAGGCAAGCAACTGCGACCCTTTGAGGTGTACGCACGTTCTGCAAAGAGGAGATGTGCACGCAGTTTGAAAGGGGTAAACCCCAGTGCAACRGCTCCTGGATGTTTTTCTCTGTTGTTGTCACGCACTCGATCCGATCTTAAAATTGAGCTTCATGTGTTTCATCTCTGACATGGGTTTCTCCTCAGGTTAATTCCCCTCTGGCTTCCAGGAGAGCGGGATGTGACCCCTCCTGACATTTGTTTAGTGAGTTATGCTCACCTTCCGGAGAACACAAACAAGCTGTTGGACCTCCTCCCCTCAGCTTTAGCTCTGGTCCAACTCCTTGCTGCACTTACTCTGGCCTTACGCCGATACAACGGAGATCGGCATCGGGCTTCTCGAGTTCTGCTTGCAAAAGTGCCTATGTGATTTAGAGTTTGTGCTCTGTTTTCAAGAGGGACTTATGTCCAACCATGTTAAAAGAAATGTAAGTGTGTAATCCCTTTGATTTCACTGGAAATGAAACATATGACTGTCTTTGAGGATCTGGTCTTAATCATATGAGAAACTCRCTTGGGCTTAAGTCTGTAAACAGTGATGTCATTTCTAAAAATAAGTCTTATACTCCAAAGGTGCCCGAACAATGCCAACATTGTCCCTCCTGTCCCACCCTACCCAGCAGGTAGGAATTTGAGGACTATGATGAGAAAAATAAAAATAATTTCCATCTCACGACACCCAGACCTGAATGTAATTACTGATGAAACTGTAAACCCAGCTTCCCAATAATGTTTGGAAACCAAAGCGAAGCATCCTCCTTGTTCATGGGAACAGAAATTGTATTCACATAACAAAGAAATTAGGTAAGAGGAAGTATATTGAGGAACTCAGGAAGTGAAAAGTCTTTCATTGCTATATTCTTGCAAGGGCTAATACAAAGCAACATGATTAGTCGGTTCTTTAGCAGCTTCCTATTTCCATCACCAAACTGCTTTAATCTTTAAGGTACTGAACACTGTGTTTTTCTGAAGTTAATCTGGAGGAACTTGATGCCTCGCAGTTTGKGTCCAACTGAGTCGCTGTGCGGAGGTGTAGTATGGAAGATCTGGTGGAAATTAGATTTCAGTGATATCTTTCACTCCCCCCTTGCTCTCTTATCTTTTCATCTACCTCAGCCACARCATCTCTTGGTAGAGCTCTTATTCCTTGTATTTTTCCTTGCTGCTTTTCAGCAGTGCGGTACCTGACCATGGGATGAGGAGCCTGGTGGTGTGTTACGTCTGAGCATCCCAGCTTTAGGCCAGGTTGACAACATTAAGGCCAAAATACTAGACTATTATTCCTGAGTAAATTAACTCCACTTCTAGGACCGTTTTGATTTGTGCCACAGGGCTTGGCCCAACGTCACTTTCTCTTCTCTCAAAGGGAGATAATTTAATTCTTCATCCCTTCTCATGCCCACACGTTGTGGGGTTCAAAGGACTGAAGCCACCCCAAGTTTCCTGGCCACCATCTCCTGGACTGAGATTAGTTTACACGCAACATATGGCTCTGCTTCTACCTCACCGTAGATGTAGGCTGGACATTCCCCTCCAAGCTGCCCTTCTTTATGCTGGCTGTAAACAACAAAATGCCGCTGGTATGGCTGTCTTGGCAAGTCCTGCGTGGAGCTCCATCCACTGCCCACCTTCAGGAGCTTGCCATGGGTGGTGGGAAGGGGAGTTTGCCTGGGACGGGCGGCTGCAGCCAAAAAGTCCCTGGAGCTGAGCTGAAGAAGAGTTACCGGGGTTTCCATATGTGCCTATTTCTTCCCTGGAAGGCAGGGGTTCAGTGGCAACAGGACAACACATGACAATAAGGATATTTTTTTTAGTTGTCAAAACAACTGTCTATTTCGCAGGTGATTTTTGATGAAAAGTGTTTATCAACATTGCAGTCAGAAAGGTGGAGGATGTCCTGCTTTCTCTCAGGTTATTTCTGTTTCCCTTCACTTTAAAAAATGAGGATGGAGGGAGGGACAGGAGAGCCGGAGCTGGAGGTGAGGAAGAACRTGAACAGAAATGTTTTCAAAGGGAAACTTTCTGTTTAGCTTTCTTCACTGTATTTTGCAAAACATACGCATATTTCAAATGGAAACACAAATTCAAAAGGCYGGGCAATGTCCCCGGCGGAGACAAACTGGCTCCGTGCCAGGCTGCCTCCGTAGGCAGGGACCCAGCCTGGCAGCGGCACCGCGTCTCCTCCCCATCCCACCTCCCTCCTGGGAGGCAGCACATCCCMGCCTGGTTCCGTCTGCGGAGGAAAGGTAGCACAGGGACCTTTACGCTGGTCACYGTCTTCCTTAAAGCATCCCTGTATCTGGGCCATTCAGTTCAGCTTCTCATTTATGCTGCCCTGGGAGGGGGAGGATGTCCCAAGTGTATGGGACCACGCATGTAGGCTTATCTCCGTTGCGTTCAAGGCAGGTGGGGATGTGGTCTGAGGKGTGTGTGAGGAGGAGAATGAGCTAAAAACTAAAAGGACACTGTCAAAATTACAGCAGCCATTAAAACCAGCCAGGTAGAACAGCTTCCTCTGCTTGCAGGTTTGCAAAGCAGGCACRACTCCGTTGTTCGGCGCTGCAGAGAGGGAGACAATGAAACACCACGCACAACCCCCCCTCAAAAGTTTAAAAAAGACCTTGCTGTGTAAGAAGAGCCAAGCTGACRTGAGGGGTCCCCTGCTAACCACAGTCACCTGTCCCTGCAGCCGGCAGCGGCAGGCCCCGGGAGGGTCGGTGGGTGCTAATCGTGGGGTATTGTGCAGCCACCTGGTACGGTGGTGGGGAAACCAGTGGTCCCTGCAGGCTGCTACCAGCAGATTTCACTTCACCTGTTTTACTGAGACCCACTCGACTACTTAACACTTTCCCAGCGTACAGTTTGAGACGGGTTTCAGAYGGCAGAAGTGGTTTGAAATGACGGGCTTCCTCACATTCATCCTGTTTTGGCCATTTCTAGTCGGGAATCTTTCCTGGATGAATCTGARGATAAAATTGATCAAGCTTAACCCGGGAGCGCAGTGGCTGGTGTTGCTCAGCCGGCAGCATTGATCTGTGCTGAGTCCTGGGGCCCCTGCCCCGTGTCACACGGGTGGCACTGGCTGTGCAGCACCTTCTGACTGCAGAGGGAAGATCCTTTAGAAGCAGAATATCTGCAACATGGGACCAAATCACTTGCTCCGAAAATACGATACCCCCTCTCCAGCAAAGGCCAGTGACGCTTCAGGAAAGTATCTCCATTTAATCTCCCCCCCTTCCTACAAGCCAAATAACTGGCTGGATGTGAAGGTGGTATGAGCTGCTCTCCTGGCCCCTGGGCTTGGCGAGCCTCTGCGGAGCGGTGGCGGTGGWGGGGCAGGCAGGAGCTGACCCAGCATACCCAGCCAGTGCCACAATGCTGTGCCAGAGAGGGCACAACAGGAGTCCTGTCTCCCAAAAGTAATCAGACCTGTTCCTGAAGCGAGGCATTTTATCATCCTGACCTTCGCTGGCTTAGCTACTGCACAAATGTTAAGACTTTCTCATAGTATTTTGGTACTTTCATTTCGGGTGCCAGTTGAAATCAGGAAGCATGGCGGTGGGTGGAAACATATAAACCTCGGCATCTTTAAAGTGAGAGCCTGAAAATGGGATAAGTGTCAAGGCAGGTTAATTTTACAGCCTACTGGTGTTGGCAGCATCGCACTTGCTATTCCCAGAGCCACGCACCTTCCCTCTGACCTCACCGACGATGCTCGGCTACTTGCAAGGAAGTAAACAAAAGGGACTCATGGGGACTTTGGTTCCATAGAAACAGCAGGGAAAATGTCCATGCGTGCCAAGTGGAAAAGGACTAAATCAGTGGGGAAGGAAATTTTATTGTCACAGGTTCAAAGGGGATGTTACAAACAGGAGAATGGGGGAAAAAAAGAAAAAAAGAAAAAAAAAGGGAAAACTTCAGAAAGCAGTCCCTGAAGTCAGATTGCAAAATACTACTAATGAAGCCTTGCCTTAGAGCAGTTGTCAAATATGATGTGGTATTTACATCAACAGTGACTCAGGCAGCATTTACTACTTCCCCTTTAAACACAGCAGGACGCTGCCTGCCCTCAGAGATTTGTGGATCGCTGCAGATGGATGGATGGACCCAGCGCTGGTGGAYGGACGGGAAAACAATGCACCGGGCAAGGGGATGGGGAAGCCTGCAGCCCCATTAACCGCAGGTCCACGTCAGCTAGGGTTGGGTGGGAGGGAAACCAGTAAATGGCGTTATAGCTGTGGTGGGGAGAACGCCCTGAGACATTTTTGCACTGGGGGGGGTCTGCAGCCAGGTAAAACTCACTCCTGGTTCCCAGCCTGACAGCTCTTGCAGAGCAGGGGGCTCGCTGTGGTCTGCTCCTGGGCTGATGCGGTGCCAGCAGTGCCTTGGGGCTGGGGTGGGATCGCTCTAAGCTATGCCATCTGGCCACAGTCCCCCGGGCCACCCCAACCGGGGCATGCTGGAGGGGAGCAGGCGCTGCCAATGCCCCTTTCCACCCTGTCAGCAGTGGGATGGCATCGGGGCTGTCTGGCGTGGCCCRTAGGAGAGTCTGGGGTGGGCTCCCCCAGGACACAGCAGGACTGAGAGTGATCGTTTGCTGGCAGTGGCAGCATTCAACTAACGCAGATTCAAGCCCCTAATTTGTAAAGAGGAGAGAGTATTCAAAGGTTCAAAAGGGGAAATGTCTGAAGATTGCGATGAATTTCACTGTAAGCCACGTGCAAACATGGCTTTGGGTCTCTGAGAAGGAGATTTAGGGCTACAAACACAGAGGAATAGTATAACCCAGCCACTGGATCTTTCTTTTATTTACCATTGCCTTCTCCAGTTGCAGAAGCCCTTCATAAACGTGGGAGCAGCAGGACTCTGCGATTCACAGGACAAAGTGGTCACTACATTTAAGTGCTGCTGGTGGCAATGGTTGCATGCATCTACTTGCTACTGTACACTTCATGAAGGCTGAAAAAAGGTAGTTTTCATACCCCTCATTCTCCTGAGGTCTTCAAAGGTGAAACAGCAAAGCGCTGTGAACAGCAGGGCACCCCTCGGGTGGGCTCTGCCCTCCGGTTTGTGCAACAGCATCGATCCGGGTATCTCTTTCCYCCAAGGAGCCCTCAGCTCTTCACACCCCCATGGACTGGTGACACAGTTTGTTCAAGGGATCAGCAGAGAAATAAAACACAAGGTCCYTGCCTCTCCTGTTGCCATGTAACTGCCAGTGCTTATCCGAGCTAGCCTAGAGCAGGCTTTTTAAGCAGTAATTAATTTTGATAAAGCTGCCAGGCTATGTTGCTCCTGCTTGCATCACTCTCGTTGCAGGCTACAGAATCTGAGAGCGCCTCAATCTATCCTCTGAAATAAAACCTACAGCTAATCATGTCTGCGTTGGCTTAAGGAACACGGTGCCCAGGTTCGCTGCATGCTGCAGCAGGTCTGAGTCACAGCAGCAGACTCCATCTTCGCAGGGTGAAACTCCACCGAAAGCATCTGCACTCCTGGAAAGCTGTAGGTTGGTCCCATACCCTGCTGGAGGTGTGCTCCTGCTTCCATATGGGCAAGTCATGTGGACGCTCACAGAGAGGGCACAGGAATAACTTTAGCAGCTCCTTTTGACCATCGGGCTCAAAGACCCATGATTTGGGGCTATGTGCACTGAAAGCGGGAGGATATTTTCCAAATCCTTATTCATGCCAACTTCACTCTTCTTTCACTCTCAGTGCGGAGTACGTGACCGAGCTTGTTATCTTTGCCTCTCAGATGATTATTTGTTCACATTACTCATTGAAACTTAGTGGCATCCTAACACTCCCCATAAGGATCTCTAAGAATCTCTACCACAGTGTCAAAAGCACAGGCATGTGCCCTGCAGTGCCAGACTCTTGGAAAGTTGTTTTAACAGGCTCCTGCTTTCAATTAGTGAGTAAACTCCTTGGGGCACGAGTCTGGCTTCCCGTTAGTCCTGGCAGGCACTCTGGTACTTTCTAAGCAAATCGTCCTCATCCTCATCTTCCTAYTCAGGTTGGCAAAAATCCAGAGGTAGCTCAAATTTCAGTCACCCCGATTTCCCCACCTGAAAGGGCTGYAAGCTGCTGTCTGGGGCTGGTCTTATAAAGCGAGCAACATCCCTGCAGGCTACCTTCAGGTCCACTCCATGTTCCTTAGCACTTGAAAGAGGGTTTTTTGGACTCATATCTCTCAGCAATGCAAACAAGACATGAGCAAAAGGCAAATCGCACCTGTATGAGCATCCCCTGGCTAGGCTTCTCCTTAGCTTTTCCAGCTTTCTGGGCTTGTGATGCAGTCAGGTCTCCCCCGTGCTCGCTAGAGCTTTAGCCAATTCAGCACTTGCCTGCTGGGATTTTGACCCCTCCCATCCCCCATGTGTTTGTTTGAAGAGATAACTCCTTTTATATATATACTTGCTCTTTGGATGGGGGGGAAACCTTTATTGTTGTCTCTGAGCTTCTGCAGCATAAAGTTCCAGGATTCCTCCATTCCCAGCTGCTGGATTCAGAAAGCTTTTCCTTTTCAAGCTTCCTGTTCACACAGGGTGGGGGTGGGAAGTGGGGGATGAGGGGGGAGGTTAGGCATTGAATAAAAGGAATTAACCATTTCCCTTCTCTGACCTTTGGGAATTTCCGTATGTGAAAGTGGCAGCTTGTGTGTCTAAGAATTATAAATGATGGGACCTTGCAAGTTACTGAATGGATGTGTGACCAAAGACCACAGGCTGCTCCCTGAGCGGGGCTGGGAGCGAGGAGGGCAAAGGGGAGAAATAAGAAGCAGGAAAGACTACAGATACTGAAAGACCGCATGTTTTATAGGAATGAAAACTGCTTATCATGCTCCAGAGAGCTCATGCTATTGCAGCTTCCCTCCACCATGCCTTAGTTCTTCTTCTGTTCTCAGCGCACAGCAAAAAGGAGGCCAGGAAGTAAGTTTCCATGAGAAGCTCTCATGACTCAGATCTCCCTCTGCAGGGTTTCATCAGCTTCCCTAGAACAGGGTCACCATCCTGAAAGGAAAAGAGCCATCCTGACTGGTGTTAAACTGTATGTGCATTTAATAAACATAGCGTGTGTGTGCACAATCCTTTCTAGAGCCTTGAAATGGGCTTGACGCTGCTTGAAAGTGGAACTTGCATCGCTGTTTCTGAGAAACCAGTGTGTGTGTCCTTGAAGCCACCCTTGCCCCTGGTTCCCGGGTGCTACACAGACTCCCAGTGCACACCCCAACAGGCTCACAGCCGCCCCTGTGACACACCTACGCACACACGCAGATGCACACATGCACAAGCGGGGCCACGGCAGTTGCGGAGCCAGAGGCGGCCCCCATCGCCGCTGCCCTTCGTGGGGAGCACCAAATACCCCTGGAGGGACTCCCTGGCAAGCTGAGACCCGGCGTGGGTGGATTAAAACCTAACACAACCGTACCTGGATGCAGTAAAGAGTGTGTATACGTGTGTGTACGTGTACTGATAGAGAGGAGTACCAAAGTGGCATCCCACAGGGAGGGGCTGCCGCGCTGCTCACAAGCTTACTTGGGCAAGTGACCCCAAACAGAACTAAGCGAGTGCATGTTGCCACATACACACAAGCCGATGTCCTCTGCGGCCCAGACACCGGTAGTGAGAGCCTCAGGTCTGTGTGACCCAGGTTAGCAGAGAGCAGCCTGGCCTGTGGCCSCTGCCCTGTGGCCGCTGCCCTTCTCCCGGGCAGGCTGTCACCCAGCTGTGCCGTGGGGACCCTGCCTGGCCCCCTCAGAGGTTGGATCTACGTGCACCTGGAGAAGCAACTTCATCCAGGGAGGTTTCTGCTCTCTCTTTTTCTGCTCTCTCCCCCTAACCCACAGGGAAATTTGTTCTTGAGCTTCACCTTCTGTCTTCTCCCCTAAAGCCACCAAGGCTCATGGGCAGCTGAGGGGAGTTAGATGAGCCTGAAGGGTTTGCCAGGCAGAAAGGAGATGGCAAAGACTGGCAGATGATGAGGGTCAACAGGACTGGTGCAGGTAGCACAGATGGGGCTTCATGCATGGCCTCATAAAACCTAGTCCTGGCCTTCCAGACATCCCATCGGTTACTCACAGCTGATGAGGACATGTGTTCCCACAAACACAYGTGCAAATGGTGGGACCTTCAGCAGGACTTTGGGCAGAGTGAGTCCACAGCCCCCTTCTACTTTCAGGAAGCTGTTTGGGATCACTGTGCCTTCCCTGAACGCGAGGGTCTCGCTGGCTGGGTTTGTGAGCTACGTTATTTCATGTGCCTGAGAAGTGGCTCCAAGCTGAGCAGGCACCTTCATGCTGACACCCAAAGCACACTCGGCTCTTCCTTCTTCACCAGCCACAGCAGAGAGATTTCCTAAACACGGGAGRAAAAAAACCTGCTTGTACTCACTGCTGGCTGCGATTTGCAAGGCGCAGAGGAAAAAATATGTTGCTCAGCAGGGCCCCTGCTGTATCCTGTATGGCATTTCTGCGGGACTAGCCAGGCCCATCTGTCTAAACGTTTACAAATTGTAAGCCTAACAGGGATGACCTGGGGAGTCCCAGGCCCTGCTGCTCTGCCAGGATGACAGAACCAGACCGAGGACGCTTTACTCCCCGCCATGCTGCCAGAGGATGGAGATGGAGGGAAGCGGCTGGCTTCTTGCCTTGYAGGATACAGAAGTACCCAACCTGCATTTAGCGGGAGCCTGGAGGGGTGATATGAAGCGGTTTGGGAAAGATCTCCTCCTCACCCCTCCTTTTCTCCCTCTGCTGTGGGATGATGAGGACAGCTAAGAGGGAAGCTTGTTTTCACTCTCTGTAGCTGAGCATCCCTTGTCCGCTGCTGCCCTCAGCACTTTCATCAGCCCGTAGATGCGACAGGGACCAGCCGGCGCATCAAAGGCTTGTTAAGTTACTGCTGTGCTGTGAAAGAGAGGGGAAAAAATCCTGTTGACTGTGACGAATTAGAGAAGTTCAGGGGTGGCACTCACCCTTTTATTGGAGAGCTGCTTGAGTCTCCGCGCTGCTAAAGGGATTAGAGCAGCGTGTGGCATGTTTCTGGTTCTGACAGAAACTTGAACACGCACTAGTAGAACTATAAAGAGAATGGCCACGTCAATGGCGGGAGGGCAGGGGAAGGGTTGTGAGTGATTAGCCACACTTGGAAGGCAACAGGGGGTTGTGAACTGTACGTTCAGTGTTAACTGTCGAGGTGCTGAATTCTCCAAAGCACGGCATTTGCAGCACCGCGTGCGGACTGTCTCTTCCCATGCGCATTTTCAGGCACACTGCGCTCTCGCAGGGCTTCTGGCGGTGTTGCCTCCTGGAGAAGGAGGTCCCCGGCGAGTGCCAGGGCGTGCAGAGCCAGCCCGGCGCAGGGCTCAGCCCCGACCTGCAACAAGCTCCTCTAGGGACGGAGAGGGCTTTGGGGGGTCTCCATTCCCACTGAGACCTTGCTCACTCAGCGGTGTCAGAAGTGAAAGTATCAGATGTTGATATCGTACAAGTAAACTAATGTCAATGCGATAAAAAATGGMAAAAGTCATAATTTACTGGGAGGTGAAACCGTCGCCGTGCCTAAGGCTCAGCGTTCATTTGGATTTCCATGGCACCAAGCTGATCATGGATGGGGAGCTAACTTGTATCYGGTTACTCTGAGCTGGATTTCATAGAGGTTTAAAGAAAATGGTCATTTTGAACGTGGCACGCTCGAAGCCTGCTCTGAGGATGAGATCAGAAACTAACCCTACAGCCTGATGCACAACCTGAATGATAATTCTCCTAAGCAGGGCATCTGCTCGGTAATAGGCACATGAATTACAAAGCTGAAGATGTTAACAGTGGTGTGGAAGGAGCAACCAGGCACAACAGACTTAGAGAGATGGGACAGGTATGTCTGGAAGGAGCATCACAACTTGTCAAACCCTGTTTTCCCCAAATGTACCCCTAAAGTAGGGTTACATTGGAGTTTTCCAGATGGAACGGGCAGAACCCAGATTGGCCATTCATGTACTGAAATAGCTTTACATCGGCTCTCCAGGTTATCAGAGCTCACACTGAGTTGGGTTCAGAAGTGTCTGCAGTTTATTTATGGTAAAACGAGATGAAATTTAAGTGGAACAAAACACTTCAAAGCTTCAGGAAAACTGCCAGCAAAAGGTTAATAGACAGGACATTGGGGCAAYGATTTCAAATCAGACTGAATGACAATTTTCAGCTGCTGCAAGACCTAAAGCCACTTCAAGAAGTCAGCAAGAAGTAAGCATCTGTCACACTCCCTCCTGCACGACAGTATCAGTGACAGCTTGGTAAGTCTAGGTGGTTTTGACTTTTTTCCAGTAAGGAAAGAAATCAAACAGCAAGTCCTAGGAGGAGCGCTCAGGAAAGAGAGGCARAAAAATGCCTGTTCAAAGAAAAGAGTAAAGCAATACCAGTGTGAGAGGGGAAAGAGAYCCTCACAGATAATGCCATTACAGAAATTTAATTCTCTGCTGAGGAAGCCAAGAGTAAAACAATTTTCCCACTGGCAAGGTGTGAACTGAAGACAGACAAAAGCAGGGTTTTTCACACTCCTGTGAAAATATCTGAGATTTCAAAAAATGCTATTATTCCTATTTGTGTCAGTACAAACATGAGACCTTTGGAAAAACATAACGAGRAAGAACCCAATTCCTTCTTTCTTTTCTCTTGCCTCAACGCAAAAATGAGAACAGGTACGTATGCGGGACTGAGATCTGGGTTCATGTTCTTGCCTGAGATTATCTCCAGTAAATCCACCAACCTCCCAACTGCTAGCCCATTTACTAATCCGAGAAAAGTTTAGATGCAACTGGAGAGACTGAAGGGCTTGAGTGGGTCAAAGCGTGCCCTGGGATCTTCATCCCCCAGCTGCAGGGACCAACTAGGAGCAGAGCTGGACACAGCCCAGCTTGTCTGTCCCACCAAAAGCAGACCATGGCAGAGTGGAGCAGGTCAGTGCAGTCCAGTGCACCTGGGCTCCATGAACCCAGGAACTTAAAAAGCACCTCACAGTTAGGTAAAACAGATGTAGGTTTTATAGCTAGTTTTCATCAGAGACTTACTTGAGGAATCTACCCCATAGAGTATCCAGGAACTCAAACAGCTCTGCAACTCTTTATTTTTAATGAATCATCACCTGCATAGAAAAAAAGAAACATTTTCAGAATATTTTCAGCCACTCTTGGTTCTAGCAGAAATGTTTACAGTGGCTCACTAATAATGAACAAGCAGAGACACTAGTAATACCATAAGGTCAGAAAAAGAGCTAAGGAGAGCACGCACAAGAGACACTAAGCACAAAAATGCAAAAGGACTAGTGCCTACGAAATGGCTTGCATTGTAAGTGAAGAAGTGGGAGATGCAAGTCAAAAAATTAGATGCACTAGCCGAAAGCCTGCTTAAAAGTTTGTGACAGTGGATTCACCAGTAAATCCATTGTACCTTTCGGTGCGGTTGGAGAAATGCTCATGAACCCTGGGAGAGCACCGCTGTAGTCAGCATTACCCAGAAAGGCCAAATGCAACATGCGTCCAGCTGCCTTTCAGAGTTTTGCAGAGTTTGCTTCTTGTGGGCGGCAAAGGAGTGATTGGGGCAAAGTTAAAGGAAAAGCAGGCTGAATTTTGACCTGGAAGATCAGACCTTGACCACATTTTTAAAAACATTCATCAGAGAGAGCACAGGATGGAGGAAATCGCTCATTGTTGTCGCTTATAAGAAATCATTTGCTAGCCTTCCTCACAAATTTGGAAAGTTAAATAACTAGTATCATCCAAGACTTTGGTTAGCCAAAAAGACCAGCTGAGGGAATCCCGACCCTAAGCTGTGCTGGAGAAGGAAAAGCAATGGCCTGGGGCTTGACAGTACAGAGCGCTGGTGAAGAGCCGCCAGGAGACACCTGGAGCCTGGTTTGGACCTCAGGCAACCTTTGAAGAATCCAGTCTTCAGTGCATGCTTTTGGTGATGTGCCCAGAAGAGATTTGGAAGTCTACAAACTACTCTCCACATATAAATTAATTATTCCACAGAGTGCTTATCCTACACTTCCAGAGTTCAGCTGGTATAAAATGGCACGATCAGTAGATGACTCTTCTTTTCCTTCATGTCTCACTCTCCTTTCATTCAACCATTATTCATGTCACTCAAGTGAGCTCAGRCTAACTGATTTATACTAGCACTCAGTAAGAAAATAACTAGGCTCTGAGATCCTGACTTTCATTGAGCACGATCTCCAGGTGGATTAATACACACAATTTCACTGGCTTGCCARTAGCCTCAGGCTTTTGATCAGCAAGTGATCTGGCCAACAYTGAGCTATCAAACCACAGACAAAAATTTTCTTGCAGTGTTTGGAACTCTCCCCTGGGTGCTAGTTTCACCTTCCTAAGCAAAAAGGTGCAACATATTTTTTTCCGGGATGTGCTGAGTTTGCTTGCTTTGGCTTGTTACATTAAAACCTTCAAATCCCCAACGCGTACTTGCAATACTAGTTGGGAAGGTTTGGGACATGTACAGGGGACCATCAGCTGCAGTGGAATTGGGGCATCTCTCGGTTTCTCCATGGGCGTTTGAAATGTTAGTGAACATCCCTCGCCCACTTATGGTCCTCCTTGGATGCTCACCCCTCTKGCCTTCCCCTGCCTCAGCGCCATCCTGCTGGCTTTCACCCCATCGGGCTCCCCGGCTGTCCCGGCACAGGACACTGCCTGCGGCGGTGGGAACTTTGGCTGCCTGAACTTCCCCGCCACTGGTGCCAGTGCCAGCGCAGGCTGCAGCAGGACTTTCCCCCAGCGATGTCCCTTCGGACCTCGCTGGGGGCCCAGAAATGTGACCTTCCCCTCAAGCCCGCTGCACCTGGGCCAGCACAGACCCCGCTGGCGTCAGCTTCCTCGCAGCAGTGTCGTGTCAGCCCCGCCGGGCCCCAGGTGGGTGAGCTAAACCAAATTTAGGCTCGGTTCCTGTCCCCAGCTTCGAACCATGAGTCAGGGTGCTCACACCGCCCGCCTGCTGCCGACCGATCGCAGTGGAGGGGTGAGGTGTGCCTTAYTCTGCCTTTGGTACGGGGTGCGCTCACTTCCTACATCTGAACCTGAGCCAGAGCTACGTCTTGCTATTAAAGAGGGTAAATCGAAATGAAACCTCCTCCTGACATTTTGCACTTGGTTAGCCTGACAGCACTGCGCTGCGTGTACGTGACACACAGCTACCAAGGAARAGTACAGGAAGAGGTTAGGGGTGAAAAGCTCTCTGGCCTGCAATAAAACAAGGGGCTCCAATTTTGCAAGCAGTAAAGGTTTCCCAGCTACACGGCATTTATTRGGCTGTGTGATGTCTCATCGCCCAGCATTTGCAGCTGCTGACACACCATGGATTAGCAAAACAGCCATTAAGGATGGGAGGGGTCAGCGAGCTGTGTGCATTTTCCACAGGATGGTAGGGATACTGCAAGCGGGAGCTGAGTCTAGCCAGCCAGATGTGTTCTCCGTGAGCAGTTTGGGATCCTTCCTCTGCACGCTGGGCTGAGCATGGAGCTTGTAACTGGGAATGTGCTCTTATAGCCCTACCACAGGGATTTTCCTCATCAAGCTGCCTTGAAGGCACCTACTCAAGTAGTAGTCAACCTAGGGATGGCAGGGAAGGCTAGCAAAGGCACTTGGGTGACTYGGTGTGCCGGAGACACCCCACTCCCACGGCACAGCAGTGTCCTCAGTCACATACAAGCTATTAGCTGCCTCCCAGTCCTAGAGGAAGGGTCCTTTCTTGTAGCACTCATTTGATGGTACAGATGCTGCTGTCTGGACCAGAAAGGCTTCCAACGGAGCAGCTGCTCTGAGCAAGCCTGGTTGACTCTAGCCTGCTAACTGAATGGTGGCGTCGATTTTGGTGTCCCTTGTGGGTCTGCACTGGCATCTGCAGTTGGAAGTCCTGCAACCCTGTGGGTRCACCAGTCCTCCCTCTGCCAAGGGCACCCTCCCGCCGTCCTCATGGGCAGTGCTGACTGGGGACACAGCCTGGCGGGTCTGGCTGGACAACGGGCCAAGGCAGTGTCTCTGCCAACAAGTCCTGCACAGTTTAGGCAGGACTTAAAGTTCACCTCCCCAGAGACACTCAGAAGGGAAAACAGACGTAGCGATACCTCCAGCGGTGGAAAGGAGGGCGAGCGGAAGACCTGGGAGGTGCAGTAGGAGGTCAGCCCAGCCCACGCCGCTCTGCGCACAGCACACGGATGGGACCGTGGTCTGTTTATCTGTAAACAGTGGCACTGTTCAGCACAAACATGCAATCAGCCTGAGCTTGGAAAGCTTCACGTCCTTCTTGGTAACAGCATGAGAGAAAATAAGGCCTTGGCTCGTTGCCCTGAGTACATTGCTGAAGTGGGCTGGGTGAGGAGCAGGGAAGAGCTGGAACAGAAAGGTTGAGCTTTGATTTTCAAGTCTGATTACCCCAGCAATGTGATCTGAGCAGTCCCAGCAAGGGAGACCCTGGAGCTGGATGTCTGGGGAGGGTGSAGAGCGCTGGTGGCAGGGCTGCTTTCTGGAAAAGCTACCTGTAACATCTCAGGCTGCACGCAGGTACTATCTGAAACTGCTTTCTGTTGGCCATAGGTACTTACAAGGCATCTATTACTCTCGTGTCCAAGAATCCTCACAGGTCCCTCTCTTCTCATGAAGTCAGGCAGAAATGTCATCCCCATCTCACAGGTGGGGAGATGAGGCACAGCAAGATCAAGTGATCACGCAAGAGCCGAAGGCCCAACCTCTAGTGGCACAACAGCTTAAAAACGAGCACACCACGGACCAGTGCTGTCTGGGTGAGTCCCAGGACATACCTGCCCCTGCCAAAGAGCAGCCTCGTCCGTTCAAGTTCGGCACGTGGGAAACTTCTAATACGAGGGAGACTAAAGCCCAGGATATTAGTTAGGTGGTAATAATTCATGTAGCCCTGTGTGTCCCCATGTTCCCTTTCACCGTATGTGAGCATATCTGCATTAAAGGACAACCTGCTTCCCAGGGAACTGGTAGCAGCAGAACAGCAACCAGTTCCCTACTGCGGATGGAGAAGGGGCATTTCAGTTTATAGCTGGTGAGAAACTTTCTACTTACAACCATGCACACAGACAAAAGCACTGGACATCCAGCTATATGAATGCGGTAAAACCTAGGCATGAGTGTAATAAAAAAACCCTGATATGATAAAACTTAAAATCCTGTCCCATGGGCTGAGTTAGTGTTTTTTCTGCAGTGATTTCTTTTAGCTAGGAAGCTTTAAGTTATGATTTGCATTCATTAGATTCACTGAATGTGTTGATAATTGGCTGTCTTAACACTCATGCACAGACAAGACTGCGATGTTAAGACTTCATCTGAGGCATCAGCCACACAGCAAACAGCAAGGGACATAACACCAACTCCTCAGGCATGTGAAAGGCTGAGAAGACTTCACAGTCCCAGGTTTGAGTGTTGATATAGTGACCCTATTGCTGAGACCTTCAGATCCCCAGCCCACCCTTTACCTGAGGGACTATTCTGGGAGACAGACTGACCAAGGTGCATCCAAACCCACGTCCTTGGTGGCAAAAGAGAGGATGATGCTGGTCACTTATTTAACAGGAAAACCCACATTAAACCTCCATTTCCACTCCTCCTCAGGAACATCCACGAGTGACTGGTTCACATTTGCCACAGTATTTTCAAGAGGGGCCTGTGAGCTCCGCAGTTCCTCCCYGGCAGGAAGCCGGAGCAGCACTGTGCTCTCCCTGCCAGGCCTTGAGGACAGAGTGCAGGAAGGGGGTTTCTGGAGAAAGCAGCCATACTCTTCCACTCCACACAGGTTGGGTTTTTCCCCACTCTTACTCCGCCGGAGAAGTCCTTAGGAGAAGAGATGTGCATGCGATTTGCCTCCTTACATTTACCTTGGGGAATCTTTCCAGACATTGTCCCCAACAGCACCTTATTTCTGAGACATTAAAAAGCCACCCTATTCAAATGCAAATCAAGTCCTTCCTGACAATAACTGTTGAGTAATTTTGACGTCAATACAAGCGCTCTAGCCGGACGTTCCAAGAATAGACCTGGTGTTTGGGAACGGAGCAAAAAGGAAGCGACCACAGATAATACACAGGAGCAACTCTTTAAAGGAGAGACTGTGAGGGGAAGATAGCACAGCCAGGGGTATCAGGTACCAAAGTGTCAGAGGTTTAAAGCAAGGGACAGGCATGGAAAGCTAGGCTGGAGAAGGCTGAGGAACAAGCTCTCCGCAGATGTAGGGCGAGAAAGCTGGGGATTCCATCTTGGGTGCTTCCATTTGCCCAGAGTGAACCCCAAGCTTTTTCCCTTAGACTGCATTTTGACCGACCTTTATACGTTTGGAGCTTGCTCAGGTGCCTCTGCGCTGTGCTATGTTATACGATGTGCCGTCTGGAAGTTTTCTTCTGCGCAGTGTGTGCTGTCTTGCTCCTAAAGCTGGTTGCAGAGAGGACACTGAACTTGCATGCCTTCAGAGGGAGAGTGTTTCAACCAGAACTTGATACCAAAAAGTAGATTCAGACACAGAACTAGCTAGACCACCCCAAGGAAGAGATGCATACAGTGTATATTGCTGATGGGTTGATAGAGCAAACTGCTGGTCCCTCAAGGCTCTCCAAGGCAAATAGCATGCTCTAGAGCTGAAGTAGACCCCTTAGGAAATGTGATCCAGCAGAGATGCCATTGAAGTGCCTGCATGATGAGAAGAATACATGCAGGGCTTCCCGAGTGACGTAGCATTTGAGCCCTATTTGGAATACAATGGTCTTTCTGCCTGTTTTGGAAATTTCTGACATTCTAAGTACAATCGCATTTGTAATGGTTACGTCTGGCCTTTCTGATCTGCTTGCTCATGAGCCAGTAGAGAGTCCTCAGGTAGAAATCTTCTCTCAGCTCTGCCCTGTTCTCCTACTTCATCTCTCTCGTGCTAATTAATCACCCAGGGCTCTCACAGAGCTTTATAGCATTAACCCGTTCACCTCTGAAAAGCTTTCCTCTCCCATTCACAATGAGTCACATATTTATCTGCCAGAGAGTAAGTGATCACTGAAGTCTGGAACCACCACATTAYGGTTGGCAGTTATTATTTAATCCCCCTTCTTTTGCAAAGCTGATTTATCCAAATTCACAGGGCAAATCAGTGACAGAGACGGGGAACAGACGTGGTGTTCAAGCCTTGAGTTCTCCTGTAGCCATTGGTAAGCATTCTTCATGAAAATGCTTTCCCACCTTTTCATACAAACCCAAGTATAACCTTGACAGGCTGGAGCCCACCTTTAGTCACGGGTGGGACCAGATTTACCTCCCGAGGGCCTTTCTGCCCATTTCTAGGAAACTCCGGATCTTCTCTTATTACTAGAAAGTGGCATAGTAAAATGCTAACTTGTTAAACAAAAGGCTGTCATCAGTCACTTTATGCCCAGTTAAGAAGAACAACTCATTAGTAAATGCTGCTTGCTGTTGTTTGTGGCCTGCTTCTCTTCCATGTCTTTGAGGACAACATCACATACTTACGTCCTGGGAGAGCTGGACTGCATACACTCCCAAACACGTTCCTCTCTCCCCGCACATTTTCTATCATCAGCTGTGGCTTTCCTAGAGGGGAGAGCGAGGACGTGGCTGTGGGGGCATGCAGCCCCTGGTCTGTCGCTGCCTTGTGCAGCATGTCCTACAGACCATGGCACGGGGTGACCACATAGCTGCACAACCTTCCCAACCTGACTTGACCCCAGCTTCCCGCCTGAACGCTGGTGTTCCCATCTTGGCTGTCCACAGGGAAGGGAAAAACACCCTCTGGGTTTCCTATTTAATCCCTCCTTTCATCTTCAGACAGGTCTGGAAACATACGTTTAAAGGGGTGGGGGAGCCATGTTCTCCAGCAAATGTGGCTTTACCAGGAGGGAAAAAAAGAGAGACGGCAGTAAACAAAGAGCAGAATTGCTGAAGTACAGCTGACACATGGACCCCAAAAGAAGTGCTGACCTCATCCTTCCTCATTAATATGATCTATATATTGCTGCATACGGAGGAGGCTACTGTCACGAAACGCTGCACCACGTAACCCTGCCGCGGATCCTCCTGCCGGCTGTGGGGCCGCTGGCAGCCAGCCCCCTGCCTTGTCTTTGGGCAGGGGACGCCATGGGCTGTCCCAGGCTGGGGGGGTGGCTCTGGGTGCGCTCAGAGCCCACTCACACACCTGGGTCTCTCTGGGACATCTCCAGGCAAGGTCCTCCCTTGCACTGGGGTSCAGGCTTCAGCTGTGTAAAGAAGAGGGGAAACCAGCTCCTGAAGGGCTCGGTTGGTTTTATCTGGACCCCGCAGGTACAAAAACCATCCCCAGGCTCTCCCAGCCCAGGCTCAGCATCTTACAAAGTTCACTTCATGTTTAGGGTGGAGAGACACCCCAGATGTCCTTCAAACCCCCAGTTTCCTTCTCTGGGGTGCCTCCAGCAACCCCTCTCATGCTCCCCATCCCGGGTGAGGTCAGGAGGACGAGCATCCCTGGCAAGCCGTCCCCACCGCTCCCCGCGGCAGCAACCCTCCTTCACCCGCTCCCCGTGACTACGGACGTCGGTGGCGTGCGGCCACCCCCTCCCTGCGAGACCCCACGCTCCCAAGCGGAGACGCGGGGCCGAGCCCGGCGAACGCGGGCGCCTGCCTGYGGCGGGCAGYGGGCGGGCAGCGGGCRGGCAGCGGGCAGCGGGCCGGGCCGGGCGCGCGGCGCAGGAAGCACCTGCTCCTGAAGTGACGGCTCTCTTATCTGACCCCGGTCACATCAGGTGGCTTCCTTGTTTGCCTTGGCGGCGGGCCCCCGGGCCCCCTCCGGCTGCCACTGGCGAGCTGCTCCTCCGCTCCTTTTTTTTTTTATTCCCGAGCGTGTCCATTGATCTGAAGAGAAAACTGCCCAGAGACCTTCCCCGCGCACGGCTCCGCCTGGGGCAACGGTGGGGAGCGGGGATGAGGGGCGCGGGGTGCACCCTCCTCCATCCCACAGTAAAGCTGCTCACGCACCGGCCACGTGCTTGGCCACCATCACGCAACGCRGGTCCCTCTCCCCCGTGAAAGAGCCGGTGCATGAGGACCCCTGTGCAGCGGTGGGGGACGCAGCCTTCCCCAGACCAAAGGTTGCCGTGCGGGGCCGTGGCCGCCCCAAACCAGAGTGCCCGGGCTTTAAAATAATAAATCAACGCTTGCTGTTGCTCTTCCTTCCCCCCTCCGTCCCTCCCGTGGTCTGGATGATTTACTGAGCAACGGCTGGTCCCGGCCGCAGGGCGGCTGTGCCGGGGGGCTCCCCCGGGCAGCACCGGGGGAGAGCCCACCTGGCCGCGCTGAGGTGCCGTGCGGCGTCCCGCCGTCATCCCAGGAGCCAGGAGCTTTCAGGAGCAATTCCCCGCATCTCCTTCCAGCTCTGCCTCAGGGGCAAATCGCAAGGCTGAGAGGGGCGCGGGCGCTCGAGCTGATATGCATTTCAGCCGCAGAAGTTGGCCTGACTCCAAGACGGTGCCGTTTCAGTTTGACATCCACCTCTTAAATAATCTTCAAAATAAATTTAAGCGGTGGGTTAGATATTGGCGCATTGAAATGTAGCGCTACTGCCGTATAAAGATAACAATAGACGCTGAGCACACACATATTTTAAAACCGTACGCTGGTCAACAGTCCCCTGTAAGTTATAGATGTACGACAGAAAGTGTTTGGCTTTGGATTTTATGAGACACGCAAGGAATAGTCTTGCAACATATTTTCCTTTTCCTTTTTTTTTTTTTTCCCCTAATCCTTAGTCTTAGACTCTTTTGATAAGGAGAAATCATTTCTCATGGGGCAAAATTTGCAATGAAAAAACCCACAGAAGAAACTTTTCATRCTTAACATACTATGCAAAGAGGAACAATAAGATAATAATGGGGCTGAATATTCATTATGCTAATCAAATGTTAATAAACTGTGGGATAGTGTGCAGCTCAGTTTGGCTCCCCATCTCCACCTTTCTTCCTTTCTTGCCTGCTTGCTTCTCTCCTCCTTTCTTCTTTTTCGCTTCTTCCCCTCTCCTCCTGCCATAGGAGCAGAGCTTGGGGAAGCCATCTTGACCAAGATGACAAACGTGCAGATTGAAAACGTTATTTATTTAAAACAGTCCTGCAAATAGTAAACACTGTCAAACAGATGTGCAACATCTGTGTAGTTCAGGCCAGTTTTGACTCCGACCTCAGCAAAGCCTCAGATCCAGACAATAGCCGATAATCGGAGAAGCCCCAAGCAGATGTGTGCAACTATGCCATGTTCAACACATGAATAATTAAAAGTGAAGACTACCTCATGCAACCGTCACCTTAAAACAGAATAATAGTTATGTTTGGGCATCAGACATCCTCACAGTTATGTGGACAGTATTTTCATTTCGCTGCATTAATTATGTAAGCAAACAAAAAAACAAACGACGGGGTAACACGCTCATGATCAGTAAGAGCAAAGGCTTGGGTATAATACCTGTAACCGGAGATGCACCAACATCGTGTGTCTCCAGTTTCAGATAATCACCTGGTGTCAAATCCTTTGTGCTGGGGGTGTGCCGCAGGGCACGGGATAAGAGACTAAACCAGTGTGCAATGCTGAAATACAACCCGGCAGGTGACCCTCTCCCTCTCTCTCTCCAGCAAGACCCTGCCTTAGATATACCTCCATGCCTGCCACAGCAGCAGGCCCCCTCTTTGCCTCCTGGGCCAGCAGTCGGCCGAGCGGCGTTACTCTGATCCCCATGTGTTGTGTCCGGGCACCTCTGGGCCGCCTCCTTCATCCGCAGCCTGATGGCCGGGGTGCTGCGTGCCCCTGGGCTGGGGGATCCTCACGTTGGGGCCGAGCAGCCCAAGTCCCCTTTGCTCTGCTGAGGCAGTATGCAGGTGGGCGGCAGCATTGGTCTCGTTCTCGTTGGGCAAAGAAGAGACTGCTCAAGGAACAGCATAAACACGGTCTTACAGGCCTCGGAGGTGCCCGTACAGTGCTGCACCTCCTCAGCCCCCAGCGCTGGAGGCTCAGGGTCTGTCACCAGCACGGTCACGGGAGACGTGCTCTTTCTCTGCCGGGTGAGCTCTGGGTGGCCGGTGGCAGGGTCAGAGCTGCCCTGACCTGGGCTTTCATCGCATGGCATGTTGTGGGAGTCGCTCAGCAGCTGCCCCGCGGGAGATGAATATTAACCTTGCTAAGTACGGCTGGAAAGGCTGCAGAGTCACTGCAGCAGCGAGCCCCGGAGGGTGACTCAGGGCAGGGGAGGGCGAAGGTCGAGTTAGGAAGAGGTGGGCTGCGTTGGCAGCCCCAGTGAAGGCGTGTGCCCRGAGAAGAGAGCGTGCAGGGCCACAGCTTGCTCTGGGTGTTCATACGACTGCTGGCACCAAGGRGCCACGTCCAGCCCTCTTGCTTCTGTCCTGGCAATCCAGAAGAGGCAGTAGGTGTGAAAGGCAGCTGCAAAACCAACCCTGAGGGCATTTCTGAAGGATCCCATCCCCACTGGCTTGATCTACAGCTGCATTCAAAGAAGCCGTGCTCCCTCTGAGCCCCSAACCCTGAGCATCCCTCTCTGGGGAGAGACAGAAACACCATCTCCTACAGGCGTGCTGCCTCTGTAGCCCTTTTCTCTGCCATCACGCACGTGACTGCTCCTCAGTCTGCCTCTTGAGAAAGGGCAGCGGAGCACAGACACCCGGACCCATCGCAACGCCGCTCCAGACGGCCGCACRGACCTGCTCCCTGTGCTGGGCGCACCGTCACTTCCCAAGCAGCGGCAGGCGGCTTTCATCAGTCCAGCTGAAGCTACCAAAGTTTTGCTTTCTTGATCCTGGGTGTTTGCACTGTGCTGTGAGACCAGGAACTCTCCCAGGAAAGGTCCCTTCGTCCTTCGCTAGCAGCGTGCTAGGGAAGCTGCCCTGCTGGGTGGGCAGCCAGCAGACTGTGAAATAGCCACGATTTTAAAGCTTGTAGCTCGGTTCAAGGTTGTGAGTAGGCGCTGATCAGGGGATGGGAAGGGGCTGCAGTCTCCTTTGTACTGGGGGACTCGCATAAGGTCTGGCCTTTGCCAAACTGACCCCGAGTGAATATTTCCCATTACTCTCAGCCTAGGACACACAGCTAAGCTGATCCATCTGATCTTGCCTTAATTTGTCACCGGCATTGTCTTTCTTGGCCATATTTGCTTTTCTCTCCCACTCTATAAAATCCACTTCACTGCCTGTTCTCCTCCTTTCCACCAGCTTCTGTCTGGGATCCACTGGCTTTTTCATGTGGCTCACGTTGTGCCCTCACCCCCATGAAGGAAAAAAAAAAAAAAGGAAAGAAAGAGAAAATAAGAAGACCTCACAGGAAGATGTTTCCAAAATCCAAGCAAACATCTCTTGTCATGCAGCTCCGCTGCTCATGGAGTCATTTGGGAAGAAATCAGCCTTATCAGCTCTACACATCTTCCAAATGTGTAGGAGTCCAGGTGGATGCGTGCCAGGCAGGGCATCCTTAGGCATGTATGAAAGCTGYTGCCCTCAGGATGCCCCCCAGCCCCCCAGCTCTGAGAGACAGAGATGCTCCTGCCTCCCTCGATGCAGCTTCCAACCAGGATGCATATTTTAAATGTCCAGGGATTTGCTTGGGAACCAACACCAGCCTTGCTGAGYGCTCGGCAATGCCGTCTGCGCTGCATTGCCTCCATTTTCGCCCGTCTCTGATGGGCTGCCTGAGGAGGAAGGAGCTGGGACTCCGGTGCTCCCTGTGTGATGGTGTTAGCTGGCTGCTCTGCAGTGACTGTTTATCCAGGGTGCTTGTCTAAATAGAGCAGATACCTGGATACCGGGGTCTGAAGGAGGAGGATGCTGGTATGAAGCTGGGTGTGAACCTGTGGCTGCTGCTGGGGAGGGCTTYGGGTTTCTTTCTTTGGCCAGGCATCCGTGTTTGTTTTGGCAGAGCTGGGGTGCTGGTGACACTGGGAGCAGAGTTCAGGACATCACCAGAAACTGAATTTCTGAATTCATTTGTGTTGAAATAACAAAGGCAATTCCCTCTCAGCATGCCACACTCCACCCACTCAGCTGCGCTTGATGAGGCCGCGGGGCTCTGCTTCCTCCGACCCATCCCTGGAGTCCCAACTCTTCCCGTCTGCCTGCTGACTACAGGGAGCATGGGGTATTTCAAGGGGCTTTGCAGAGGGAAGCACTGCCCCGCCAATGCAGGCTGCTTTCTGCCAGACCTTGCTGTTGGCAAACATGAAGCTCAGCCTGGTTGCCCTCCCCCTCCTGCCAGCAGAAGGCTGCATTTTGGGGGCTGCTAAAGAGCCTGCTGGCAGTGACTCCAAAAGAAGGGCTCCAASGGTGGGATTGAGTGGGATCCTCCTTCCCCACGGCCTTCCTGCTGTCAGGAAAAGGGAGCAGGAGGCACCAGGTTTCTTCGCTCACTGAGGCTGGAGACACCTGCCTTCCTCAGCCCTTTGCAGGACACAGGAGCAGAGGAGAAGCTCAGTATGTCCCGATGCTCTTACGACACCGATCAGGTGCTCCCCCAGRGGATATCTCCACAGCAGGAGGAAGGGGATGCAGCCGTTGGCAGTTCCCTGCCCCAGCTAATGTCACGTCCCCGGGGACGCAGGCAGCTGCACGCAGGCCAAGTCCACTTTGCCCATTGTAGAGGAGTGCAAAAGCAGGCTGGGAGGGAGGAAGCAGGGCTCTGCACACGCGGCCCGAGTCACGGTGCGTCGCTGCTACAGGAGGGCTCTGGGTTGTAAGCAGGGCAAGGCTCCATCCCTCCATGAAAGCTGAAAGCAAGCACAGCTACTTCGGAGGAGGTAGCTCATGGGTCCCATCCGCATCAGGTACAGCACAGTATTTCCCTGCACAATATTCCTCTCCACCGAAAATGCACATACTCCTCTCTGCCAAGCAGCTCCCGCCCTGCGTGTAACGCACCCAGCACAACATGACTTAGAAAAGCCCACTGGGTCCCCCCGTCCACRCAGCACTGAGCTGTGACAGAGCTGAGATGCAAGTTCCCTGGCCAGCACGTGGGGTGTCAGACTCCCTCTCGAGGCACGCGGTCCTGCTTCTCCATTCCTCATCCTGTCAGGCTTCTCCAGAGGCTTATTTGTTTTGCCCCTCACCAGAATGTGCTGGTGCATGTTTAGGCTGAGAAAGCAAAACAGYCGACTCAACAGCTGCTGGATTTGGGGAAGGGGAAGGGAGGGAAATGCTTTCAGTTTTGACTTTTAACCACAAARTGCACACCGGATTCTTCCTGACAGAAGTGACAAGAAACAGAGACATAGGTCTTTGCTGGCAGCAGAGGGAGAAAATGACAAAGAAGATACTCCCTGAGGCTTGTGTCTCTCCAGTGTTTTCTGGTGATAGCAGTGAGGGAAGGCAATGGATCAGGCAGGGGTAGGTGCTCCTGCCCTCCACTCAGCTGAGCAGAAGAGGGCTACAACTATGTCCACACGCTGAGCTGAGCAGTAGACTCGAAAGTGGATTGAAGCATACTGCACCCTTAGGCCTCCTGCTTTTCATCCRTCTTCTTGGCTGTTGCTCAAATGTGTCCATACTGTGTCTTGGAAGATCTGAGCTTTTCACTGCAAGACCAGGCTGGTGGAAAGCCAACAGGAGAGAGCTCAGCATCAGRTCTGATGTTTCCAAACCCTAATACAAGGGCGCTACCTTGACAGCCCCAGTGCTATCCAGCATACCTGGTATATGCCCGGATCTCCTGGCAGGAGAGGTGCCTGCCTAGCACATAGCCTCGTGCTGTGCTCTTTGCCAGAAGAAGAAGGACCCAACCCACCAGATTATTGTCTCAGGACCCACTGACACCCATCGTTGTGCTTACTGAGAGCCTGACACATCTTTTACTCTTTCCTCACTCAGGAAAGTCACACGCTGTTTGAAGGCAGATGGACCACGTCATGCCTGAGCAGGGGTGGARCAAACTGTAGCTCCGCAGGGCTGCTGCCTTAGTGTAGTGCTTTGAGAGGGGTTTGTGTCTATAGATGAAGCTTTGCATCTGAACCCCCCAGAGACGCCATCCTGTCTCCATGGCAGTCAAGGCTTATGGAAAGCACCAAGTCGCTTACCCAGTGAGGGGGCTAAGATGAGCTCTGATAGACTCAGATATGAATGCGCTCAAGGACGYTCTTTCAAGAGAGGACCAATACTTGGTTAGCAGGAGCAAAGGCCTACTTCTGGGCAACATGTCCTTGACTGTCTCAGAGAAGGTAGCGCTGCTCAGTASGAAATGCTCTTTTGGACCCATTTGCTCTATAAACAGAAACAAGGAAGGAAGGAAGGAAGGAAAGAGAGAAGAGAGGAACATGTTGGATGTGTCATTAACAAAGCTACCCCTTAGAGCATGTATTTCTTTCCCAAGTTAGGATGAGAGCTGCCTTGCAGACATGGGGCTATGCTTATGTACGGCAGAGCTCCAACAAACCAGTGCAGTTTCAGTGTGGATGAGTCGGGCTCCCCAAGGCTCATTCCCAGTCCATATTCAGAGGTTCTCCGTACTCACTCATGGCTTTCTACTACAGTCCCCAGCAGCAGCACAGGGTGGCTTGTTGTCCCCGCAGCTAACAGAGGGGCCATGCCAAGGCTACACACTCCAAGGATGCAGAAGGCACTTGTTGTGCATCTGTTTGGCCAGCGAGGAGGAAAGGAGRAGGGAGCCTGCCCAGATCTCAGAGGTGCTCTGCGACTGCCCAGCAATAGGAGGGGTTGTTCTGGGACAGGAGGAGGCAGAGGGACCGCAGTTTTGTCAGACCTCGGGAGTGCGAAATGGCGTGGATCCTTGTGCCCTCTGTTCCCCTCACGCAGCAGTGCAGCAATCAGGTGTAGCGAAGCCACACGTAGCCCCATCCCACAGAGGAACATTCCCCATTGTCCCACTATTTTTTTTTCCGCCACTGTAAATTTTATTACCTCAAAGGTATGGAATTAGGAAATGAAAGATGTGGAAAAATTCCTCGGACCAAAGCACTCATTTCCATCATTTCCACCTTGCCCTGGATTTCCTTCTCGATTAGTTCCAGCAGTGTCCTTGGTTCAAGCCTTGGAGTCATTAAAGTCCTTTTGAAGCTCTAGTGCCCCACGCTAGTTCTCATTGCTCAGCAGAATGATACATCAGGAATAACAAAGTCCACTTTGATCAACTACTTCCATCCTTTACAGCTGCTTCTGCGGGAGTGATTAATCCCAGCCCTTCCTCCGCTAATAATAAGCGCAGAGAATCAGCTACATCCTTTGTTGTTGTTATTTTCTCTTTTCATGTCCCTTTTTGGGGAGAGCTGTGGAAGGGACTTGGTGACTTTGGTCCAGTTTCTGCCCGAGGGGTGGCCATGGCCATGACGGTGGTGGAGAGCATGGGTACCTGGTGGGCTTGGGTGGACCGACCTCTCCCCCAGTTGAGGCCATGGGTTTCCTGAGCACCGAGCTCCCCGTGCACCTGTTCTGGAAAGCTTTGCAGCACGACTCGTGCCTGAAATCCTACCTACGTGCAGGAGATTAGCGTTTCCTATTGGCAGGGAGCCTTTGGAGATGCAGGGCCATCAATAGGAAACACTAGGCACAGGGACTTTGCTGGGAATTAGGCCATTTTTGAGTAAACCCCGCAGTCCCCTGGGCTGCTGATCTGGCACTTTGCTCCTCCATGAACTTCTCCTTACAAATAAAAATTATTCCAGGCCTTCAGTTTCTGTTTTAAGCTAACACTGAGCCGGAATTGCTCTTGATTTGCACTAATCTAATTGAGAGAAAGAGGAAGCACACCGTTTATTYAGTGACAAATGCCAGCTAAAGAAGAGGAGGTTGAATTATCAGTGACCACCCACTTTTACAGGTAAGATTTCAGCGTCTAGACCCCCAGTCCACTATGTTTCGAGGACGGCAGAGRTAAAAGCCTTGGACGTGGGAAACACCCCTGTAGAAGAGCATTTCACRGCAGAAGCAGAGCTGAAGTGCCCTGCGTCACCTCCTGGTAACGGCTGACGYGGGCTGGGCTATGCATTATGCATGCTGCGTACCAGGAGAGGACATCGTACCTTTACACCTGATCTGTCTCTTTACTGAAACGGCTGGTACCTGAGGTGTATCCTGGGCATATGCACCTCCAGTTATCTCCTCCCAGGTCCATTTGTGCGATACTGGGGTATCAAGCTCCATGCAGATTGGCCCTGGTATGGTGAGGGAAGGATTKGGCATGGTTAGCAATGGGAAAGCGAAAGAAGAGGGAGATGTGGCTGGTGCCACTGGTTTCTGCCCCAGGCACAGAACGCTGGGAGCCACAGAACGCTGTTATGACATGAGAGGTGCAATGGGGAGAGGAAAGCCCAAGYGCTGGAGGGAGCGGATTTGTGTTTTCTGTGATACCTAGTTTGGGGAATCGCCGGCTTGGCAGACTGCGGCATCAGGTTGCTGCTCCCCAAGGTTTTGGGCCTCTGGCTGTCAGCCTGGCTGCTCAGCACTCTCCGCTCTGGGGTGGCACATTGCATACTGAGGAAGAAAGAGGTCTATGGCCAAGCACCCTTGATAAATGGTGCTCTCAGCTGCTCCCCTCATTTCTTAACACTGCTCCCCTCCTGAGTGTTACAGTGCTGGGTGGTATCAYCTGTCTTTGATGTTGGGACCTTAGGTTTGATGTTTGGCACAAGCGAGACACCATTGCTATAGCAATARGGAACACTGGTACCCATATCTCATCCAGCATGTCATGTGTGTAGCACATATTTGCTAAATCAAACAACCCTGGAGTCAGAGGCAGGCAGTGAGAGCACTGCACTAACGTACCCCTCCCTAAATCCACCCAGAACTGTCTGTTCCTCTGAAGAGCTCCCTCAGGCGTTACGTGCGTTACTCCAGCAACACCTGGAGTCCTGAAGAGCCATGCTCAGCTCTGTTACATGAGTATAAAATCAGAACAACTCTCGCTGCACTCTGCTGCACCGTGGATCAACATCTGTTGCATAGTCCAATTCAGCAGAGAGTCATTGGACTGCATAGGTACTAATAAGGGCAGAATTTATCCCAGAAAGAATTTGTGTGCTTTTTTTAATCTTTGGTGGGGATAAGTATGTGAAGATGTGAATGAAATCTCAGTGAGTAATTTTCCTGCTTTGTTTTTTAAGATATTTTGGTGCTTTTCAAAATCCACAAATCCCAAGGTCTCAGACTCTTCTGCAGCTCGGCTGACAGAAGCAAGTTAAAGTCCCTGCATTTCTGACAAGTGTAATCCAGCACAGCCCCATGGATTTTGCTGATTTGAGATGCCTGAAGATATGGCCCAACCACACAAGGAATTTTGTCTAAGCTACGGCTTGGAAGTGYGCTGACAAACTAGACAGGATTTAATCAGGAGGCCTAAGCTGAAGAAATAATTTGCTGTTTCAATCTGAATGCAACACATATGCTTTGCTTTCTAATGCCATTAGGTCTCTGGAAAATGGCTTCAAATTCTGAGAAATCAGGAGAACTATGTAAGAAATGTGTAGTTCTTCCCACTAAACTCATCTAGTCATAAACTGGTCTAGACATAAACAGATAAAAAGAAACTGGCTTGACAAAACAGGCTGAAACTTGGAACTGCTTTGGAAGAGCAGCCTAGGCATCCTTGGCGAGGTTCATGGCCTGGAGACCACACGTGCCTCTTGCAGGGCTGGGCAGAGTGGGTAAGGAAGGGGGCACCAGGAGCCCTGAGAAGCAGCTTGAGGAAGAAACCACCATCATGGCACGGGTTAGAGCTGTTTCATGTTCCAGTCACATCTGGATTTCACTTGTCATTTCACCGCAAAGGCGTGCTCCAGCAGCRAGATGACCAACCTTTCTCAGGGATTTCTATTTAGAAAAAATACTTAGAGTGCACTTCTGACATCACCAGGCAGTAAAGCTGTTCATGTGTGATTCCCGTGTGCGTGTAGGGACGTGTACCAACAAACATTGTGTTACACTACTACGTATTCCTACATCATTATATAGATCAGGCTTGTTAGGCTGGAAGATGGGGACAGAGTGACAAAGTATAATCTAGATTTACCTCTGGTCATCTTTGAAGCCAAAGGGAAGAGCAGGATTTAGACCTGCTCATCTGTTTTGGTCTAGTTTACAGAAAAAGGCTTGACTGATTTCAAATCAGCGTCCAGGCTGAGCTTCCTCCATGCTAGAGGACATTTGGATCAAGCTCCTGCCTCTCCCAGCCCCACTGCTAGCAGCACCCAGGAAAGCTGGTTTAAAGCAGTACCAGCTGGGTGGACACATCGTGAGATTCTTATCCACGCCCAGCAGCCACCTATTTCCAGCTGTAGCATCTTCTCCTGAGTTTTTCACCTGACTAGATTGCCCCTGGAGTTGATACTTCACACTTTTACATCTGTATGCAACACGTCTCAGAATTGCTGCAGGACTCCTTGTAAGGCTTGTTTGCAATACACAGTGATGTTTCAGCTCAAGTTCCTCAACTTGCATGCAGTATCATCAAGGTCAGGAGCCGTGACAGGTAACGTCCCTACCTGGGTGGCATCTGCAGCAGCCCCTGTTGTGCACCAGGCTACAGACATGCAGAGGAGGGTGTGATTGCAACTCTSCTCCCTTCTCACGCACTTCAAAGCTTTGAAACAGTGATAAAGTCAGCCCAAAACAGCAAGTGTAATCCCCTGGACTCTGGTCCACCTTGCACGCTCCTCTGCTATGGCCCAACCCTCTGGTCCTCTCCAACCCTCCTTGCACTCATCTCCAGGTCTCCAAAGGAGCATCCCTACCTTCCCCATTCCTGCACTGTCTTTCCACAAATTGTCCTCATAACTTCAGCTCCCCACGCTTCCTACCACACACCTTATCCCCTCCCTGTGTTGCTCCCTCGGCCCTGCTCTTACAGGGTCTCGGGCCGGCTGGGCTTTGCCATGTGTGTATGGAACACAGCAGGGCCATCACGAGAGCACTGATCGGCAGTAAGGGCCGCTGTGGGAGTGCTCACCCCAAGGCTAACGGAGGAGAGGGCATGCACAGGCACGGCTGCTGCTGCCAACCTGTGCCACTTCGGAGCCGTTCGTGTACAACTGGCTGACGTAATGCACAACTGAATCTGAGGCTGAATTATCTCTGATTTGGATAATTACTTCCATTGCATTGTGCATCCAAAAAGTGCGCTTTCCAAAATAAAAGTAAAAAAAATCAGTCCATCAGCTGGGTAAGGCAGAAGTTTTCAAGGGGACGACAGAGGGGGAGAGAAGGAGACAGCATCGTGGCCAGGGATGGACACACTCATGCATTGGTTACTACCTCTTCTGGCCTCAGTCCTGCAAACTCATGCAAATACTTAGCACCACCCACTGGGATGGTCTCATGGAAGTGCTACGTTGTCACTATTGTTATTGCCATTTCTTTTAAAAACTGCGGCATCCTTCTGATTTTTTATTACCGAATGTCAATTCACTGAACTCGGTGGAACAACCCCCCCCTCTGAAATCAGTACTGAGAATAGAAACAGGCTGATGTGTGTTTTTCTGTCATGTGCTAACTTGTTCTGCCATCCTGTGAATGAGCTTCTTGTTTTCTTCTTCTTGATCAGACAGTTCCACCTAAACCAGGACTGGCACAGAAGTAAATCTGGTAGGAGAATACACTTCCTGTTTATAAAAATACCCTTCCTGTGTGGAAGAGCCCTCTTCCTGCACACACTCATCTGCGTACAGCATCCCGGACCTGTTTCCACGCGGACACAGGCAGAGCCGCTGGGGGTGGGGGRTACAGCTATTATGGATATTTCATCAGGCTGAAGTACCAAATAAATTAACATATTTGTTGTACCACCTCTGGGATGCAAACTGGACCCCAGGCAACTCCAAACTGTGATCGTCATCCTTTTGAAATGAAGGGCTTTATCTCTTTGGTTTACAGCTAAATCTATCTGAGAATTTCCGGAACTGGTGTCTCATTGTCATGAACTTATTTAGCTAACTTATAGACAGTGTATCCGGCTCTTGTAGTTTGATTGTGGCTCATGGCTCACACATTCACAGCAGCTGAGGATTGAGCAGTGTACACAAATTGACACATTTAAAAAAAAATCAAGTTTCAAAAGGCAGTGAGCTGGATGTTKCTATTCATACCCCTCACTATGGGTTTTCCTGTAACTTCTTCTGAAAGGACCTGGCCGAGATCTTCATCAGGGCTGGATGAGCTAACCCACTCTCCCCTCAGGTGGCCTCTCCTCTCACGCACATCAAGAACTTAGTGGTGAGAGGACCGGATCCTCTCRCCTCATTCTGCCATGACTCCCAACAGCATCCCCAGACCCTGTGAGACTTCACGATCATCAGATGATCTTCTTCAATAACTGGCTTATGAAAGGTTCCAGCCACCATCCCACCTTCCCTCCATAGTTTCATCATCTCCCTTTCCCCCGTCAAAGACTTCCTCTGCTTTGCCCCTTTCCAAGACCTTTGATGCCTGTGCAGCATGGTAGCTGTAGGAGCTTCTCATAGGCTCACRGGCTCTGCTTTGCTTTCCCTCTTGGATGGGTCCCGCTTGCACTGCTCCATGTTCGAAGTCCAGGTTTGCTGTCACCACCTAGCCACCATGTTCTGCCACCTGTCTCTTGCTTTGCACACCGTGAGGTCACCTTCCCAGCCTGAGTGCCAACACGACGATTAATCTGTTATCTTTTCCCTCATCACAACAGTCTTCTCTGCAAATTCTCATTGCCATACAGGGAGCTGGCAACCTCGCTGCACCAGCATTTATCACTTTTATGGCCACGTAGTGTTGGGAAGAGATTAGCTGGCTGCAAGGCAAGGTACTGGGTCAAGGAAAGTCCACTTGGCTGGGGCAGTGCCTGCTCCTTGCGTCTTCTCCTGCCTGTGTCACCTCCCGTGCCCCGCAGCCCTCATTGGTGTCCCCGTTCTCCCCTGCAGCGGCTCCCCCGGGGGTGAAGCCATCTGATGGTGGGTACCCCCTGGCCGGGGGCTCCTGCTCTGGGGTGGGAGGGTCACGGGCAGYGGGCAGCCCCCTGGGTCGCACCTGCCTGGCGGGGCAGGTGAGTGGCGGCGTGCCCTGCCTCCGCTCCCCGCCGCGGCTGCCGGGACCCCCCGGTGCTCTTCCGCCCCGCTTGCCCAGATTTCCTTCGCGGGGAAAACAGGATACAAGCGGAGGGGGAGGGGAGCGGAGCATGCCTCCGGCTCATCCTGACACGGAGGTGACAAACACAAACATGCCCATCCGCACGGGCAGCACCCCTGGGTCCCACGCTGTACSTACCCGCTCCTCTGCTGAGCCCGGGGAGAAGTCTAAGAGACCAYGCTCCTAAATTTGGGACCTGTTAATACAGCTTGAGGCGGGCAGTACAAACATCCCCTTTCCTCTTCTCTCCCCAGTTTTGAATAATTGGCTCCCCGGTCTGAGTAGCTGACAATTTGAAGGGTGCTCGCCATCAGTTTGCCGAGCATCATTACAGCGTTCACTGGGCTCAGCGACAGGGCCGGGGTCCAGACAGAGTCCGACTCGWTCCCTTGCCCAAAGGGATTGAGCAAGTTGTCTTGAGGGAGGCAGGGACTGGCCAGTTCTCCTGTTAGTTGATATCTGTCAAGTTCATGTCATGCCTGAGTCTGTTGACGATGCCYGGGGGAAAAAAGAGAGGGCAAGCTTCACTTGGTTATTTGTGCAAAGATCAGAGGAGTAAGAAAGCAGTTTGACTGTGTTTTCGCTACTGAAGTCAGCAGATCTGACTCTGAATGCACATGGGGATCAGATTGGGCAAGACCTATTTATACAAAAGCACTTTGCAGAGGACAACTGCACTTTAACACCATTCCTGTAAAAAAGGAAGGAAAAAAAATGGCCTGAACATTTGAAGGAAAAACACTTGTTTCCTGTAAGGAGGTTCAGCCAGTGGAGATTGTACCTCTGCCGCCTGTGTCTCACCGCTGCACTTTAGCCTCAGGTACGACTGTCAACGGGAAAGGGCAGGAGCTGTGCCATCCTCCGAAAGGCAGCACAAACATT
Source organism: Oceanodroma leucorhoa (assembly GCA_030449065.1). NCBI lineage: Eukaryota > Metazoa > Chordata > Aves > Procellariiformes > Oceanodroma > Oceanodroma leucorhoa. The sequence continues at coordinate 2,237,907 of JASVER010000065.1, forward strand.
TTCTGGGGACCAGTGGGCTGGTGACCTTTGTGCTCATCATCATGAAATCAGCTGTGTCATGCTGCAGTTTCAAAGATGCACTCCCGTCCCAACCTTTGCTTTGGATTTGTGACCTTTGTTTCTGCTTGCGACACCTGAACCTTTCTGATCCCACCCAGACTCTTGCTCAGTCCTTCCCGGAGACCTGCCAAACTGCAGCTCGGCAAAGGAAAGCCACCAGGTTTGCTTGCTGTTTGTTCAAAATGCCCAGGGCAACTTCTCTGAACTACACTGGTTTGAAAATAAGCTGGAAATATCACAAGCTCTTTGCAAGATGTCTGATACTTCTTATTCCTGGTCAGGCTGGAAATATTAAAGCAGCTCCCCTGCAGATARTTCTGCTGCCGTACCTTTGGCTCAAAGACACTGAATGATGTGGGTGAACTGAAGCAAGAACTGAGATAAGAAAATCTAAATTTGAGGTAAAGATGTGTTTTATTTAGTTGGAGAAAGCAAGGTTTAGGCATGAAAACACACCTGATACCCAGGCTTTTGCTTTTACAGCCAAAGCCTTAAGCTCTGGTTTGCCTGTGATGCAAAGTGGCTGCAAAAGCAGTGCCAATGTTTTACAGCTGCTTGTCCTCACTCAAGTAATGCAAAATAGTCAGGGCTTGAAAGTGAGCCTGCCCTTCCCGTTCTGGCCAGCCCCCACCCTTATGTATACACCATACAGCAGCTCTTGAGCTCTGTCTAGCTGAGGAGTGGTTCACTCACAGCTCCTTTGCTGGGGACACGTCACAGGGCTGGGCTGGAAAYCAGCACAGTGCCGTGTCTGAAACARGGTGACCAATTTGCTATCATAGCCGAGGCAGCCTGCCCTCGTCCTGCAAGAGAGTGGTAGGACTTGCGGAGACCCTGCCAGCTCCTCCATACAAGCCAGTCCCAGGCTCCCGCTCCCTGAGACCTTGTGGCTCCCAGGCTCCCGAGCTGTGGGAGGACAGTGGTTTGGGGATGCGTCTTGCAGGGACAGCCACTCTGGCCAGCATGACAGAGGGCTCGGGGCTGCAGGTGGCAACCTTCTAGACCCAGACAAGTCACTCATTCCTATTGTTTCTCGGTTGCCTTGTTGATAAAAGAGGAAAATATGTCATCCACCCCCCCTCCACCCCCTAACCCCCAGCCAGGAGGATCCCCTGGCAGAAAGAAAGTGCAATATTCTGTGGAGAGACTGCACCAGTGCTGTGGTGGGCTCAGCGAAGCTAAGTGGGACTGGAAACAGGTTGGGAAGGAAGAATATCCCCAAGGTCTGGAAAATGCTCCTTACACTGTAACAGAAACATTTCCTTAGCTCAGTGAACTGGGAAAGGAGCCCCAGTTTTGCAACGTCTTCTGTGACACCTCCAATAAAAATACTGCGTTACAGAGGCACYACATGCCCTGCTGGCCCTGGTATCCTACACCCAAAGCCTTTGGTCTCTGTTCTGTGAATAAACAAGAGAGATGGCAGTGGGAAGAAGGGAAGTATCGCCTTCCTTCCTCTTTATTTTTGGAGACACAGGCCAAAAAGACCATGAGACAAGCCCAGAGTCCCATCACAGGTTGGTGAAGGAGCTGGAAAAGGCTCTCAGCAGTACTGACGCCTGGTCTCCTCTGTCAGCCAGAGATGACTCCAGGAAAATAGGTCACTGAAAAGTGCTTTCAGCTTGTGATCTAAGGTGTATCCTTTATTCTGTCTGTAGTAATAGGGCAGGAAAACTTCTCTCCCCAAATCCATCTTCTCTTCTGTTYGAAATTGTGGGGCAGCTGGTGATTCCCCATTCACTCGCAGAGACCTGGGCTGTAATTTGCTCCCGGAAAGAGCATGGAGGGCTGAGCTGGCCCTAGGCACATGCGTCTGCAAGGCTGCCCACATCTGGGGCCAGAGCAGGGGGAAAGAGACAAGAAATTTGCTTTCGAAGAGATACTTTAAAGCTTACCTCTAACTTACTTCGGGCCCCACATTGCTGAAGGACAGCCTTGCCAGGAGGACAACCCAAAATATGTCACTTTTCATTTCAAGGAATATTCTGGGAGAAACTGAGAAAAAGGGTTTTTTTCCTAGGATTGTCCTGAGAAGCACTGGCAGCTATTTGACAGTGCGGAGATAGGAAATGTTGTAGASTAGGCAGCCAGCCTCTCCTGCCGCAGCCACGAAAAGAAATATAAACACATTGATCCTATAAGTAAAGAGTTGATCCTTGCTTGGGGTATGCTAGTTATGAGCAATTAGGATAGATACCTCACAGAGACTGGCTTATGGCTGATAAAAAATGCGGGAAGAGCATCTCCTGCCTTTTCATATACAAGGGATTACATAAAAATTCCTGGCCACATTGCCACACTGAGACCATCCCCCAGTTGCTTTTGGGAAGTGGGACCATGTGAAAAACCACGGACAGAAACATCTGGGAAGTAAGCTGGCCTGTCCGAAGTTTACATTTCAGTTCAGCCCAATCCATTCAGATAAAATGAGAGCTGCCTCATGTTGTTAACCCCAGGGGCACTTKGAATCAGAGATTTGTTTCAGATCCAAATAAAATAAAAAAACAATCCCAAAATGCAGCCTAAAATGCAAATTAAGCCAGAATAGAAACCATTTGTTTAAAAGAATAATCACATAAACAAAGGAGCAAAAAAAAGCAGAAAAATCATGTTTTGACTTGAGGAACCATAAGAGGTTCCCCATCATTTCCCGTATCTAAAAAATTGAGATGATTTTTATTCTCCACAGAGCGAGGCAGAGGGGGCTCATACATGCCGCCCGTGGCTCAGATGTCACATCTCTTCCTGTTGCTGGGCCCTACTGATGCCTTTTCCAAGAGGCCGAAGGAGCAAGACAGCAATCCCAAAATTTGAACCCTAAGTCCTCAATTCAGGACTCGGTGTGAGAACTGAGATAACAGTCGGAGAAGCTTTACCTAACCAAAATCCTCCCCAGGGCCCATGTCAGTATAATATAGTATGAGCTGGGGGCTGCTTTGGCTTGCACGAGGCTGCCTATACGTATGGCTGCAACGAGGTCGCAGCCGCGAGGGCAACGGCTCTGCTCGGGTTAGTCTAAAAGTGTGGGTATCCAGAGCAAGCAAGCTGCAACAGCGAGGACCTCAGTGTGGGCAGAAAAAGCGGGCTCAAAAGCTGGAAAAGCCCATGGGAGCTTAGCTCATGCTGAGCTCCACATTGCTCCAGCTCGTCTGCTGGCACTGGCCAGGCCAGCCCACCACCACCACCGGCAGGTCTGCATGGCATGGTGGCACCACTGGGGTTGCTCCAGCGTGCGCCCACTCCTAGATCCTCGTCTGGCCATGGGGTTATAGTACCAGGGGGGTTCATCCCACAGCCCTCCCTCTCCCAGCTCTTCACCACTGAATGTGCCAGCGCTATCCTAGAGCGTGGGTTATCTGAGGACGTATTCTGAAGGATCAATACTTCGAAAAGTGCACGTTTACGCACATGAAAATCCAGGACTTGTTCTCCACYCCTAACTCCACCCAGATGAAACTCGTTGGTGTCATTCCTGACTGATGTCAGGATAAGTGAAAGCAGACTTGAGCCCTCAATTTCTACATGCTTAGAAGAATTTGGAGGGAATGTTTGAATTAATTGTTACACTTGCATAACATGATGCTGAAGTGCATTTTTTCCACTGTATAATTTCTAGATGAAAAAGCAACGTTAGAGTGAATTTACACAATATAAGAGCAAACTTAAAAAAAAACTATGAAAGAACTGCAGAAAATACCTCCATAACACATTAGAAACCCAAAAAACTTGAAGTTAAAAAAACTAAAGAACTCCAAATGCATGACGATAAAGAAATGCACCCTTAGGACATGTATACACCCTTAATGCTGCCCCAAAACAACGCCTGAACGGGGAAGAATGTGAAAGAAGTGAACAAATAAAAATTTACTCCAAGACTTTCCCTGAAAAATGAGTTTCAGATAAGTATGAATTGCAAACACTCCAATGCCATTATTCTAACTACAGCTATTCCCGGAGCCGGTGGAGGGCAGCGGGATGATCAAGGTGTTGGCAAACACGATYACTAACAAATGTGCTCCTGAGTGCATCCATCCACCGCCCGTGCAGCAGGTGCCATGCCTCTGCCCTCCACGGGCCACAGCGCAGGGCTGGAGGAGGACGGGGAGACACGGTCCCTTGCGGCTGTGCCCCGTTCCTTGGTTTACGCTCCCCGGCTCTCCTTCTCCCCAAGGAGCCAGAAGATGCTGCTGCACCCACAGCCGGSGGTACGAGGGACGAAGGGAGGAAACACAGCCCTTCTGAGGCCCTGCAGTTAGCCTGGCTTGCATCAGCCATCCTTATTTGCCTACGGTCCCGCAGGCAGGCATATGAAAAGGACCTGTCTGCTTTGGCTGTGTACTTGAGACACATCCTGCACATTGCTTTCCCAGCTGGGCCCAGCCCAGCCCAGCCGGTGACTCAACTGTGAGAGGGATGGAAGTGTCGCAAAGCTCGTCGTCCTGAGTCATCAGCTATTATTGTCGTGCGCAGGTGGACAATGCTGGTGAGAGGAATTTCTCCAGCGTTGCCAGAAAAAGCAGCATCGCCGTCTCCACATCACCACTGTAAAAATAGACCCTTCTCTTTGGGGATTGCTACTTCAGATTGATTTCTGGAAGCTTGTGGCCTCCTGACAGAGATGGGATTAGCATGTCTCCGTGTAAAGAAAGCTCAGGGACCATGTGTTGGCACTAAACCTTGCAGAAAGGTACGTTTGGGGCTTCTGTCCGGGTTCTGGTTCACCTGCCTTCACCCAACCCCCACAAAGTGTGTATATCTGGATGCTGTATGGGATACGTGCGCTGTCCACAGAGCAGATCGGGAGTATCAGGTTATACACAGCTTCAGCAAAGTTGCCTTTGCCAAACTGAAAACTTCCTGATTTATCAGCTTTGATCTCTTTGGCAGAAGAGCATTTCAGCAGTTAAAGTTTTCCAAGAGGGCACTGACTACACTGGTTTCTGATGACATCCCATAGGTTTTCATTTTGGGAGGGATTCTTTTCYGTGCTCCCCAAACGTCAGAGTCAGAAGCGCCGGGAGGACTGTTTTTCAGGAGGGAATGAACAGGGTCATTTCCCCTCCAGCTGTTGGGGACTTCCAGACAAACCTACTCTTCTCAGGTGTTTGCATCCTTTTGCAGATACCGAGGGGAACCATCGTGCGGCTGCCGAGTTCACAGCAGTGCAAAAAGCGAAGGGGGGGTAGCGGAGAGGAGCCGAGTCCTGCCCGGGGTCTGATGGCCTCACACCGGCGTCGCCGGCTGCCCCGCAGGGAGCCAGGCTCTGCCAGGCTGGCGTGGAGGAGCACCACCGCCCATCGGCTGCCTAAATTAGTCTCACAAGTATGCTCCCTACGGAGGTGCCAGGGAATCCCAAGCTCTATTTCCTAGGGAAAGGTTTAAATCTGAAGAAGGTTTTTTGGCTGCGGGCTGCTCACAGGTTCCCACCGTTTCCTGAGGAAATGAAGGCTAATGGCATCACTCAGCCGCGTTCGGTCCCCTACTTCCTCAGCACCGGGACATCTGGGGCCTCTGGCTGCGAGAAACATCCCCAGGACTCACCGCCCCGCGGGCACCGCTCCTCCGCCGGGGACTGCGGCCCCGCAACGCTGCCGGSAGCCGCGGCGCACCCCAGGGCAGCGGCTCCGGTGAGAAGAGGCAGCCCGGCAGGCTCCCTCCCTTCGCCCTCCCTCCGGGAGAAGATGCTGGGGCAGCGGGGCGGGGGCAGCGCACCCACCGCTCCCCCCCCCCGGGCTCCGCCGGCCCGGCCCGGCCCGGCCCGGCCCTCGGTACCCACCTAGCGGCCGCCCGGCCGCCCTCGGGGCCGCCGCCGCAGCCGGGGCTTCCTCCCACCCACCCGTCCCACGGCGGCCCCGCGGGGACCGGGGAGGGGGGGGGCGCAGGGGACGCCGCTGCCCTGCCCCTGTCCGCGTACGTGCGGCGGCCCGCTTGTCTGCTCCGAGCTGGCGAGCACCGAGGTACCCTCGCCTGCGGGACTGGCGGGGTCTGCGGGTTCCTCAGTGCCTGGCATCGCCGCCAGGGAAAGAAAATTTCAGGACACATTTTCCAGCCTAACATTATACGGGTCCCTAAAAATGAGAAAGGCATCCGATAGTTTTTGTTGGCAGTGTTTTCTTTGTTTTCTCAGAAGGARTTAGGAATTTTTAGTCGGCGCTAAAGTGCTTTTTGACAACCCCAAYGAAATTCCTGCCCATGTTGAAAAACCTTTAGAAATCTCAGATGCAATTTCCAGGGTACGGATATCACGCTGGGCAAAGCCAGTCCAGACCTGGCTATAGGTTGCCAGGTCAGAGCAAAGAAGAAGAAGGTGGATTATAACTTGTGATGGTGAAGACAAGGCTTTGGGTCAGCTTCAGAAGGGGGATGGCACGCAAGAGATGCCTGCAAGAGAGCTCCTGCTTGGGACCACCGACAGGAGCCACAGCCTGGCAGTGCACTGGCCACTGGAAACACGATAAAGCCCCTTGGAGAAGYGCAGGCTCCTGTGCCTGCAGGAGCCCAAGACAACAACCTTCCAGTGGACCAAGGAGCATTAGCTCAGGCACGATGCCCTGCAGCCTGGTTAGGCTGTCACCAGGCCTGAGTGGCCTTAAATCCATCACAGGTCCTGCCCCACTCCTAGCTGCTGCCTTGGTGTGGGTGAGGAGACCTGAGGTCTCTGCCACGATAGCCCCAGGCTGGGGGCAAGGGCTGTATTTAGCTGGCAGAGACCTGGTTGCACCAGGACCTGAGGCAGGACCCTGGCTATCACTGCRGTGCGTGGTAACAGCCACCTACCCACCGCTGTCCCCAGCTCTGGGACTACACAGGCATTTTCCCCCCTCAGAAGCTCCTCGGATGCTATGGCATCCTGCCAGCTTCCCAAGCAGGAASAAACTGCTGCTTCTCTCAGGTGTTTCTTGCTAAGAGAAGACCAGTGACTGTTTCAACCCGGTTTATGCCACCTGTTTTCCCAAACGGGCCGGCCCCTGACGTCTCCACACAGGGAAGTTTCATCCATTCCCTTCTCCCTGGCCGTTTTGCGGGCTGTGCAGGTGGGGCTTGCAAAAGCCATGCTGCTGGAGCTACTGCTCTGTCTTCTGCAAGGGAGAATGGATCTTCCTGCCCAAGGTTTGTTCCCAGGTCAGTCTCCACACTAAACACTCATTTACCACCTCTTGACTCTCATTAGTGTTTTGGGGTTTTTTTCAGCAAACCTTCAAGCAAAGAGCAAGAAATCCAAATCTTCTTCCCCACCTCTTGTTCTGCRGTTGAAATCAGATCAGAAATGCAGTCAGGGAGCCCCTCTAACGCCGTCAGCCTTGGAGCCCCTCTAATGATATGAAAAAAGTAGGTTTGTGCAGCTGTGGTGGAACTGGACTTGTCTGAAACCGGGATTGGGGCAGGGTTTACTTTGCAGTTTGTTTGGAGCAAAGACCAGAGCTGAGTCTTATTCCTGACCTGTTAGGAATCAGGTTCAAAATCCACTGTGTTTAGGCAATATAAAGCAGCTACTAGCTCATCAGTTCTAAAGGGGATTTTTCTAGTTGCAGGAGCCCAGGGTGAATTCCTCTCTACCTAGCAGCTTCTGGATTTGATAACTCTGGTCCATATTTAGCCTTAATTTGAAGGGTGCGTAAACTGGATGTCTTGGAAGYGCATGGAGAGCTGCCTGCTGACCTGACCCTTGCTTGCATTTCACCCCTGCAGCTGGGTTGGCACATTAAACGCTTTCAAGTCAAATTCTCCTGTGTAAAGAAATATCCTCAGTTGCATTTACTGTGAGGAGTAGGGGAAGTGACCTCTTGGGTCAGTGTTTATTGCAATGGTGTTGAGAAACCAAGGAGGGACTCTGTAAGGAGGGAGATGATCCCAGRCCAATGCCTCTAGTACGGTGGAAACCTCTCTCGAATCTCCCAGTTTGGTGAACTGGGAGAACTGAAATGGCAAGAGCAGGGGCTTGGGGGATTGGTGCGTTTCCTTCTGCCATTGGTACACTCTGCAATCTTATGCAACTTTATTAAGCATCCTTCCCATTTCCCTCTCTGTAAAGCAGGGACAATAATACCATATTTTGCAAGACCCCAGTGTGACTGAACTAGATACAGCTTGCATTGTGCTGCAGGATTCGGCAGCAGCTCGGCCTTGCCTGGCTCAGAAGAGAATGCAAATCAGTTGCTTCTCTTGGCTTGCGGTGACAGTAACGCCAGGGTRTGGGTATCACTTCATGAATCCCTCTGAGAACTTGGCCTGCCCAAACTGGCACTTGGAAATAGTCTCCAGCTCATTCAGTCTCCACATTCACATGTCCCCCTCCAGTTTCTGACCTAGAATTCTGTTGCCTTTCCACACACAATAATATAATTCAACGTATTAGGCCATGGGCTTTTCAAGGTCAGTGCCATCAGTATGTGGAAAGCACTAGAGGACAATAACAGGTTGATAAGTCACATGGCAAATTAGCAAAAGACCCTCAAGGGTTGTAAAATGTATCAGATCCACTTATCACAACTTCTGATAGTTTCTGCGAATCCCTGGTAGTAAACATCCTGCCTGCTCRCAGTGCCAAGGACGCTTCCCCAGGTTGCGACAGCAGGCGGCTGTCAATCCCAACCACTTCTGACACAAACCTGAAGTTCTCCTTTCTTTCTTTTGACAGGAACAACCGGAGTCACTCGCCCTACAGAACTTAGCGAGCTCTTCTGCTTTCAGAGCTCATGAGACACAACCGAGGGCCTGGTGAAGAACCACTGCTGAATCCCCTTGGGTTGTGCAGAGATGTTTCTGCTCTTTGCTTTGCTCCAGGGCCAGTAGTGGTGGCAGCAGTCAGAGGTGCTTTGGCAATGGCAGGGCAGTACATATGAGACTCCCGTAAGATAGTGATGTGTCTGGGGTAACCTAGGGTCCAGGCTCCTCTATACTAGCACACTGAATATTGCCGGGCACTGGAAGGCGATCGCCTACCCTGTTAAATAGAAGTGGCTCTTGCACAGTTTTGTCCTGAGCCAGCCAGCACACAGCTCCAGGCACGGTACAGGAATTGGCACAACCAGTATGAACATGGGTGGTTCAATGCTAGCTGGCCTCCGTGTCAGAGAAAAGCCCCGGATTCAGTTAATTTACTAGTACAGATGTACTGTATGGCTTTCTCAGAGCTGTAATTCGCTACCTCTTGGAAGAAAAAACCACAAGCCTGTTCCCTGTCCTAAGCCTCTGACAGCTGGAAGGAAGGTGGCTCACCATTCAGTTTAGGAGAACAGGGACTCTGACACACCACTGAGGAGCGCAGGCCCACCCAGCATGGAGCACACACGCACTCCTTTCTACCCATCCTCGGGCTGGGGTTCGCCTCCCCTGAGAAAAGCTGGGAGTCTGGCTCCCTGCAGAGGGGGRGAGAGGGACAGACACCTCCAGGAGATCGTTCTTCCCATCCTAGGACACCGACAACCAATAAACCCCCTCCGGCAGTGCCCGTCTCTGGCAGAGCCCAGGTGACCTGGCCCACCCTGGGTGCCTAACGTCAACCTGGCTGAAAGAAGCCTTTTTCTCACGGYTCGTGGGCTGGGGTATGCCGACAGGGCAGTCTGCATCCTCCAGCCGGAGAACAATTCTCCCAAAATGATGGAGACACAGCAGGCAATGAAACATGCAATGAGGAAGAAATGGCCCAGTTATCTTCATCCTGTTAGCTCTGCTCCTGCCACGTTGTGTCCAGTGTCACTCAGAGATAAAGAGCAAGTACCTTACTATCACCATCATGTCTGCCCTTGAGGGTTTATTCTTTCACSCCCTCCTGTCTTTGTTTCTTTCCCCCTTCCCTGGCTTTTTTCTGTGTCGTCTCCCTACTTCCTACCATGCAATTCCCACTTCCCATATGGGTCTCATTCCTACCCTGTCCCCATCCTGTCTGCTAAAATAATCAGCAGTCAAACCCCGAATATGGCCGTTCACATTGTTTCCGTGGGACTCGGTGGCAGGTCTCCTAGTGCGATGAATGAAGGCAGGACGCGCTTCTCAGAGCCATTGTTTCAAGCTGTCTGCCGAGTCAGGAAAGCACTGCCAGCTCCGTTTACATTGAGTTCTTGACTGGTAGGTTTTCTCCTCCGTCTGCTCTGAGTAAGAAAAGAATCAGGCCCTTGTACGTTAAACAGTGGCTGCTTAGTTTGTTGAGTGCGTGCTTCATAACTAGCCCGCGGGCCAGAGTCGATCCATGGGAAGGATGTTGGATGAGAGCATCATGACGTGGTCCTTGGTGAGCAGCCGCAGACTCTCTTTGTTCACGCCCTGACGTGCTTGTTAAGAGCAGGAATCTGGCTAGTGCAGCGATGAATGTGGAATAAGATTGCCAAACCTGAGCTAAGGCTCTCCTCCTCTCAGGCAGCCCTGATGTCATGTGCATCACATTTACACCATTTTCAGTCAGCCGAAAGCACGGAAGGAGACAGCTCGCATGTGTTTGGAGAGCGGTGCATAGACATCTCCTGACTCAGAATAACAGCACAAAAACATGCTTCAGCACCTTCTAGCTAGGTTCCCAGTCTATGCTGGTCACTGGGAACATTTAACTCCACCATCTAAGACGGCCCCCAAGGAAGTAGGAATGATGGCAGATGAACCTGGAAGATATTAGTGGATTTGCAGGTTATAAAATAGTCTCTTCTTGAACATTTCAGATTGTTTTAATAGCTTCCAGGCTTCTAGCATACAGAAACTGACTGGACCTTGCCCAATATCTGAATAGCTGCACCRTACAGTTTACAAACATGATTCACCAAAAGAGCACTAAGTGGGGTCTGAATATTGATGTAACAAAAATGAGTATGAAGTGAGACATCCCATCTGCTGAGGAAATCGTCCAGTTTGCTGGTAATTGAAAATTCAAGGCAGTTTCATCTATTTCAGTAAAAACATCTTCCCATAGCAGGAGAACAGCGTCCCATCCATGTCCTGCCACAGCGTTGCAAGAAATTTATTCTGTCTGCTACCGCTCTTCCCCTTTTGACCCGAGCGATGGATCAACATTCTTCTGTGCAGTTTGTATACTCTCGAAGTGTGTACATAGAGGCCCTGATGTAACAAAGCCTGGAGGGTCCCAACCTCCCCTCCTAAACAAGAGTTCCCCCAAAYACAGGGGAGGGTGACACAACTTCTTGTGAAGTGCCAGTCCTTTCTCAACCACAGATAGTCCCCCCAAAGCTCTCCTACTTTCCCCCACCCAGACCCAGGCTGTGAGGACTCCTGTGGGCACACTGAGTGGGTTTCACTCCTTCAGCGGGAGGCAGCTCTCCTGTCCAACGACCTCTGTGAGGATCTCCCAGCTCTCGTGACCAGGGCGCGAAGTCCTAAGGCCTTCCCCTTTGGTAGAGTTCCAGGTTGTGTTGTCGTGGCTGGTTTGGGTTTTTTCTTGCTCTGTCACATATATTGCCAGTCTAAAATTGCAGATTCCTGGGAGAAGTGGGTTCAGCAGCCAAATCCTTCCAAGCCTCATTCCTCTGAAGAAGGAGGACCTAAATTATTGTGTGATGCTGCTGTTCATCACTGTCCCTGGTGAGTCCCACGAGGGGAACRGCTTCAGCTCAAGAGTTTAAGAGCGCCCTTTTTCTCCCAGCTCTATCATACAGGAGGTGGGGTGTTTGCCTGAGAGATGCAGGTTCAGGAGAGAGGACCTCCTCCAGCTGGTCCTGCTGACCAAATCACTAAGCACCAGAGAGAGCAGGCGGCAGGGGCCCTCGGCCGCAGTCCAGTGGTTAGAGCTCTTGGGGGGAAAGAGGAATGGATGGTTTCAGACTCTGATACTTGAGCAGTTTCTGCTCCTTGTATGACAACTGCGTATTTTACAAMTACATCAGAACGCATAATGCCCACAGAACATCAGTGACATGKCTACGACATCAGCTGAGTGGGGTTTCAACAGCACACACGATTCAGCCTTGAGGGCCCAAGTCCTTTTGTAGACCCAAGCCTAGGCCACTCACCAGTTTGCCGAACTCAGGTTGCTCAGGGTAAATAGGTCTTTAGCCACTGCACTGTCCTGTTTCCGTGCTCCATTTGTTATTTCATAATCTTTCSTAGGCTGCTGACAGTTTCAAAAAATCAATTATTTTGTTGAGGCAGAATTTACTGGTAATTACAGTTCTGATTTGCTTTCTGCAACAGCTGGAGAAAGCCGTACAAGCATGAAGCACATATGTGGCGTTGTGGGTGGGGAAGGAGAAGTTCTTCTGCGGTATTTGTACATTAGAAATATGGCTGCCAAAAAGCAAGTTCCCAAATGCCTGGGGTCCACATGTTGTGTAAAAGCAGAGTAGCATCTTGGCACAGAAAAGGAACATGGCATGAAGGGACCCAAAGTCTCCCCAGGTCACATTGTCCTCGCAGGAGATGAAAGCCCGTGAGCCGCAGAGTGGTACCCCATCAGCTGCGCTTGCCACAAGGCAATGTATTTTGCTTTGACTGCTTTGAAAGCAAACCCCTTAAAGGAAACATGTGCTGGGTATACAAATGCAGTGTTTCATTTATTTAAGACACAAATGCAAAACCAAACAGTCTTTCACAGTTCTAAGTCACAGATGTCTTTAACGAAAAACAGCTATTGGAATGTTAATAACAGCTCCTTGTACCGTAAGCAATGAGTCCACTCAGTCATGCTTTTAGGAAACTAACAGTTTCAACAGATCAACCTATTAATCACTTGGTCTCCTAATGGTTCATTTAAGGGCAGCTCTTATGAACTTGTTAGTGTGCTGCGCTGACAGTTCACCGAGCGGTATACACAGACATCCCATATTCCGCTCCTCTGAGGTCCTAAAATGACAGGCTCTCCTCTGAGATACTAGTGAAGAATTCATTTGACCCAAACTGCTTCCACTCATTCAGTCTTTAGTCACTTAGTTAACTCGGAAATGCTCCTGTGGCTACAAAACATTCATCAGTGCTAAGAAGATGACAATTCCTGACCCCAACAACCCTGGAAACCCAAGTGACTGGCTGGCATGAAATATTGCTCCTCAGTGCAGTCAGTGAAAGATGCTGATTTATACTGGCCATGAGAGAAACTGTAAGGTAAAATCGTTGTTTTCTTTCACCAAAAAGAGTCAGGTAATTTGGATGAGTACTTTTTAGAAGTGTTAGCCTGGAAGAATTGGGGCGTTTCTGTTGATTGGACCCTGACATTTTCCTCTGCAAGGTCTGCTGTCTGCTCCGCAGCTTCATTCCTGAGAGCCTTCACGTCAAGCTGCTTAAAACTGATACAGGATGAAACAGACAATAACACCTGGGTTTTTTTTCAATTTTCAGCCAGAAGCATGCACAGCACTAAACCGCACCATGTAAACTCATTACTTCTAGATATTTTTAGACATTCTTTCAGGCTTAATCATTACTGTTGCCATTAGAAAGCCAGGAAAGGCTAGTTACATCTGGATTTTCCTCTCCTTAAGCGTCAGCTTCAGGAATCAACGTAGGTTTTATGATGGGGCCTGGCGCATGGCATGGAGTTACAGCCAAGGGAAGCTTTAGCTGTCCATGTCCTCACTCTCTGGTTCCTCTGCTGCAGACCCCAGTGCTTAACACGGYGCCGTAAGTCCTCTCCAGCTCCCTAGGCTGTCGGTGGGTGGGTTAAGCGAAGACGCGACGTTTCCCGGTGCGGAAGCAGGTACGTGTAATGGTGTGGGGATGGTAACTTCTGGCACGGGAGCAGGGCAGGCAGCTGGAAGTCATAAGCCTGATTGTCAAACCTTTGAATCGGCAGTTGGTGGCTGTGCAGAACGGTGTCATTTATCCTCTCTGCTAAAGGCATGAGAAATGCCAGTAGCAAAGCACTTTACGGGAGGATACGAGGCAGATGAAGCTGCCCATTCTTTGTTTTATATCCGTATCTTACCCGCTGTTCGCTATAGTTCCCTCCTCCCCTCAGAACATGAGTAACTAGCTGTATAATCAAGGTGACAGCCTGGAAGACATTTTCCCATTATTTCTAGTGAAAGACGCAGAGACTCATTTTTTGGACCAAATTAATTTCCTCAATGCTGCAGAACTTGCGTCCTCCRGCTGAAATCTGAGTCGTGTCCGAGTCGCTGCTACAGCAGCTCACCRGGTGCTGGGGAGCCAACTCACAAGGAAGGACATGCTTTGCAACTGAAACARCGTTGTCTACAAAGAGCAGTGCAGGCCAAAACTCCAAGTGTGTGTCCTTAGCCCTCTACAACGCCTCGTTCCAACGGATGGTCACATTTTAAATCAAGGCATTCCATTATTAAATGAGAAACCTGGGGCTATCAAGTGCTGATCCATGTGACTACATGGGGTACCCAGGTTTTCTCCTTCCCATCTCTACTCACACATGCAATTTACTACTCTCACCAGGTAAGCAGGGATTTTTCCTTCATCCCAACCAATCGTATTCCAATTATAGAGACAACATCTAAACTTACATCRCAATGCTGGACTGCACGTTCAATACATGTTCCTTGGGATCTCTGTGCTAATGGGACACAGGCACTTGTGGCCTGCCAGTGTCACCAGAAAAGCTCTGTGCTTACCCCCAAGAAAACGGAGTCCCATAATCTGCAAATGTGTGTGTAGGCACGCACACGCATGCACATGCACACATCTAGTAGGAAACCCATCAGTTCTTCCCCAGTAAGATCAATTCACAGATAATAACTGATTCATGGAAAAGAAACAGGAAGGATAATAGGAGAGAACCGCTGTAAAACACAACGGTTTGCTACGTAACGCTGCCGCTCGGCCTGCTGTTGTCAAAGGTGAAAGTTTAAGAATGAAGCATCCTTGCCTCCCTGCGCTGCATGAGAAAAGCCGGCGTCACAGGCTGCAGAAGTCAGTTGTTTTTGTGCAGGGTTCCTGTTTGTTACTCATTTCCCCTCCCTGTCCCAACACTCTGCCTCTTTAAAGCTCTTCCAAGATTCCTTATAGGAGAAGGTTTGCTGCCAGCTCAGAGCTTCCTGTTGTACTCTCAGAGAGCCTTATCACTGCAATCTTCATGCAGACTGCAAGGGGATTTTTTGTTTGTTAGTTTTTTACAACCCAGGCCATTTCTATGAACTAAGCAGTCTCTCTGTGGCTGACTGAGGTGGTACACTTTCTTGGAAAATTCATTAGGTAGATTTGTTTAGTTTGTAGGTTCCAAATTAACCTCTGCCTCTGTGATTTTTACAAAATGAACAYTGCCAGATTGCCTTATTTCGAAGTCCTTTAAACAGTTCTTTAAAATCCCCCAGAGAGATGCCTAGGGATCCGGCAAGTGTGTCTCTCCACCTTTCTTTGGTTCCTTTTGTCTTTTGATTTTCTAGCACAGCTCTCATCRCTGGCCCTCTAAACCACGCTTGTGCTCAGGAAATAAGAGCCCTATTTTCTTGTAGGTCTTCTCAACTGCAAGAGCCTCACTGTATTTCTCAGCTTCAGTGAAAGTCTGTCGACATTCAAAGTTAATGTAAAAAAAAAGCGGCCTCATTTCTCAGATCCTACTTAATTTCCAATGTCTCCTTACCTCTGCACTCRTGCATCTTTGCTTAGAAGCTGTATGAAAGAGAAGCTTTTAAAAATGTGATTGTATCAAKAAATCTTTCTTACTGAGCTCTACTCTGGCGCTGGGTAAAGATTGCTGCCATGTYTGTCCTGAGGTGCAAGTATCCTCGTGTTGCAAGGGTACGCTGGTACTTCTCCAGTGGCARCCCAGCCAGCTGCCAGCGATGGGGTAAGAGCGCTGGCTGTGGCTGCCAGTACAACTTTTAGGCAGGAGAAGTCACCCTGAGCAACAGCACGAGCTCCCTGGGTCAAACTCCAGATGTTAATTTAGCGAGAAGTAGGTAGCATCTCTAAGGACACCTAGGTTTGGGGCCTCCAAGATGTCCCGCTGATTGCAATAGCTATTAGGCATCGATATCTTGGAGCATCTGGATTGTAAATGGSAGCAAAGTGACCAGCAGCAGGGCTTGCTCTTAGGAAGGAGCATCCCAGCCTAGAGTTCAGAGCAGGGAGTCACGAATCTCGGCTCTGCCCTGTGCCCGTTTCTCTGAGGCCATCAGACATATTTCACACTTTAAGATGAGGGGTTGCACCTGGGTACATAGACACTTCTCATGCTGATGAATAATTAAGGACCTTCCCAGACCCTCAGTCTGTATTAGGAAAGGATTTCTCTGCTATTTGCTTGGGGTTTTTTTATTTAAAATAAGAACAGCAGGTGAAGGCCTAATATCCTGGGCCAGTTCTTCATGCAAGATGAGTCAGGCTGAGTTGGCTTTGCTCTCCACATGAATCACACACTTGCTGTTGTGGTTATGTCTAGGAATGAGGTAGGGCTGCCCCGGAGGCTGCTCTGTGGGGAGAAGCTGCAGCGTCCCAGTGCTGCCATGGCGAAGGTGCTTTCTTACTTCTGTTCTTCCAGCAAAACCAGCAGCAAATAAGCTGCAGTGCACAACCAGATGACAGTTTATCACCTGAGATGCTGCAACGAACAGCCTGGGCACGCTCATGGCTTTGATATCAGCAGAGGCAGTGTTATCTAGGCACGTCAATACAATGACCCCAAAGAGATAGCTCAAGAGAGGTTGAAAGACCTGAAGAAGTGGCAGTCTGCTCTGTGTTTGCATGAGAAAGTGTTAATTCCAGCTTGTGTCTCCATGTGGCTGGATCCGATAAAAATTGTTGTACTGAGTGATGGCTTCCTTTCCCTCTGTGAGGGGAGTGAAGGAGTCAGAGCTGCTCGTGACACACAGCATGGATGAGGAGGTGA
The DNA here is from genome assembly GCA_030449065.1 of Oceanodroma leucorhoa. NCBI lineage: Eukaryota > Metazoa > Chordata > Aves > Procellariiformes > Oceanodroma > Oceanodroma leucorhoa. Next base: position 2,254,702 of record JASVER010000065.1, read on the forward strand.
GCAGCATTTCCATGACCCAGAATATGACAGTGACAAATGCTGCACTGTGTGGCAACGTGGGCTGGGGAAGGCACCAGCTAATGCACAGGGTGGTAAACGCTCCCTGTCTGCCAGTGGAGAATGGAAAGCTCTGTTAAAGTCAGCGAAAGGAGAAGGAAATTACAATCTTCTGATGGAAAACTCTTGAGATCCTAACTGAGGCTTGAGATAAGAAAAGAAGAATATTGAAGAGGTGAGAAAAGTCCTGCTGGTGCTTGGGAATGAACCGGCACGGTGTTGTGTTACGTCTCCTCAAGTGAATTCTCAAAGCAAGAGGGCAATATGCAGCTGAGAAGCCTGATCTGGCCTCCCAGCCCGTGGCAGCCACTTAACAGCCAAGGAGTGATCATCATTACCAGGAATTCGTTTGTGAGGGCATGAGAGGAAAACGTTAGCTTTGAACAGACCTGTCCAACTACGGATGTTGGCCATTTCGCCTCATAGAAAAAGACTTGTGGACTCCTAGACAGCACTGGCCTTACAACGCGACTTCATGCACAGCGAGGGTCCTGTTTCCCAATAGACTCATGAAACTGGCAGAAGCAAATTTTACATTTCATTTCCGAACAGTTTTACTCTTCTTTTCTAATGAGGTTGTTTCAATTGTCCTCACAAGAGACCTGTCAAGCCAAATCTGGGCAGACTGTGACTACGGCAGTGTCAGATGGAGAAGGAGCAGGTGGCCATGCCCCTAAGCTCTTTTCTTCCCCCACTGTCATCCTTGGAGAATGGTTAGCAATGCAGCAGCCTTGCTTTTGGCATCAGAAGTTAATTTCCTAGCAAATTATTGAAAACTCAAAATTATTCCCATTTCCCACGCAGCAGCAAATAATAAACTATTAATATTATCCTGACTTGAAGACCTGTGTGGTTTGCCAAAGCGAGATAATTATTTGGCTACTTTGAGCAGACCCCATCAGGCAGCCTTTTGTGGCCTTCGTTTACTGCTGGGCCCCCAAAGCCTCATTATATGATGTCCTGGGGAAGACCTAGAAAACTCCTGTCTCTCCACTGTCAGCACAAGACTGAGTATGTGGTGCCAAGCCATTACACCCAGAGTTCTTCAGAGCATGAACATGGTTCATCCCTCTGGCTTCAGAGAATTTTGGAGGTGTTGATGTTCCTTGGGGTGCTGCTAGCTCTGGGGGAGATCAGTTCAGTCACTTTGTCTACCTACAGCATAGATGTCTACATTTGATCTAGTTGTCTAGACTCCCTTCTAACAACCGAAAAGATGCAGGCACTTCTAAGGTATGGTTCAACTCACAGCAGAGAGCTGGAACAGCTCAGATGATTTGCTTTCTCCCCACTGACTGAAAAGATACCTCCTCTTAAAATCAGGGGGATAAGTTTGCTCCGTCTACCAAGGACTAACTCTGACAAAGCACTCATCTGGGGGTCATAAAGTCTAACTTTTAACGTGAAATCCTGGGGGAAGCTGAGACGCCTGGGTGACTCCCGGCACGGCACGTGGCGAAAGCAACACGCTTCCCAAGGGAAAGCTGCAGCACCACAGCCTGAGCGGGGCCCCCAAAGCAAGGGAGCGGCTCCGCTGGTCGCAAGTGTCACCCTGCCACCAGCTGCCACCAGCCTTGCCTGGGTGGGAAGAGGAAGATGTACTGGGTGAGAGAGCAAGACAACCTGATAGCCCAACCACTTCTGCCTACTTCTGAATGCTTTTGAAAAGCTACCGCTACCATACTGATGATTTCGCTTGGTCATTTGTAACCAATCCTTCTTCAACCTCCAACCACTGTTTGCCTGTTACCCTTCCAGGCTTCCCTTCCAAGCACGAGCAACCCACCTGCTCTGGGCTGAATGTGCCCCAGCCCCGCCAGCCCATGGAGGACTGAAAATTTATGCTGAGAAAGGGACAAAGAGTGGTTTAAATGTATTCTAAGTCAGGTCGTCTCCTCGATTGTCACAGGAGCACTTCACATCACACTCCCAGCTCACATTTTCTGTCTGCCCAGGTTGGTCATCCCTTCATCTGAGGCAGTTTCCAAAGCTGCCAGCCGTCCTGTGCTGTCAACTTCACCAGCGTTACAAGCTTGCCACGACTCCAGGCTCCTTTCACAAATAATAACCTAATGGCAAAAGTAGAAGAGCAACAAAGCTCTCCTCTTCCACCTCTGACCAGCATCAATAATTTGATAACAATCCTCAATTTGATTTCTTTTTTTTTCCTTCATTTCCAGGCCAGTTCATAGCAGGGAGAGAGAAGTGGCAGACAGTATTTTAAACCCATCAGTGATGGTGTGAGGTGAGACTGAAAAGTTTCTAAGTAACTGAAAGGTCTAAGTCTCCTTCTTGAGTGTTCTTTTCAAACCCCTAAATCTCAGTGGAAGTTAGAAGGAATGATGGTCTTAAATGTCTAAATCACTTGAGCAGGGGATAGCAGCTCATAAGTCCACTCCGATGCCTTGCAAAATTTCACCCATTTATAAATGAGCTTTTTTCCTGGTTTTCCTCGGTGCCAATTGAGTGCAAGTGTTGGCAAGATCCGCGCTAGTTTGTCTGGACTCCGAACCACTTTGCTGAATGCTTAATCAAGCTGCTCGCCTCCCTCTCCCAACAGAGGCCATTTATACAGCAAGAGAATCAGCTGGTCGATGAAGCAGACAAGTGGAGCGGGGGAGAGGGAGCGAGCTCTTTGAATGGGATGAGAACAGAGCCACCGGCACCTCAAGAAAGTTTATCTGCCTCCAGTGCCAAGCACACACAGTGCTAATCTTTTGTTGCCATGAATATTCAAGCCCAGCTGCCAGCAACAGAGGGAGCAGCTGCAGTGGCAGAGCTGGCAGGTCCCCTCGTGGTGCCCTCGCTTGCCGACCCTGGCATCTGGGTCTGTCTGGGGGTGGGGAGGGGGAGATGCTGCTTGCATTGCAGACGACGAGCCATTCGGCAGCCCAGCCCCATGCTTCCTAAGCAGCAAGAAGTCAGGAACATGCTCACCCTGGAGAGCCCAGGACTGTCCTTTCTTGCTGACGAGGGTATGCCAGATGCTCCAGACATTTGGGGTCCTGTGGAGTCCTGGAGGGAAGGGGTGAGTCTGGGACAARAAAGAGCAACAGCTGGGGCAATCTAAGATTGAAGAACCCCTGCTGCTGCTTGGAGAAACCAAAGTGAGACAAAGGCCTGCAGGTCCCATGGAAAGCTAGATACGCACAGCCCTAGGCAGATCGCAGTTCTCACGGCTTATTTGGAGAAGGGGCATATTTGGTAGCAGGGCATGGCGGGCTGGTGAAATGCCGTTAGAGGAGTGCAGCACAGGTCACAGACAAGTTGGCAGGTGACTGTGCTGCTGCAGTGTCATGGATGATTTGGAGGRTTTTTGTCACTCAAGGTGGCAGGCAGCAGTAGGAGGAAACCATGAACTCTCCTTAGATGGCCATCTTGTCCTTCTCCACAATTTAGGGCAGCTTTTCAGGGACGGCACACTGTAAGAGCAGCTCTTTGTCTCTGCATACTCTATAGAGGCAGAGAAATGCCCTGGAACAAGTGTCAAGAGACACCAGGTCAGAGCAGACATCCATGCTGCCATGGCATCATTCTGCCCAGCRCCAAAATCATCAGAGGCAGTAATGACCCTGCCCTGGCGTGCAAGATCACTGACACCCACTTTGCTTAGCRGATTTCCCCTGTAACGCACTGAAATACTGTAGGGAAAAAAGAAATGGAAAAAAGATGACCGGGGAAGGCAAGACCAGGCTTCAAGGAGCACCCAAGGCTCAGATGTCTTGCCACCAAACCCAGAGTGGTCACTGTCATAGAGCTTTGGACAGGGAACATGCTAGAGACTGCTACTGAACTTGTCGCTTTTGTGCATCGAAGAAGGTGGATCCTGGAGCCCTTGCTATGGTCAGCTGTCAACTACTGACATTTAAAAACATTTACTCCCGTTCCTCTGAGTCTCAACGTCCCTTAAGGAAAGCAGAACCTCAAAGCAGYAATATGTGAATGCTGCAATGCCATAAGCACATCACCGCCTACTCAGGAGGGCAAAGTCCCTGCTCCCTGGCACATAACTTCCCATCGAGCACAGGCATACAGCCACAAGACTGACCAGTTCTCTTAGAATTGTGGAGTAGAAGATATTGCTAGAAAAACTACCAGAAACAGGGGTACACAGATCTCCCAGGAGAAAGAACAGCCTTTGAAGGCTAGAGGTGGATATTGTGCAGTTAGCTATCGAWCTCCAAGAAAGGAGGGACTGGGATTTTTGAGATGATCAGACCTGAGTCGGCATCCCTCAGAACAGTTTCTGTGGGCAGCCCAAAAGGAAAAATGAGCCAGATGCCTGCCTTGGGACATGTTTTAGGACGCCACACAGACCAGGGTAAACACTCTTAAGCAAGCAATTRTTCGGCACTGGATAAAAAAGTCATCTCTTGATGCTGTTGAACTTGCCAATTCTCTGTCCTGTCTCTATCCTTTCAAACCCAGAAAGTCTATCCTAACTGTATTTGCAAATAGAACATCTCAGACAGAGGGGGGAAAATAGGAATAAAGGCAGGAAAAATCACATCTATCAAAACATTTAATTTCACTTCATGCTTTCTTTGCCTTTTTTGTACCAATTTTGGGAACAAAAACTAATTTCAAACAATTAATGAAATATCTTAGCTTTAAGAAGGAGCCGTATTGATCCAGATAAACACAAATGTAATAGTATCTGCTTGAATAATCTAATTTTTGTCCAATTGTAATTTACCTGATTTTCTGGCAAACTTCTCCTCACAGAATAAGAGCCCAGCCACCCCACGGTCCACTTGCCTGGCACACATCCCATTCAGTATTAGAATGGACACAGAATATAGGTGCTTCCCATGGATTTATGGCTATCTTTGTCCCTAGATTGATATTAAACAATAAACAGTTTGTGGATAAGAGCTTTATCCTCAGCAAATCCACCTCCTCCTGCTGCTGCTTTTTCACACTAAGAGGTCAAGGGTTTAGAGACTGATTTCAGACTCCCAAGCTGTTACCRCCAAAGTGCTGATATAGCAGAAGGAAGGGCCATGGTCACAAAAGGTATCTTTGATTGCAAGAATTTAAAATCACTCTCGTATTCCACCAGTACCGTATTTCCTTCCTCCAGGTTTCACCTGCGATTGAGCTACATGCTTCTGGCCTTAGTAGCATCGCATGTATTTTTCTCCTCGGTTTTTCACTATATTTGAACACATTGGTTCCCATGAAATCCAGCAGYACCGATCTGTGCAACCTTGCTCTGGGAGTCTGAATTACTTTAGCCAAAGTGGTCTTGATGATCTCCCGTTGCTTTGAAATGCTGCTCTGCACTCTCAAACACAGTGGCAGCCCCAAACCCACCGGCTGTGCACACACACAGCGGTCCTGCTGTGCCACACAAGCACRTTACAGACCAGATAAGCATAAACCAAGGCTCTAGCAAAATGACTCAGGACGTAGCTAAAGCAGGAGGGACAAGATGAGGCAGATTCCCCCGGGGAAAGTGAAAAGGTGGGCAGAGCTGTACCTGGGGTCTCCCTGTGGCACAGAGCTCTGGGACAGATTCAGCCTGCTCCAGACRTGGCCAGTGCCTGAGCTGGTCCTGCTCGGCTCCACGATGGGCAAATGCCAGAAACCAACATTTATAATGTACCAATTCATCTGATAGAGTCGGATGCCTGGTTTAAGATGAGATGAAATATTCAGGACTAGACTACCTTGGGATAGGAGAGGGGCCTGGTGGCTCCAGCAAGATACATCCCAAAATAAGAAAGTCCCTACGAACATTGCCAATACTCTTGCAAGACTCCGAGGAAAGAGTTTGGRGGGGCTGAGTAACTCCCATCGCAAAGCACTGCAAAGGGGAGAAGGTTTTTATTAGGGAGATAGAGGGGGGAAGCTGACAAAGCCAAGAGAAAGGTGAGAGGCCCTATGTATCAGGAGTTTAGGAAAAGATGGACAAGGGAATATTTGGACTTTGTTATTAACTGTGTACTATTGAAAACAGAGCTGAGATGCTACCAGGGTATCCTCCGCCCCAGTGTAATGGGTTTTAACCCCRTCTGAAGGAGGGTGAGGGACTCGGTGCAGCACAGCCACATCCAACTCCCTGCTGCCCAGCATCCAGACGGGAGCGCAGGTCCCAGGCTGGGGAGGCACTCCGAGTCTCCTCTCGAGACTGCTCCACCTTGCAGACGTGAACGCCATCCCCCAGTCCGGCCAGAGGGGAAATGTGCCCTTCCCACCGAGGAAGGCAGCTCTGCAGAGAAGGGGGCCTGGGCTCCCAAGGGGGTGTGGAGTCAGGGTCCCTCTTGCACTCATCTTCTGGCTCAAAGGGTATTGGGTTCTTTCCCACACAGTGAAACTTTTTTTAACAGGAGCCATCAAAACTACTCCCCAGCATCCTGTGTCTCTTCTCTGGCAAATACACACCTGGGAATGGGTTAGGTGAGCTCYGAGCAAGGCAGGTACTAAGTTGTTCAGCACAATCAAAACAAAGCCTTTTCTGGGCATGGTGATTTTTTTTTTAAGAGAAAAAAAAAAAAAGTGCATTTCCGCTAAGTGGGAGAGGACAATGGGAATTTCTGGGTTCATAACCTGAACTCAGCTTCCAGAATTCTGCCGAACTCCCTGTTCAGACACCTAACTCCTTACTTAGGCCAAACAAACAATGAMTACAGTTAAACAGCTATATTTGCAATCTGGAAACAGTTTGTGGGTGTGTGTTGTGGCGGGAGGGAAGATGTCACACAGAGACTTGTGGACTTACTGTGTTTGGCATACATATTAAAATTTCCCTTCATTCCTCCGGTTTGACATAAGATGAATTACACAGAATAGAAGTCTCTCATTTTTTGGTGGTGTGGAAGCTCTCAGCTCTGCCTCCCACCCTCCACTGGGGGCCAGTTCAAGCAAGGACTGCCGGGGGGAGCACATACGCTGGAACCCATCAGCTGCTCTTGGCATACCTGCTGGTCCCAGAAGAGGTTTGCGGAGGGTGACTAGAAGTAAGTGGCAGCAGCTGGAAGGAGCCTAGCAAAAGAGGAGGGAGAACTGATGGGAGAATGAATATGTGACACATACCTTGGGTGCCAAAACATCTCGTTGCAGCCCTGACTTGAGGGCGATCGGTGAGAAGGGGACCGATTTGGACRGCTTTCCTCTGATGTGCTCGAAGGCAGGAACGAACAATGCCAGCAACGGTTCATTCTTCCCCCTCTCTCCTGAAATTCAGCCCGTGGTGCCCTTCGCAGGGAAGGCTGCACCACTCTGAAAGCCCCTTTCCCCAGGGAGGCTGGAAGCACTCCCTCAGCTTGCTGTTGTGTCCAACCCGCTGGCCATTTAAGTTTGCTAAGCCTCCCACTGCTTCCTGCATGTTTGACATCTTCCTCTGCCAGGCTAGCGTCTGGCCTCTTCTCCCTGTTTAAATACAGGCAAGATGTTTTTCTGGTAGTTGTTTTGCAACAGTTTCTTAAGATTTTTCCTGTTCTTTTTTTTTTTTTTCCCCCCTTCTTACCACAAACTGGTTTTTAATGCCTATGTATTCAAGGGAAGAACCTGCCCAGCCCACAGTAGCACTATTTGGTGCACCTYCTAAGCTCTGATCACCTAATCCATTCTTTGCCGGGAAGCAAAGAAATGCATTGAGTCTGTAGATTTGTCTGCTGGAGTCTGCAGGCAGCCTGAGAAAAGTTTGGAGAGAAGGACCTGGCTTATCCAAAGAGCATCTGCCTTGTTTTGCCGGGTGCCAGAAACAGCAATCGGACTCCACGCACTGCCTGGTGGGTGACAATATTCCTTACAGTTTCCAATTCTGTAGAATTTCCTCCGAGTCTGCTGTATCACCCAGATGCTGCTGCAAATCACTCTGACGCTGCTTTAACATCTTTAGTCCTTTGCACTAGAGTGATCCAGGAAGCAGAGGGTCTTGCTGGCAATTTAACTGAGGCTTGGCACAGAAAACACAAAGACCTTAATTCTAGATTTTCAAATGACACTAGGGACTTCACATAGTGTTAAAGGAGATGTATCCTAACACCTGTAATTCTTTCTGTTGCACCCCCTCATTTGCAGTCCGTCAGAAAATCTGTGCCCAGAACAACAAATATGGCCAAGTCCTACTATAGCTGAACCTATTCAAACCAAAACCAGTGGCATTAATTTCTAACCAAGACTCATGCAAAGAAGCCAGTTCTCACCAAAACAAGGACAGACAGAATTCCTTGAGCCTTTCTAACGTCACAGGAACAGCCTGGTGCTGATCACCCAGCCTGTGTCCCTCTGTGGCTTTTGTCCTCTGAGGAAGATGGGGCCACCGCCTTCTCAGTGACAGGGAGGACAGGCTTTACGATGTGCATAAATACGAGGAAAAGCTGGAGGATGATCCTGCACTCATCAGGCAGTACCGAATCCTACACTCACTAGGGGACAAGCCTTTCACTAGCACAGTTGGCTGTTGGGTCACTCTTTAGGAATGGGATATCAGGAGCCAGCAAACACCCAACACACGTGSCAAGACAGCTCAGGGCTGCCCATCTCACCCAGCACCCCTTCAGACCCAGGAAACTGCTGCTGCCTTCTCCATGTTGACAAACAAGCAGAGTTCGCAGTCTCAAGTTGTGCTCAACAATTCAGAAAGCAGCTTGAAACTCCGGTGGGGGTGGTGACTTTAAATGAGCACTCAGATCTTAGAGGTCCGTGCTGCAGCAAGAGGAAGGCTGTGCAGCTGCCCCGGTGCAGGTTCAAGATAACTGTCTGCAGTGCACAGGAATTTCTTGGATCCTTGACAAGTGACAAAGCTTCCGTTTAGGCATGAGAAAAGGATGAGGGTGCATCCCAAGGATGGAAATGGGTATTTCAGATATCCTTATGCCAGCCCTGCCTATTGCTATCTGCCTTACAGGTGCTTAACTGCTGATGTAGTTCTTTAAGCTCTGTGTTGCTCAGGTCTGTGTTTTTTAACCTGCACTCATTCCTGTGCCCTATGGCTCCAAGGTTTCCCCTTTCTCATGGCAAATCCATCAATAAGAAAAGCCTGGAGACATCTGTAGGACAAGGACTTGAAACTGAACTCAGGCCCAGTTCACCAAAGTACTTCAAGTGCTTGTGKTGAAGCGGGGCCATAAATCACAGCATAGTGAACTGCTTCCGGACAGATCCTTGTCCAGTGTAACACTGCGCTATGCCATTTTAATATGAACACTGTCTGACAGCCGTGCAGGTTTTGCCTGCTTCTAGGGCATGTAGAGCTTCAAAGATTTAAAAAAAAAAAAAAAAAAAAAAGAACGCGGTGGGGAACCTAAAGAAGTGATCATGTCTGAGCTTAAACAACTAAAACAAAAAATCCAAGTGTCTATTTTGTTGCTCTCTTAATAATGTAATTGTGGCCAGATGTATGTTGCCTATTTACTCAAAGTAAACTGAATTTTAGAGAAAAAATCCTCATTTCACAATTTGCTGATGCAGTACATCAAGCTTATGCCAGAGAAGAGTTGGCTGACATGCAGATTTTCCAGTTCATGCATCTTAGGGGTAAATTATCTTTTATTTATGTTTCTACGCTTAGTTCAATAAAAGAAACTTTTCTACTGGGTCACTGAAAAACTTTATACCATGTCTGAACCGTGATCTTCSGTATGCACAGTGCATACTGCCTTTCAAGTACTGCATCACACGTGTATCTAGATACAGCTYGGTACAACGGTACCGGACACAACGCCGTGTGCCACCCAGGTCTTCCACCTGGGAACGTCAAAGGTCCCAGCAGTGGYGGGTAGTTAGTAGGAACCTGGCTCAGGAAGGGTGAATGAACTACAGAAGGGGWAAAGGCATTTCCTAATATGAGATGGCTGCAAAAACGTGCACCTGAGCAGACCAAACCAGGGAGGGGATTGAAGCTGGRCTACCCTCGAGCTGCAGTGGAGCTATAATCCCAGCTGCCCCTGTGGCAGGTGACAACTGAGGCAGAGCCTGGGGTATTTTTTGTGCCTGTCAGTCATGTGCCATCGCCGCAAGAGCAGATGGGGCAGGCACGGCACGCAGGGACCTGCCTGCGCGGCAAGTAAATACACAGAGCTCATTCAAGGCGCTTTCCCTGAATACGCTCGCCGGTTCACCCTCAACCCGGTCCCGCGTGCGGACAGTCGGCAAATTTGGCCTCAGGCCCAGCCTTGAGGCTGCTCTTAAAATTCAGCGTCGATGCAACGACAGCGTCAGCTTTAGCATTGCCTCTCTCAGGAACCCGGCTTCCCCGCGCGCGCGCTGAGCGGGGCTGCGGGCTCCACGCTCTGCTCCYGTATGCGGATACATCAGACCAAACATTTTTCCAAGGTAACTGCTGTTTACTCCTCAGAGGGYTGCAGTTGCAGGGCAGAAGGAACTCAACTCTTCCTGACAAAGCAAGCGGCATGGAAGCAATGTGTGTGCTCATCCCAAACTGGGAATCACTTCTGAAAAGGCAGACCTCTTCCTGGTATGTTTACACATACAGAGAATCTGCATAAACATGCCACATGTCTAAGCACATGGACTCAGCCATATGCACCCATGAATACACACATGCTTCCTTCCGTGTGCGTGCGTGTGCGTATGTATCCCCCTGCCAGCACCAGATTTCTGGCAGGCAGCTCCTTCTGCCCTTGCCCCACAAACAGCAGGCACTAATTCTCCCATCTGCAGACTTCACCCTTTTCCTTGCCTTGCCTTCTTGCCTGCCAGCAAACATGCCCTCTCTTCACCTAGTCAGTCTTGCAGCCTCCCCACCGCTTCCTAAACCGGCGCTTTTTAATCAAGCAAATTCTCTGCTGAAGCCTGGTGCCATCAGGGGAAGAGCTGGAAGGACCAAACGCTGCAGTGACTGGACAGCACGACGTGCCAAAGCCTGTTCCCGTCCCCCTCTGACCAACACCCCAGTGGCACAGCTGGGCACACCTGAAAGCCCCGGAACCACACACCCCGAGCCCACGACATACCGCTCATCTCTGCCTTGGCTTWCGGTGGACTGCATTGCATACTGATGGTACGGACACAACAGCAAGAGATCACAAACAGGGGGGTCAAATATGCTGATTTCTATTTTTCTTTTGTTTTCTAAATTTGTCTATTTATAGATTATTGTAATTCCATGTAGCATAGCGATGCTTTGGCCCTAAACCAAAGGCGGTAGTATTTTAAGACAGCTGACTGCAAGGTTAAAAATTGGGTTAATACACTTTAAAAACCAGCTTTAATACTAGGTGGTCATCTGCTTTCCCTATTAGATCAGTCTTTTTAACTTTCAGCTATGCTATTTAGCTGTATGCTATTTGTGCGATTTCACAGTTATTTACAGACCTGACTTTGTCCCAGCACTTCTATCTTACCTGTTTCAAGAGACAGCATCAAACCTAGCCTCAACCTCTGCAAAGATTAAACCTTCACAGAGGACTGAATTGGGTCTGACTAAAGTAGAAATGCAATTACACTTTCCTTTCCTGACTCTTCAGGTAAGTTTTTTAAACTCATACAAGTGTTAAATTCAGTCTGGGGTGTTTGTTCTGGACGATTGTTCACTTTTTACCRCTTTCAAACAAGAATGACAAATTTGAACCCAAGTCCTGTAACATTTGTTTTGCCAGCACTGCTAAATTCAGAAAGCTTGAAAGACCATCCTGATGTCTGGCCAAACCACCTTTGTATAATTGTATCAGGTATGATTACCGTGCCTCTTTCTAGCACCTCCTCCTTAAGAAAAACAATCAGACAAAAATGAGAGGCAAAGGAGGGTAAAAGGAAAACAGAGAGTGTAGATGACAATAACTCCTCAATTTTGACTAAATGCATTCTTACAACAAAAACAGTCCCAAAGCTGGCCAGCATGTCTCTCCCACATGTTTTATACCCCCCCCCCCAAATCCTTCCTAGGTTGTGTCATTTTAAAAACCTGCAAGCTGGGACATCAAAGAGAGGCTAGACATAAGAGGAAAGCAAGCACAGAGGCACTGTAAAGAATTAATACACAAAGACCTGTGGGATTAGTGGCTGGAGATTTAGGTCTGTGCACAGTCACAGAGGAGACTGTGCAGACATGGCATGCAAAAAGATTTGCCTTGAATATCAGAGTTCCCTGGTCAAGGGTTTTGTCAGCTCTGCCTTGCAGAACGGGAAGGCAAAAGCAGCACAAGCAGATCTACACTGAAACAACGGCCAAGTTACTGCCCCAGCACCAGATCCCTTCCTCCCAGTCAGGGCTGTCACAAAGGCTGGTTTGGTTTTGTTGGGGCAGTTTGTTTTGTTTTCGGAAGGAGACACTTTGTCCTTGAGATTTTTTTTTTTTTTTTGGACAACCAACATTTGGGGCGATGCCATAGATTCCATCAATGCGGGAGCCTGCTGCGCCTTTTCTTTCTAGACTGAGCCCCCAGCCTGCGCGACCAGCATGGTGTCTCTTGATCCTTCCAAATGAAATTAGGAAAATGGGCTGGCTGACTTGCATCTGCCCTACACCGCACGAAACGGCATTGCAGAGAGGGCGCATTTGCTAGGAAAAGTAATAAATGTAATTTCCTCCATGAATTAGCTGTGCCACACTGGCTCCAAAARGGGTTGAAGGGAGAACAAGAAAAGAGCCACTGTCTGTTAAAAATACCAGCCCCTGACTTATCAAAGGAAGCGGGATATCGGGTCACACTTCAAAACCTAATGACAGCAGTTCAGGGGATTTGCTCAGACCCGTTTCCTTAGCTCAATTTTTACGGGGCACTGGGTACCTTAGAGCGAGCAAGGAGCCCTCTGTCCCTTTGAGGAGAAGGTGACTGGAGGATAGACCAAGGGGATGGAGGGGAGGGCAAAGCAGGGCACCGGGTTGTAGCCCCGGCTCTGTCAGTGCCTAAAGTGACCTTGTGTAGAAGCAGGAAGAATTTCAGGTCGGCAGAATGTAATTACTCTGGTTGGAAAGTCGCCAAGATTCTGGCATTAACATCCCTACCGCCTGTAAAAAATGCCACAGGGCCAGAACTATAGATTTCTCCATCGTTGGAAAAATAGTGCTGGAGAGGTAGAGGAGCCTGTAAGCTTTGTGAGCAGCTTGAATTGTTATAGTGGGGGTTGCAAAAGCGGTTAGACTTTCCAAATCTCTCTTTTAATTTAAAAAACATGGCTAAATTAAAGGAAAACAGTGGATATTTCCCCCCTTCCCTCTCTTTTAGGAAAGGAAGAAGAAATTCCCACAGAACTGTGGCAAATACATCCTGGCGCAATAGCGCACACAGATTATTTGTGTTTGCACCAGATTATTTTTTCCCCCTCTCTTCCCCCACCCTCATTGCTTTTTGCAAATCAATCCCATTCAGGACAAAGTCTACAGCAGACAGAACAACACTCAATTCTAGCACTGTCCCGACACCAGATGAAGAGTGAGGAGCTACAGTGCCCCCAGCAAAAACAAAGGTGAAGCTCCTTTTTCTAAGCACCTCCTCCTACTTTGCTGCGGTTCAGGGGAAGCCAATCTGAGTGCCTTACACATGGCCAAAGTTTTAACAGGGCCCCCTGTAGCACAAGAGGCAACAATACTAATGCAGAGTATTGGGCCCTGCTGAGTTTCATTGCATTTAGAAACATTTTCTACAACCAGGTGTGGAGGTTTCCTATACAGGTCTTCAAAATCCAGGGGCCAGGATCTGGTGCCRGAGGAGAGGAAGGGACATGCTAGCACAACAGCTGTATTGGATTATATTCATAATTCTCAGAAACACACAGAAACACTTTCCAGCATGCGATTACTTGCGTTTCAGGATCAGTCTTGAAAAGGCAGAAGCGAATTCTTCCCTTTCCTGGCACTCTCCCCTTGACCCACGGGGGATCAATCAGCTGGTAAGCTGCAGAGGAAAATTTGCACACAATAAAGATTCTTTTCAGATACAGCATTTGGCAAGGGCTCATTAGGGGAAAAAATGGCACCGCTTTAATCAAGGAGTGGCATTAACTTTTTTTCTTGCAAAAGGCAGAAGCTATCAGTTACACAGAAACAGGCACGAAGTTATGAGGCTGGGGGGCCCCTCGGCAAGCCCGGGGGACTCCGAGAGGGCCGCATGGCATGGCCGTGCGCTGCACGTGCTGTCATGCCACGCGACAAAGCTGTGGCTGTGCAGTATGAAGCAAGATGGAACGGTCACTGTCACCATCTCTCACAGCTTTCTTCTCACCTTTGATTTTTTTTTTTTTTTGTTCTTTTTTAAAGCCCAGACTCTGAAAGCAGACCACGATGAAATGGCAAGGGTGCTTGAAGGCCTTGAGGCCTTCTTCCTCGGGAGCTTGCCTTTCAGACCTGAGCTGCAACACCTAAACATACCTGCGGGAACACCACGTTCTTTCATTGCTTTCCTACAATTTTTGCTCTTAAAGTTATTCCTATTTYATGAAAGCTAACAAGAGAGATGCATAGTCTACCTCTCTATGAAGGCTGTCTTTTTCCCAGGCGAAAATCGATCAGCGATGCTCACAGTGACATTGCTCTTGTTTGTRCCCAAGAGTCAAATGAAAGTCAACCACTTGTGTGCAAATTTTTGGTGGAAGTGCATTTGCTACTTTTTATAACAAGGGAAGCCAGGCACAGACTGCCAAAGAAACTCGCGTGACCACAAGTGAAGCACTTTCTTGTGTACTTGCTATTTCTTGTATATGCACGAAGTTGTTCGTGCCCAGCATGCCCAATCCTCAGAGCAGAATCTCCCCTTCCTCTATTTTGGCTCTTTACAATTGCATTTTACCTGTAGCATCAGCCCACGTTGAAGCCCAGACTGTTCTGTGTGACAGAGAGAACAGTTCTAGTGGACAGATTAAAAAAAGACMAAAAAAAGGCAGTCATGAGATGTCTCAGAATATGCAAGACTMTGCACTGCTGTAATACAGAAAAACACCCCAAGAAGAGGATGAGCATAAGCTCAAGTGAAAAAAGAAGCAGGGAAAACTGTCCACAAGCTTGTATTTTGGGCAGGGAAAGGAAGCTCAGCTGGTGCGGCATTCCAGTACAGGCGGACATCATTTCAATCACAACACATTTTAAACGATGAAACAAAGCTGTCGGTGGAAACACTGCCTTCCTCAGAGGCACGGTGCAGGTCCAGCCCTGCCGAGATTGTGTGATAGTAATGGTTTGATAACGCTCAAGCAACATATCTCCACCCTGAGCTCCCAGGTCTGTAGCTTAGGGCAGTTAGATAACCACTGCAGCTGTTGCTTTTATAAATAACAATTTTCAAAGACTTAAGCACATCTTAATCAAGGTGCAAACATGCCATACATGTTTGTATGCAGCAGCATACATCTCTGCTGCAGCAGCAGCATTAATCTATTAAACACTGAATAGGTGAGTTGCCCCCAGATTGCAGCCTTTAAAGTATTCCTCAGTTCCTGGAAATGAAGACATRAAGCAAGAGCAGCAAGAAACCACCAAGGACTTACTGGCTACTCAGAGTCAGGTCACTGGATTGCGATATGATAGTCCCAGTGGAACATCAGGAAAAAGTATTTTCTTTTTTAGAATGCAAGAGTCTAATTTTCTGGCCTCCCCAYGCATGATTGGGGGTCTCACATTTCTGGATGATCTGGATTAGCGTAACTTTAATCTGTCACAGTGCTCATTCCATCAMCAGCTCTGGCAGGAATCCAGGCAGACGACAGAAAACCTCCAACACACTTTCTCTGGGAGCCTTCCTCTCCCTGTCCCCTTTATATACATGGTGAGGGAGATTTTTCTGACTCAGAAATAAGCCTGTCTTACATTCCCATTTCCTCCAAGAGCCTGAAATAGCCACACAGCCATCTGCACAGGTATCATTCTTCCCATTTTATCACAGCATTACGTGACTCAAAGGCCACAGAATAGGCAAGTATCAGAACCAGGAAGATGTACTAAATTTTTTACACTTTCAAATAATAAAAGCATTAAGGAAATAGCGACTTATCATGAACTATTTTATTTGGTTCTGGTTTGCACCAGTTTTGAGAAAAAGGTGTTGACTGCATGAAGRGTTCTTCACTCTGTATCATACTAAGAAAAGAGGGGGAGGGAAAAAAAACACCAATATTCAGTTAAAAATAGTTACTAGGCTGACCAGAGGAAAGGTCGGGAGTCTGAGAGCAAAAAACAGAGCCCTGCTGAACAAAAACTAGAATTGTGGCATTTCTCATATGTGCTGGCAGATTAAACTGTGATAGTTATGAAGCGAACCCCCTCCCCTTCCTGCAGCCATCCATCATGTCCCCCGCCAGTGGGAAGCAGCATCTCCACTGCAGGATCAGCTGGTAAAGAGGCACAGCAGCTCCTCTACCACCATCATGTATCAAAGTTAGCTTCACGGTGTGGTTTTTTAGATCTCCTGTAAACTATCAAGAGATAAGATGCTCACCACCACRAGATCCTCTTTCCTACTTAGCAGAGCTGTTCAGCCTGGCTCAAGAAGAGATTAAAAGTTGTTCTCTAAGAGTCTGAGCATTGATTTTTCTCATCTACTCAGATCCTCCCCAGCCAACACCACTGCAAGGCAACAACTTTGGGGAAGGACAGAACAGCTGGGGATCCTAATCAGTTCAGCCATCTCAGCTTAATCTGCTGCCTATACACKAGCTGCATCATCCCTATTCTGCAGCTCTTAGCACTTATACAGAGCTTCTGAAGTGTCCTGCCTCACCACAGCCTGTCCAGGACTCAGGGTGTACAGCAGAGTGGAACGCTTTGCGGGGGACCCAAAAACTTACACCATTCCTGGTTGCAATGCTTCCTAGCTCTTATTGAAGAGAAAGATTAGCCTCTACAAGTATCCAGTCCTCTCTCAGAATTACCCATCACAACACACACAAAACACACTCAGATTCACTCTAGAGCTGGGGCTGCTATGAAAGAGTCCCTTTAAAGATAAATTAAAAGTGTGCCATCTGTAAATAAAGCAACCTGCCCCTATGAAGCCAGGCATCTTCACTAGGAAGAAAGGGCCTCAAGCCGAAGGCAATAAAATATCTCAGTAGGACCGTTGGAGTTTAAATTCCCTCTTTGAAGTACCACACAGTACTGTTGTTATGTGTGCTAATGAATAGCTCAGCATTCTCAGACTAGTTAAGCACTACAGGGAATTAGAGAAGCCATGTGCCAGCCACTATTTTCTGTGAAGTCACTGGCAATGCTTTTGCTGCAGTTTGACTCTCTGAAGCCTTAAAAGTGGCATTGCTGAGGGTTTCCATAGAAGGAGGGAAGGAATAAATGGAAGCAGGTGTACTGGATAAAGAACAAAACCCCTGCAACTTACTTCTGAAGAGTGCTGAGCACCAATTTCAGCAGCAGCAAACCCAAGTGTTTAGCAGCACTCTGGATAAGCACATGCAAATAAGGATCAGAGACATGTAGAAATGCGAGTTACCTAGTCTCTAATCCCTCTTACTCCTTTTGGTTATGTTCATTTGCAAGAGACTAAGGCCAGAGAAAGCATTTAGGTATACTGTAATCAATAACAAATCAACTGCTTTTGAACATAAACCCCTGCACCTCTCTGCTGTCTAAAAAAAAGACTKCACAGGACATCTTTCACAGGAGGTGCACAGTATTACCAGGTGGACCAAAGCCAGGAGTCAAAGCCAGGATAACAGCAGAGAGAAAATAACTGTGATAAGCTATTAACAGCAGCTCAGTGGCTTCTAAGCTTAGCCTCACTTTTGCCGGCAGGAAAGRTTCTGGGTACTGCTTCATTGAGCACACACGCCTTAAGCAACGCAGCCTCATTCATTTAAGGGTCTGTTTCACCTGCTAAAGAGCAGCATTTTTGGTCTTGTATGGGCTTGAAGTGACATTACACTGCACAGCAGCCTTGAGAACACTTTCAAGGAAACTTACGGAGAGGGATGCTCTTAAAAACATTAAAGCCCCCCGCTTTTGTTTCTGTATTCTAGAGACACTTCTGTTTGTCCCCTAAATAAACCCTCACTCTCCATTCCTTGACTTAAAGGGTTGATGTAGAAGGTTCAGTACATCTTGTGAAGCATTGTAACTAGTGTGACAGCCTCAATCTAGATGTGGTCCCTGGGAATTCAGTGGCAGGAGCTGTCCTACTCAACCTCCCTCAGGAGGAACCAAGCTCAGCAGCATTACCCTCCGCCAGCCGTCAAGTAACTCAGCTCAACCGGCTAACAAATATAACGGTCTTTTAGAAAGATTAATGGGGTGGGAGGGGATGGATGCAGTCCAGACTCCAGCTCCTCTCCTGGAAAGCCTCCCTCCTCACACACACCCCCCCAAGGCAGCTAAAGAAGTTCCCTTTGAGAGCCAGGGGCACCTCTCGCCGGTCTCTGGTGGCCGACAAAGAGCTTTGCCCTGCACCAGCAGCCTGTGCTGTTACCATCTCCCAGGCGGTCCGCGCAGACTCAGAGAAGCAGTCCTGCCGCAGTGCCCCTCCGTTCCCCGTGGCAGAGGATCCTTAACCCTGCCGCAATACTGCGCCTTGAAGTCTGCCGATTACCTCGGGCTCGGTAACACCRGGCAGGTCTCTGGGTAACAGCAAAGAAAGAATAAGTATTGACAGACAGTGCTCTTTGGGAGAAACGTAAAAAACAAAAACAACCCCCCCGCACACTTGTTTTTACTTACACTCTGATCAGTTCCAAGAAGTCTGTTTTTCACCCAGCATGCTGCTGTCAGGATACACACAGTCTCGCAGTTGACTCCCATTTGTCATGATTATTGTTTCCACCAAGAGAGGTCCTGCCTTAGCAATACACATAATCTTTACATATCCAAACTCCCAGCAGTCCGAGGTACAGTAAACTAAACAGCTGACCATCACCAAGAGATGAAAGTCTGTCTCCCTTTTCCCACCACTTCTCTCCATACACATTCCTTGTCAGGTCTACTGCCCACCGTTGTCGTCCGTAAGTCAGAAGAAACGAATGCCAGCTCAGATGCACATGAAATCTCTGCCTCAGGCTTTCCTCCCTCCCTGCAAGGCTTCTGGGCAAGACCCAACTTAATCAGGGGTCACCTGTTCAACAGAATGACTAAAAGCTCTCATCTYTCTTTAGAAACATCGGTCTCTCTAGCGTAGGAAATGGTTCAGCCATTCTCTTCCCAGAAAATAAACAGAATACCTCAATAAGTGTCTCAGCACCTACAAGGATAGTCTGTAATGTTGTGGTGGTGCTAAATTAAGACAGCCCTAGATTGTCTCTGGCAAATACGGGGAACTTGGTTTTTTTCCACAGTAACTACTGTAACTAGTTTTCACAAACAGTTGCAGGAGTCGAATTCGGGAAGATGGCTGTTATATGAATTAACAATTGGACTCGCATGTGTCTAACGAGCCCCAGCGTCAGATGAAGCTTTTCCTCTGGCCACAGCCTCCCCAATTTTTCTTCCACATGGATTCTCTAATATCTTAAACTTCGAGTGTACACCATGGGTGTTGTCAGTGGAGCCACAAGTAAGAGCCACTCCCCATCACCTATTTTCAGGGAACTTATAGGAAGTCAGTATCTTTACAATGTACATGTCAAATAAAATCGCACTTTGCAAATAGATTCACAAATTGTAGAGGGAAGACACAGGAAAAAAAAGGATATAACAAATGTGCATGGGCTCAGATGCCCAGGCATCGTTTCCTTAGAAACCAGGCTAAGGACAGGAAAATCCTGTAACGAACAGCAATATCTGTAGCAGAGCGTCAAGATTTAATAGTAAAGCCTTGTGCTTTAGAGTATAAGCTCAAAAATAAAAATCCTCCCTTTCCTCCCAGATTAAACAGCTGCAACACACTGACAGGAGTAGATAGTGATTGCCTTGTAAGGTTCAGACACTAAAATTACTAGCGACAAGTGCATGGCTGCGCATGATACAGATGAGATTGTGATAGACATCATCCTTCCAGAGAATTGGCAGGGGGCTGCTGTATTATCAGCACCCAGGGTAGAAAGAAAAGATTCTCAGGGAAATCGTCTGCATTTACTATTCCGTGGAATCAAGTCCAAATTTCAAAAAACTCCATCTAGATCTTGAACGAAGAAAGGGATTTCACAAAGTAAAGGGGTTTGATGGAAACTTGTCCACTGTGTCTACCAGCCCACCTGGGGAATAAATGGAGAATGGCCCAACGTTAGCACGTACCGCACGTGTGTAAGGCTACTTTTTGAGAAAGTTCTTCAACCCAAATCCTTTGCCAAAATCCACAGTAAATGGCACCAAGATTATTTTTGGGTGAGTGTTACATGACTCGTTTCATATAGGGATAGTTACTCATAGAAACAGTCTAAATGCATACAGATTTCAAACAGCAGAACTCCGTACTACAGGTTTTGCACAGCATAGGAAACCAGTGAGTTACGAGGTAGATAACTCCAGTAACACTGCTTTAGAGTATGTCAGAGAAGACTTCCTCCTGCAAGGACTCCAGAGAAGTTTAGATGTAGACTTGTAAGTGGCAATGGTGTGGCTGCCTCAATGTGCAAAGCAGCAGAATTGGGCTGAAGAACTCCAAAACACATGGAAGTGGAAAGTAATTTTTTTCAGACCAGGCACTGGACAGTGCAAAGGTGATGCTGGTCCGAGGGGGTCAAAGATCTTCCTGCCTTGTGGTAGAGCTGGGGAAAATTGTCTCGTAAAAGAGAGAAGGGAAAGTATTTCTGACCACATTGGCTGGTTAGAGGTCTCGATTGCAAGAGGATTGAATGTTCATTCCTAGCACCCTGGGCACAATCTCAGACYCTCTGGATAAAATCTTAATCTGTCAGTGGTGGAGAGTACGTCTATCTTCAGAAATATGTGGCTGGAAGAAATGGGTTCCTCCATTACTATTTCTTTAACTGAAGAGAAGGTGCCTGRTTGCCTGACAGTGCAATCTTTGAGCCAGTGGAAACACAGAAAAAAMCATGAAACCTGTTCACAAGCTGATTATTATGCAGATCAGCAATCGTTATCCTTTCTCTCATTACCTCAAATGCTTTCTGCCATCTGTTGGTAACAAACCTGCATCTGGCAGATTACCAGAGGAGCCCTAATCAATGGGTAATTGGGGTAGAGGATTGTGTGGACAATCCTGGCAATGAAAGCACAGAAAAACTTACAGCGGGAGAAGAAAGTTTGCCTGTCACAAGTGTGAGATCCTACACCCAGCATTTCTCTACCATTCTGACAGAATTCCTTCTTGTTGGAAGAGTGTGGAGACGGGGAGACAATGGGCAATGGGATGAATTATACCAGCCTCTGTAATGATACCTCAAGCAAAAGGTTAATTTCCAACAGATTATGCCAGTGAGTGCTGCCAGGAGAGGCACAGAGCAGAGCAAGCACAAACACGCATGAGTTTGCATTTCCACGGTTGCCTCTTAGAACCATCTGTTAATGAGATGTAGAGGATGCTACGGACTCTTTCAAGTAATAGCTCCTAATCTAGTCTCTTAGAGCCTTCTGATAAGAAATGCTCAAAATATGTCCCCTGCAGGTTTTCCTTCTCCAGCCGTGCATTCAGGGTCCTGCTCCATTCCACGTAGTCCTTCCGAGTCTTGATTACAGCAGTTCAGATATAATATTCACATTATTCCTCTGGCTTCCAAAAGAAACAAAGCTTTTTAAAATCACGCTTCCTGGTGCCGAGCTCCCCATAAAGACATACCGATAGATGTAAACTGAATTTCAGAATGAAGCCGAGTCTCAAAGTTAGCAGATTCCTACAAGTTTTGAGGGAAACGGCAGCTGGGTGAAACAGAGGAACCCAGCCAGCGCCTCCACTAAGGGAAAGCAAAGGGGAATTTGCTGCTCTGCATTCCCGTCGTCAGCTGGCTGGTYGGTCAGCAAATGCTTTGAGCTACTCTGCACACATGGAACTGTCAAGTGACTACCACTGCTGCTGTCCTTCTCTGCCGTAAGTACCTAGAGAGTAAGAGATGAAAGTTTAAGTGGTAATTGTAAAGACCTCTGTAAGAATCGGACTTTATCRATTCACCTTTCAAAGAATGAATGAAAATAAACACAGTACTGTACTGTTTGAAAGATCCAATCCATGCTGTCTGCCCTTCCGCCACTCTGTATAGACCCAGAGGACAATTGCAACCAGAAAAATGTTCAGAGCATTTGACCCCCTAATGACATTATAATGGTGCTTGAGATGTCAAGATATCAGAGTTTAACAATGACACARTAAATCAACAAGGCTAAGTAATCTCCCAAAACTAGATGGAAGGGGGTGAAAAAGGCAATGCTTTTTTTTTTTTTGCCTTTTTGTTTTCTTTCTACTGTGCCTTGCAGGCCACTGCTGTGTTATACCTGCTTGCACTGGCCCCAGCAGCTGGGAAGGTACATACATAACATCTGCTGCCCAGACACCACCCTGGGAGTGTTGCATTCATTGGAGYGTGGAAGGAACAAGGAATTCTTGTAGTAAGAAAGAAAGTGGCCCAAAGAAAAGAAGGAAGTAGAAATCCCTATTAATATCCAAATGCTGCCAATGCCCACGCATGCTGGGCTGGGATCCAAAGTAACTGTTTTGGGGCGATAAGAATCCTTGTTGGGCACCTGAACATGGGAGAGGAGCACCAACACCCAAGCTAAGATGCTAAYGAGACTGTGACAGAGAAACAACATCCTCCAGTGATCTAATATCTAGGCTGCTGTCACTAAAAAGTGAGAATGTGAATCTTTACTATTCAAAGGGACTAAAAGACGACAGAGGAATGCAACTGAAAGTTGGTTTTAGAAGCACGTTCCCAAGAGATACAGATCTTATTTCCTTTCTGCTATTAAAGGAAAGGGGTGACTTTGATACGTATTGAATTACATTAGGGCAGAGAGCAACAGCCCCATTTATTCAAATCCAACAACCTTTTTTTTTTTTTTTAATTCAGCATTTCAGGGATGTTACTGCAATCTCCATCTAACAGCTGCAGCCTGCAACACGCTGGTTCTGTTGCATTTACATCCCCACAGACAGCAGGCATCTGGACACAATAACTTTTCGTAGGCTACCAACTTGGACTGCTACCAAAACCCAAGGGTTCCATATAGTTTGTGACCCAAATTAGATAACTTAAAACTTTCAAAGAGGGAACAGAAATAGAGCTGGTAGAGAGAGATTTGCTACATTGCTTTTTTGGGTTTTGTTTTTGTTTTGAAATGGGGATATTGTGCGACCCCATCTTGAAAGGGGGAAGAAGAACTCGGTCTCTTCTGTGAAAGATCAGTTAGCTGTTTGTCAATGGAAGGAATACTTTCTCCAGCCATCTTGAGCCTCCCATACTCATTACTGGTATTAGTCAGAAAGAAGGGGGCACAGTGAAAAGTCAAATCCTCTTCAGATGTCATTTGTRGCACCAGAAAAGCAGTGAAAAAATACAAAAAATCCAGTCTCAGCTCTTCAACATGACCATACTACTGTGGGCAATCTCTTTAGATTTTAATCTCAAACTTCATTGAAACAGCCATCCTATTGCTTCACTGCTTAGACAGCTCTGAACAGYTACACTGGGCAAGTGAGAGGTGGCATTAATTCAAAGACGTGACACTTAATGGTCCTGCTGACACTTTAGTAGTGACTCAGCTGTGTAAGCATCTAAGAGCATTTTAAGGATCCTGAGTATTTCAACATACAGACAGGGTAGTTTAGGAAATAAAAGCACCTAAAAGCCAGGTATGACACTCAGCAGCACCTAGGAGAGCTGTTTATACATCAGTAACCATCCCGAATCCAAAGTATGCTCTGTCCTACTCTCTAACTCCCCCTCGTTCCACCAATATAGGAGGTTTGTAGATCATCCTCTGTGTCTGTTGCAAATGATAAAATCTGAGACAYCCTTTCCCTCACAACCTTCTCTTGATGCTCCTGTCTGTGACTCAGGGAAAAGTAGTACACTCTTCAGGGAAGAGAGATTGGCCAGAAGCAATATTTTCACAGCCTGTACTAATTCTGCTGTATCAGATTAAAGACTGCAAGCTACATTCATCACACTACCCTGGTGCAGCTTTGGTCTGTCTSCCATGTTTTATCCTTCTGAAGCCTGGAAGCCAGGGGGCCTCATTACCCTCTCCACATAATTCTCTTCCTTTCTTTGTTATTTTTCAAGCTTAGTGGCAGGGAGTTTCCCCATTCACCCCCTATTAACCCTTCTTCTATTTAATATTTATGTCAGAATCAAACAGTTCTTTGCTAGAGCAGTGAGCAGAGAAGGTGAAAGATGTGAGTGGGAGACAGAGGTGGCTGCTGAGCTGGTGCCTGTCCCAGTGACAAAAGAATGAATAAAAGAAAGGTACAACATGCCAGGCATCAAAAAGAAATGGCTCCACCATCACTGTTGATTCAGGGTTTCATAAGGAGGCAGGCAGCTCCAGAAGTGTTCTGACTTCTGAAGAATGGGATAAGAAGAGAACACTTTGAACTTCTGCCCAAGGCCCTACCTACAGATTTTGGTTGACCTACGGAGAGCATCCAGCAAGCTTGCTGTGGCCTGGCATTATGCAGATGTGCTGAAGGACTGAGAGTAATACCTATGTTGCATGCAGAAATTCTTCCTTCCTCATTTCAACCTAAGTTCAGCCCGAACTTCCCAAGTTGTTGATTTTCTTCAGAGCATAATTCAGGGCAGGACAAGGTGCCTGGCAGGCAAATAATCCACACTTTACTTTTGGCTCAGGTGCCACAGCATCAAGTGAGAAACCCCCCGTAACTCAAAGCTGCTGAAACGCAGTACTGAATCACTCAATTCCATGAAGTTACCACTTTCCAGGTACCTCTCCTTAAGGATAMAAGGGCCACTCAAGATTCTTCTGAAAACTCCCTGCCACTTCTGTAACCACTCTGCAGAGAAAAACAGCTTTCAGGGAGCAAACTCTGTACATCAGCAAAGAAACTATTGCCAGAGTCTAGGCTTGCTGACTGCTGAATACTGCTATACATTGTTCCACTTCACAGTCTCCTAAAACTGGCTGTGTGTAYAAACATCAGGTAGTTCAAGGATCACAAGACATTTCTCAATCAGCAGCCAACAACAGATTTAAGATGATGCTACTTATAAACAGAAAAGTCCACATTAACTGATTTGCACCCACTCAAGCTCACAGAAGAGGACATTTCTGTCCTTCATGTGTTCCTTGAGAAGTCTAAGCTGAAAGAAATAAAAAAAAAAAGTTACTTTACAGTTTATACTTACTTTCTCACTAAGAATTTTCAACAGAATGAAAACAAACTCTGGCTTATTATGGAATGGGTTTCGGTACATTCCGCTTTCATTAGATGTTTCCTGTACTACAATATTTTTTGCTTTGGAAACCCTGCCACTGCAAGTCTTTGAAGCACATACTGAGGATTACCAAAAGCAACCTTTCAGAAGAACATAGCAGAAAGATGACATGGTCCTAGTTATACAATCTCATTAACTGGGCAAGCAGGCRTTTGAAACAGACTGCAGAACATAAGGAAGTGCTTTTCTCCCAAAAAGGCTGCTCAGCAGAATGTACCACTGTAACACAAATGCAGATGCCACTCTGAGACAGTCATGCTGCATCACACAGGCAAGTATTAAACAAAGAATCGGGACATCTAGGCGAGTAAGCCTCAACACTCAGTTCCTTCCTCACCCAGCAACATTCTGCTCAGTYCTTTCAAACAGCATGAGCTGATCTAAGTTTATGGCCCTGTTATCAAGGATGGCAACATATGGTTCAGCTACATGTGGAATATTATTTTATTTGTATCAGCTATATATATTAATGTTATCTTGATAGCTACTATGAGAAAAATTGAACAACAGCTATTTTGCTAGAACCATGTTAATTAGACAAAGACCAACAATTTTTGAATACCCTTACCTTCACAGGCTCTTACCAGAGAATAAGTATCTTGTTCACGTGGTGAAAAACACACAGCAGCCATCAAAACCAGTCTGGGCAGCTGCTAATAATGGTCATGTAGAGTCTGTAGAGAAAAGTCCTAAAAAACTAATACAGCAGCCCTCATGTTCCTCTTTGCCTGTGACATTCCTAATTCATCCAAAGGCATTGGCCCAATATACACACCTTCGTGTGTGCAAAGAAAAGAGGAACAGAGTTGAAACATTAGAGATCAAAACACGCCAGATCTACTCTCAGAGAAAACCACACTGTGCACCTTGTTTTTAATAAACGCGGGAAAATAGAAGAGAAGCTATAGATACAACAACTTTCTTATGAACCCAGTTCCACAGTAACMATTTATTTATTAGAAAAATCTATTCAGTATATACACGCAAAGAGATGAAAAAAGACTGTTGAATAACTGACTAATTGGAAAACGCAGATGTCTGCTTAAGGGGAGTCCAGCAGCCTCCAAGTTCAGGCTGTGTTCTGAAGATCATGTCCCATGCCAAGTGACCAGCACTTGGATTTCAATTGCACAAAGCGGGGAATACCTGCTTTTAGATACCAAACCAGTTGTTCAATGCTTTTCATATAAGCCACCGCCTAGAATGAACCATTCAATATGRAGCATGAAATGAGGGGTAGGCCATGGTTCAGCTTCTCCTGAACACTCATTGCAAAAACTTCTACCAGTAGTATTCGCAGTTACAGATGAAGCAAACAAACTACAGGGCTAGATCAAATCCTCTTCTGAAGACAACCCAGCCTACAGCCAACAGGGCAGCATAGCAGGAGTATATGAACCCCTGCCAAGTAGGGAAATGCCAAAATCACTACCTGACGCACATCAGGTACAGCCTGTACGCACCTTTATAAAACAAGGGTATTTATGTGGTGTTTGGAAGCATATGATGGAAATCTCCATGCAGTGAGACAGCCTGATGTTGTACAGACACATCAGCTGTGCTTAATCCCACACCAACCAAGCTCTGCAGCCCAAGTGCTGAATTAAAACAGCTCCATAACCATCATCACAGGGGCCGTGAAGCACTCCAGCAAGTCTGAACCCAATACTGACTTGCTGCAAGTTGGAAGCTGTCCTCTGCTGAGCTGCCCCACAATGACACAGAGAGTCTGTAGGATCGGTTGTAGCTGTACTTGTAACCTTGGAGTGCTCCGTAGCTTCCTTGTTCCTAAGCAACCAGTCTTACTCAAACAAGGTGCCTCCAATACCTTTGGCCATCACAGAGAGGAAATGCCTGAGCCCCTTTTTCTCTCCATCCCAACCAGTTTCAACAGGTAGCTCTAACAAGTTTGTTTAATCATCTTCCCCTCCTTCCAACTGAAAGCAGCTGCAGGCCAGGTTGCTTTAAACCTCATACCCCAAATAAGTGCCTTTCCATGAGATCTGGGAGTGAAAAACCCAAACACGGAGTTGAGGGGGAAGTATCATGAGTCTCCAAAATCACAGTAAGGGCATGAAGCTCAAATCTAGAGGGCTCATAAGGCATGAAGTCTGGATTGGGCATGATCAGAGACAGCAGATAGTTTAGGAGCTGAACCCATACACAACCCACTGCAAATTTAAGGCACTCCTGTAATGTTCCACTTTCAAGCTCTAARCTCTTCAATTTTACCAAAATTCCTATTCCAAAGGAAATGAGCTTTTTCTTCTTCAGYACCTCAGTGTGAAAAGTACAGCTCCATCAATATTGCAGTTCCACTGGGGAAGCTTCTCTGAAGTCAGATACACAAAGTTCAGCCAAATTATTTTATAGAAACCACCATTCCCTCTCCTTTCTAGGGCATCCCTTCCCCATGTACAAAAAGGATAGGAGATCCTGGCAAGCCTCTCTCTGCTTTGAGGCATAAGATTCTCTCATAAACACTACACATACCACAGTGTAGTGGTATGTGTAGTGTTTATGGTACTCCATCTATTCTGGAGAAAAAGATTTAATTTGTTTGAATAAAAATAATATTTTAAAAATCCAGAATTCCATAAGTCCTGTATATTTCAAACCTCAAATTTAAGCTCAGCACACTTGTTGCAAGGAAGAGGCCCATTTTCAGTCTGTCTTCCCACAGCTCAGTACAGGCTTCTTGGATGAAGTGATGCAAGGAACAAGACTTCCTATCAATTCCCACCAGAAGCTAAGTATTTGCACTTGTAAAGATAGATGGTCTATACACTGACAGTGACAGAGCAGTAGTGAATGGCAACTAGCCATTCCAAGAACTACATGCTAATACATGACTGCAGTCTGAGTCAAATTACAACATCTAATTTTGATGGAGTACAAGATGTTCTTACTCCCACTTGCCTCTTTATTGGGATTATGACCCCACAACTCAGAGGCAAAAGCAAACACACTAACTTCTCTGTTCATGCAAGTCTGTGTCCTGTATCATATTACAAACCCAGCTTTACCGGTGCTTTTAACAAAACACACTAGATGTGAACTCAGGCAACTAAGGAGCTGGCTCACATTCACTTCTACCATCTCTGCTGCCAGGACAGGGTGAAGAGGAAGCAAGCAAAAACGACCAGACCCAAGGCCACCAGATACTGCAACTCCAAGCCCACAGAYGATCTCTCTCTAGTTTACTAAATCAGCTAGGTCTGTAGGAACTTCTACTGGAATGCAATTAAACAAATGGCTGTCAGTCCTCTTTTGTTAACAGAGTAAATCCAGCTTTTGATATTCAAAACCTGRAAGACAGTGACCTGTGAACTGAAATTGCCTTTTAGTCAGAGGCAAATTTTTTTAGCATCTTTGCCTCCAATAACTACCTTACACATCTGTTTCCACCCTCCCCCCTCAAAGGCACTGGGAACCTGCTTCAGTTCCTCCCTGTTTTGTACGGTTCTTTCTCCTGCCACAGAACACCTTGAGCTTCTCTGCAGCAAACCTCGGTATTTAAATAGACAGCGATGACATCTAGTGGCTTGTCAAGAATTTGCCTTACTAAATTTCCAGCTGAGTCATTTATTTTTAGAAAGCAGATAAAACACACAGCGCTCAGCGTTTCAGTTAGCTGCTTCCAACTACATAGACCAAAATTCTCTACAAACTCTTCCGTAACACACGCTCGCCGTTGCCTCCCCCACCTCGCAGCATTTCCCCAGTCCCTCGCTTGAAGCCCAGGAGAGGTGAGGGAGGAGGCRCAAGTTTGCTTTGGGCCTTGCCTGCACAACTACATTTCTTCAGCATAAACGTAGCTACAGATCTTTGTTCTGGTYAAACAGGGCTGGGGCTCCCACCCACCCTTTTGGCTATGCTGTTCTCTAGCTGTGTGAAACTAAATGGTAGAGGTTATTCACACAGAGAAGGACAAGGCCCAAGGCCACACCATTTGTAACAGCTGGTACACGGTTCATTCACAGCTAAAACAAACGTACAAAGGACTGCGATTTCTAAAATGTAACTGTGCTGAAATTACAAGGAGAAAAGGTAAAAATGCTATTCTGAAAGCAAAGAGGAAGAGATCTTGCAGATTAGATTTATGGGAAAACAGTAAGCAGTTCACTTCCCTCCACCCCCCAAAATAACTCTCTTACCTTTTTCACCGAGTGATATTGCAAAATTGCCAAGAAGCACGGATGAGTGGTTACTGAAACTTCCGAAGCATGTGACAATGTAAGGAAAGTTCAGAAGATATCTTTATGTAGCTTGCTGTACTACTGGCACTAGTCATTTAATCACTGCTGGAGTCTTTGCAGGCATTAACCCTCTCCACAGCCTTGACAGCGAATGATCTAAAAGATTTTTCAGTTAACAATGGTGAGGAAGCATGAGATCTGTGGTACATGTATCTGGTGCACAAGCCTCCAGCCCTCAGAGAATGTTGCATTCTAGTCATTAAAAAAAATACCTAGTTCTAGTTTTGTTAACTGAGACATATTAATACCTAAGACGAATCAGTAGGTTCTTGAGGTGCCTTCCCCTACCACCCCATCTCAGGCAGACTTGAGGGGTTTTATTTACTTGCTGTGCCCACAGACACACACTTCTTCCAATATTATGGACGAGCAGATCTCCCTGGAATGGTCTATAAGCAAATAATATTGCTAATCTTCAGAGCACAACAGAACCATTTAGCGATGYGACTGTTCTGTAGAACTAATAGGAAGAGAATGGAGGACTATAATAATTCTAATATACTAGGAAAGCATCCTGTAAAAACCCAAAAGTAAAGAGATGGAACAAGTATTAAGAACATCTCAAAGAAAATAAATAACTTGAAATTACTCCCTGCATCAGAATGAGCTGCTACTCATGTTTCTGCTAAAGGGAAGAAAAACAGTTACTTGCCTTTGACCAGAAACTGGTTTGGCTGGGGGGCTACTGTTGCTTTATAATGACATATACTCAACCTTAAATATCACACTGCTTACATGAAGATGATGATTCAGGAGTGGCTAGTTATAACAGGTTTAATGCTGAACTTCAAAAGACATCACATTTAGTTTTCATCACAAATTCTTCTGGCAGACCCATTGACTTACTCAMAGCAAAAGGCTATCCAGAGCCAAAGAAAACTACAGCATGTGGGGTTTCTGAACCACTGAAASAGTGGTTTCTGATAAGCCAGCAGCAAACACTACCAGGTGGTAATGAGACTGCCTATCCCATGGCTCCAACAATGAAAAGAGCGTTTCAAAACCTCAGGTCTTCCTACTGTCAGCTCTGTTTTTTATTGCTCATGTCATTTTACACAGATAAAATTCATTCCTTCCAGGCTGAAGCTCCCAACAAAAGCATGGATGTTCTTCTGGAGTTCTGAACAGTTATCAAAATTCTTAGGTCAGCTCCTTGAGGAAACCAATTTATATTCCCTTTGAATAATGTGAAGACCCATTTCTACAACCCTATGAACAGGGTAAGTGACTAGCAGATTGAGAGAGGTACTCAAGACAAGCACATACATTTGTTCAACCACTGAAGAGGTTTCTCAGAAGACAGTATTTTCTATTGCCTTAACTACAAGARTCATAATTCTTCATTTAGATGATCCCATTCTTCTGCCAATTGCTACCTTTCTGATTCAGCCCCAAACAGCAGAACTTCATTAAAATTTTAGTTTCTTCAAAAATAAAAGGAACCCTTGCTAAATCACTACAGAAAATTTTATGTTCCCTCACCCACAATGTAGTSATCACCACCTTCTGGGAAGAATTTTCCAAGTCAGAGCAACAGACAGAAGCACTGACCTGCAGCCATCTCCAGAAAGTATCAAATACTGTCAGGAAGGCAAAAGMCTGCCTGGTCACAAGGCTTCAAATGGCAAAGCAAATTTCACACCAACAGAACTTTTCTGTAGTCTACCCTTGAGGGAACCTATGACCAGATCTCTAGTCTAGTGCTCAAGTGCAGTTTGAAGAGGACCACAGCAGGACAATACAAATGGGCTGTGTTCCTGCTTGCAGAGTATCAGTTGGAACATTGCTACTGCACTTATCAATTTTAGTTTGGGGTGAAGACAAAACCAAGACCACTATACAAAGACAGTCATAGCAGAAATAGGATGGAGAGAGGGAAGAAGGGGTGAACAGGCCAGGAAGTATTGCCAGAAACAAAGTGAAGAGTACCTAGAGAAAATTCAAATGTATGGGCTTGTCCATAACGCTTGTGGGAAAGAGAATTATACACCTTGAATTGCAGGCAAATGACTTAAGTGTATTATGAGACACTTCTGCTTGAGAATTATACACATTCGTATATTACATTGTGTAGAAACATGTATTTGTGTAGCACAATGTTTACAAAATATATATGCAAGAGCATTTATCCTTTCATGTTCTTCCCATGTATGTGGTTATAGACTCTCAGCAAAAAGGAAACAGAAGGCAATTCTAGCTTTGAAAGTGATGAATGARGACTACACTGCTTAGTGTTCTTCACTACCTTTCCCTTTAAGCTTGTCTTCACCAAAACAAATACCACACAACAGRGAAGACAAATCATAGCCTGTTCCCAATTCCTTCTGGACAACAAGGCACTCCATTAGCTTCACACCGAGAACCTCAGAAGAACTGCAAGCAGCAAACATCTGCCAAAAAATATTCCAGTAGGTTAGCTCTAACTATTGTTCAAGTTCTTAGACAGCCATAGCTATATCTCCCCGTTTTCAAGACTACTTCACTGTAATCCTGATAACGAGACCCCACTACTCCTTCCTTAGAGTTCCACAGAAGCCCCTGTGTTCCTGCTTCTGGAGGTTATATTCCCACCACAGAAGCTTTACAAGTTGTGAACAAAACCACTCTGGCGCATTGACAGTTGCAGATTTGGAAAACTACAACCAGCTTTGCATCTCCTCTTCATACTTTTGGGGATCAATAAAAGGCTTGTCAATGGACCGGATCATCAGCTCACCACAGTACACACATTCGGCAGCCACAATGTCATCAATGTCAGCTTTGATCTGTTCCCGGCTCTGCTGCCCCTTCCCCAAGCTAATGGTATCTGCGTCCTTGGGACGATGGTGGCTCTTGGAAGGCTGACTGGTAGCTGCCAGCTTCTTCTGAAGATCTTCAAGTTTTGCCTGCTTATAGGCAGGAAGGTTTGGGAAAACTGCTTGGAGGAGACAGTCATAGTGAAACATGTGACCACACAGGAAAAGGTAGAAAGGGCGGTTTAGAAGTGGAAAGTCACAAGCAGCACATTTTTCCTGAGGCTCCACAGAGCCATACTTATTTCTCATTTCCTGGATGTCCTCTCGGATTCTCTTGGCACTCTGTGTGGCTTCCTCCATCTCCCTTTTCAGCTCCTCAATGTGCTTGTTGTAGTCCTCCAGGGAGTTACAGATTGCCTCCTTGAAATGGTCAATAGTGACGAAGTCTGGAAAGAATGGCAGGACGTCTTCTATCTTCAGCAGGGCACAGCTGGAGAGGCAGGCCATTGCCTTCTTGACATCCTTCTCTTCCTGAACAACATGGCAAGCAATCTTCAACCAGAGCTTCTTCCGGAGTTCCTCATCATCTTCAGGGAGATCTGCACAGGACTTGGCAAGATCAACATCCACCTAGAAGTTGGACAGACAAGAAAACTGAGTTAAGCTTCCCWCTTCATTTATCCACCATTCAACTTCAAAGCCTGCTGTCCCTTATGGAAGGCATTAATAGAAAACTTCTATTGCTATCTCATTGCAGTAGGGTTGCACTACTGACCTGCTCCTTGTTTACATGTCAAACACCTCTCCTCTCCACCAGTATTACTCCCTGAATATTTGCTTGCTACCCAGCAGAGAACAAAGCCCAGCATTATAACAAGGGCAAATCCATGTTATGGTATCTTTGCTGGCCACACACTTCAGCAAAGACATAGTAATGCCAATAGAAAAAAATCCAACATCTCCCTGAAGGTCAGACTAAGCTGACAAAGGCATTCTTCTGTGATAATTATCACAGCTAGGAATAGGAAGTAATTAGAATCCTGAACAATAGCTATACAAGTCTTGCATAAATGCAGATATGTTAAAAGTATTTTATGTTAGAGACTGAGTTTAAGACAGACAGTACGCCCCCTTGTACTTTCCATGCCCCTACCCTCAATTATGGCTTGTCACAGTCAGTTGTCTACTTAAAACAATTGTGAAAGCACAGAAGTATGTTAGAGACAGGTCTTTCTTCCTAGACTTAGCTGCACAGCTCCTATACTGATGAGTCTGTCCAGTTCCTCTCAATGCTTTGTTGTTCAAGATAGCTTGAACAAACTACATTCCTATATATCATAGCATGCATGCACAGACACACACGTACCTGTAAGGCGAGATCCACAGCCTCCTCATATAATTCCATCACTTTGTAAATATGGACGCAGGCGTGGCGGTGCCCATGCTCTGCACACAGGCGCAATGCATACTTCAGGTCATAGTGGATCCTGTTTGGGTTGGTTCCTGCTTGCTCCAGGTACGACAGCAGCGAGTCCGGCCGACACAAAGCGTAAAGAGACAACAGGTAGTTGTGAATGGCTTGCTGGGTTTCCTCCAACTGATAGACACAGAACTCCATATATCTAATGGCTTCATTGATCTGCTGGGTGCTGGCACTCTGGCTATAGTTAACAAGGGCTGGAATGAGGTTCCTAGCATCCAGTCTAGAGCCCATAGAAATCCAAGCATCAACCACCTTCTTGGGAATATGCTGGATGAGGACTGGAGAGAACTTGTAGAACAGCTTCTCGTCTCTGTGCCTGGACARCACATTTAGAGCTTCATCGTACTCATCATGCTGGCAGTGGTGAGCGACTACGCGCTCGTAGTCCTGCATGATGACTGCAAAGTAGACCATGTGCTCTGTGTCCCCATGGCTTGCCAACAGCTCGTAGATAGATGCCCGGTTATTAAATAGACAGTCTTTGTTTTTAGGACTGCTCAAGAAAGTGCGAAACTTCTCCCGTGTATCCAAATAGAGATTTCGCTGTGAGGGATCTCCTTCCAATATACCCAGCCAGTTCAGGTACAGCTCTGTTAACCACGTGGTCAGCAGAGTTGTCTGCGTCTTCTCAGAAGGCTTTAGGTTACTTAGCTTCTTAATCAGAAACTCCATCAGGGCCTCTTCTTGCTTGGCTTCGATGAACTTAAGGGCAATTTCCTCAAAGTAGTTCTGGGTCAGTGCATAACACTTGGCACTGTCTAGATACCTTTTGTTTTGGAAGCAGTGCTCTGCCTCTTTTGCCAGCACAATATCTAGGCAYTCTGGACGGTCTTTACAATACTCTTTGGCTAAATCAAATTTGTTCATATTCATATACATCTTCCACACGTCTCTAGATTCCCGCTGGACGTGGTAGCGAAACACTACTTTCTCAGTGTGGATCCATATCTGCTGGACTGTGGGATCTTTGATCATGCGTGTCAGTAAGCCAAACTTCTCCAGGAACAGATCCTGAAAAACAACCTGCCCATTCAGAGTGCATACAGCCTTCACCCGATCAGGCAGCAGCAACAGGAAGTGGAACTGGGTAAGTACAATGGATATTGGCTTGTTCACAGTTATGTCAATATCAGAAGGATAAACCCAGACCCGTTCATCACTCAAAATTGAATCAGGACGGCTATAATCCAATGTACCATATAAAACACCGTTTCCCATCATCCAGGCAAAAGAGCGTGGGTTGGAGCGCAGTTTTGGGGTGTAAAAGGCTATCTCACTAAAACCAAAGCTGGCTGGAAACTCCCGGAAGCTGGGCAAATGGTCAGCATGCATAGCAAAWATGGAGCTGAAGCCTTGCTGCTCTGTCCCTTCAGGCACTTTGCCAACAAACTGGAAGAGTCTCTTTCGAGTGGTGGCTATAATAAAAAATTTCCCTTCTATCCCTCGYTCAATCTCCAAGCAGCAGACTGGGGCAGGTCCTGATTCCTCCTCCAGAGTGTAGACCTGTCGGAAGTACTGGTCGGGATTAGTGCTGAAGAGGCTTCCTTCACTGACAGAGATTTCAGCCTCATAGATCTGCCCCTGGGCTGTCCCCACCAGGATAGGCCCAGTGTTGGTCTCTGAACCAAGAAATTTGTTCCAGCCCACACTTTCAATCAAATGGCCTTTCCAGCGGGAGAGTGCTCGCACTTTCTGAACACTTCTGTTCAGGTAAAGGCATTCACTGGTGTTCAGAGCAATCAGGAGATGAGAGCCTGCCAACAGGAGAAGGGTATGGGAAGGAGAAGGAGAGAACAAATTAAGACTGTGCCCAAGCAAGCCAAATTCCYGAGGCTTCTAATCCTCACATTTGATAAGCTCTGATATCAGCATACTTAATCCAAGACTTTCCCAGGCATTCATAGGAAYGCTGGGGATTTCCATGCTGGATCAGAACAGTAGTCCATATGTTGCAAACTTAAATTACTAGTCCCAGATGCTTCAGTGAGAAATAAGTGTTCTAAGGACAAACAGTTCCCAGAGTTCTCTCCTATCCCTGGCAGTYGGTGACAGATATGAGCATCTCTTTCCAAACTTTTGTTTTGTTTTTTAAAATCAGTCAAAGCTACAGTGAGCTGCAGATGTTTTACAGTCCTTTTTAAAAATTCCTATAGAAACACATACAGCATAGGCTGACTGCAAAGATTTCCTTTTATCGGTTTGAGCAGCCTTGCTCAGAGCAGCCTAATTGCATGTGTTCATTTCAGAGAGTTCAAAAGCAACAACATACACACACCACAAGCCAGTGTTTTTCTAATAGCACAGGGGCAAGTCAGTAGGCAGGGCCCCTGGGCACCGGAGTCCTGCCCACAGAAGAACCACCTGTTCTCCTTACTGAGGGAACAAGAGAGAACTCCTTCGCCAGTGCTTGTTATGCRCATTCAGTCACATCTGCTGCCAACCACTGTCTGTAAACACACATAGTCCATTGCCTCACCTGTGTGGTCCAAAAACATCTTGTAGACCTTGGCTTCATCTTTGCGTCCCAGCTCTACCTGATTAGGTTCATCTGGCTTCCCAAGATCAATCCTGCAAAGAGAAACCATGAAAACATGCTTCCAACAAAAGTTCACGTGGGCGTAATTGCTTGCTGTTTTCCATATTGGGTTCATGGCTTCTTATCCAGTTTGTAATTATAAGTTCTCTAGCAACTTAAGAAAAAAGGCAGGGGAAAACAAGCAATAACTTCAGGTCTCTGGCAGCATTACCTGAGAAGGGTGTCTTTGCCAAGGCTCATACAGAGCTGGTTAGAGGAGACCACTAAGCTGTTGATTTTCTCTGGAGGAGCAAAATCAATCCTTTGCTTGTTAAATATTGGTGTTTCCTTCTCCAGTCGTGCATTCACATATCCTGGAGAAAGAACATGAACACTTAAAAACAAAATAAGACAAAAACCCACAACAACCACCCCATACTACATCAAAATCTAACCTAAATTCTAGTCAAATTCTTTTGACTAGAAGGATCATCACCTGCTCCGAGTTTTACTGAAAAGGCAGTGCGCTCCATGGAGAATGAACACAGAGAGCAGCACTCATGTAGATATGTGTAACAGGAAAGTAGTAATACGCTTTACTGTCTTGTCACAGAACTGCTAACTTGTCACAAGCATTAATTTGAAGCATGCAGAATTCCAGGGGAAGCCACGAAACTGTTACATAAACTGCACAAAAAGCTGAAAATGAGAGTAGAATCACAAAGCAATTTGTTTTCCTTGGTTGACAGTTTATTTGTTCAAGACAGGAAAGAATGGC
Organism: Oceanodroma leucorhoa; assembly: GCA_030449065.1. NCBI lineage: Eukaryota > Metazoa > Chordata > Aves > Procellariiformes > Oceanodroma > Oceanodroma leucorhoa. The sequence goes on from JASVER010000065.1 coordinate 2,291,723, forward strand.
TGGTATTACATAAGATACAAAGAGGGCTCTGGTTTGACACTCCCATAACAAGCTACCCAAGAGACCACTGTGGCGCTAATTGAAATCTATTTCTCTCTTATTCCATGTTGGAATTGAATGAGCTACCATACTTGACATCCATCATTCACAAGCAAAAGCTATTTTTAAAGCCATATTGGGTTTTTTTGTATCCACATAGCAGACTTCATCATAGAGAGAAGTCTGGTGGATTATTTGCTGCAGGGAACACAGCTGGAGGTCACAATGATGCTTTTACCATAACCGTGTTTTACCAACCATAACACTATCCTAATTGCAACTTTCCAGTTGCTGCTGGAAGGCATGCAAACTACTTATTAGAGCCAAAACAATAACCAAACTTGGTGATTGCTGAATCAATGCTCCAATCTTGGCATAAATTGCTTCCTGAGCCAAAACCCATTCAGACTGCTTTACTGTTTCATGGCAAATCCCAAGATGGAGCCAGACTAATCCTCAGATCCTTTTGAAAACCATGACTGAATTCTAAGAAACGCCCAATTAAGTTAAGGTTAGAGTTAAGGGTTGAAGTTTGACAACACATGGCCACCTTACGGTACACAGGTTGCGTTTTAAGCCCAACCAAGCAAACCTGACAAATCAATGAACTGAAAATGGGAGTGTGTTTAACCACACCAAGTTAGCTCACGCGACTAAGTATTCAGCTAGTCAGTTTAGTCCCAACTAGCTTGGAAATGTGGCATCCATAGGAAGGCATGTTGAGGGATTATCCAACTAGCTTGGAAATGTGGCATCCATAGGAAGGCATGTTGAGGGATTACTTACGAAGGAGATCTAAGTGGGAAAGGCAGAGAATGGAAAAGTAAGGTCTGACTTGAGCAAAGTGACATACTTCTGCAGAAATATGTTAATAAATAAATACATAAATAAAACTTAGAAATCTATTGCTTTAAAAACCTCTTGTGATCTTCAGTGCAGATGGGCAAAGTACAAGATGCAGTACAAACTCTAAGAGTCGTTCGTTTGGCTATGACAAAGGCAAAAGCCCAGCCATAGGCAAGCTGTCAACAAACTGCAACTTTTAAGACAGGTGAACCTGTTACACCATGTGGCAGCACAGAGAAGCAGCACGACAGATTTAGTTTTTGTTGAAGACAGGTAGACCTCTGCACCCAAAACCATGGGACTTGCAGAGACCATGCCATTCTATTCCTAAACGAGGACAGCACTCCTTATGGTCCTCCTTTGAGGAAGCAAAAAACTACAAAAGAGCTCAGATATGCCAGCGAACTGCAAAATAAAAAGGCATTCATACAAAACCAAAACCAAGTGATGATACTCATTAGCAAAATCCTGGAACATATGTGCGTCCACAAATAGATCTTATCACAAAGTTTCATCCATATCTGTCCCATGAGACAAGTTTTCCCAGTGACTGAATTTCCCAGACGCACAAAGTCTTACATAACCCTCTGACAAAGAAAACAGCAGAGGATCTCAGTCTGACCACACTAACTCCAGCTAGAAAGCAAGGCAGATTGATACATTGCTAGGTTAACCCATCTGCTTCGCTCCACATGCGAGTGAAGGATTTCTAAAGCAAGCAGATCCATGCAGCAGTTCGCCTGGACAGGAAAATTAAAAACAAAAAGAGCTATAGCAGGTTAAGGACATTCATGGCCAAAGTAGCTAACTAGGAAGATGTAAACTTAAAGAAAAAAGAAACCTGGGATTGTATCTCAGAGGAAACAGACTGCTGCTGTCCTAAAGAGCATAGGTCTGACACTCTCTAGACTGGGACTAACAGCACCACTTCAAAGCACACTCAATACCTATAACCTCCCCCAAATTATCCTGAAAAACTCTAATTTCAGCCATGTTGCTGTTGAAAAGGCCAGTGTAGTAGTGGAAAGCAGCCTGCTAAAGCTACAAATCCTTTAATTGCCTATTCTACCGATGCCTTCTCCTTGCCTCTGCCTCAACACTAGACCAGCTGCAGGATCTTTAAAGGATTCTTGTTTTAGAGGAAGGATGCACATGCAGGAACACACAAAGCAACCACAATCTGACTAGGCAGCCTTTTGCTCAGCACATATGTTTTTTTCTTCACATTGATCCACATCTTAAACATTACCCACTTATGCAAATGTGCATTCCTTCTAGTTCTTTCCAGTTAAGCAAAACAGATGTTCTTCATTTCAGATTAAGGAGCTGCAATGCCATGGCTTAAATTTGCTGGTATGAACTGCGGTTCAAAACATGCAGACAAAACTCCCAAGCTGCAGATTCACATGAAGTCATAGCTAACCAATAAATATAAACACATATTTAGATATATAAAAAGGAGGGATTACTCTGCTGGGAAAAACCCACATACCAATGGATTGCCAAGTCACGTTCATTCAGGCCATCTTGAATTTTTTTTCAGATTGCCACCAGGCAAAGCAAGGCTGACTGAGACAGCAAGGAAACCCAAACACAGGAAGGAAAGGGAGCAACTAGCACCTCTACACGGGTAGGGGTTTTGAGTTGGGGTGAGGGGTTTTTTTTTATTTTTTCAGTCATAGTTCAAGCCAGTGGATTGGATTCCAGCGTTCTGGACTCTTTAGGACTGTATCCGTTACAAGTATAACAACTGTAGGATCATCATCACTAACATGAGGATTTTAGTTAGCGTCCATAACAGAAGGATACACTTCTTAGCTTACAGTTCTCTATACAAAGGAGATGTCTCTTTTATAACTGCATTCCTTTCAAACAGTCCGCTCCTTCATCCTGACCCCAATGTCCCTCTTCTGTTCAGGCAAGATTCTACTGCAGCATTTCCCACCCTGATTTCTGGGTAAATCTGCATTTTTCCTTAAAGCTTTTAATCTGTTCAAAGATCTAAACTCACCAACATCAGTCACATCTTGTGGGTCAAAGTAGGTCTTTTCATGCTGGAGCTGCAGTACTTTAAGTTTACACTGCAGCTGTACTTTAGGTTGGCAACAGAGTCACTGCTTGGTTACCTATAACTCTGAGAAACAGCATCTGCAGTTTGACAAGCACAGGGAACAACTAACTGAGAGAGAGGAATAAGTTTCAACATCTTCCAAAATTTCCAATCTAACCTTTAGGACTGCTTTCAGGAAGTTAACTATTTACTTGCATCTTTTTCCAAAATCAATTTGCTTAAACTTCAGGTTGCCCACAACTTCTAACAGCCCAAGTTTTGTTCAAAATCACCAGTGCAGTCTGATTTAAGAATAATTAAAATCCTGATTAGGCTGTGCCTTTGCAATTAAGCAGTTTCCAAAACCTCCTTTGCCAACATCAATTGTCAGCAAACAGACAGATTTCTCAACTGTAAGACAGCCATATGACTGAAGACAGTGTTGCAGCAGTCAGGAAGAAAAGCTGAGTCCTTGAAAATTTATTTTCGGTAACACAGCTTGTCCCAACACTGTTTTGCACAACAYCTATTCAGGACACTTATTCTTTATCTAACATTACACAACAAAATAACTACACATGTTAAAACAAACACGGGGAACATATCTACTTCAGTACCTAGACTCAGAGTAATTGTCTGTGTATTTATACCCAATAATATACACAGTATGACATAATTCATCAATTCTTACCACATATATAAACCTGACAATCTGGTTTCCCTGAACGTTAACAGYGGGCAACACTATATGAGGAAAAAACTTGCAAGAATGTGTCCKTGCATTTCCAAACTTGTAACCCAAAAATGCCAGCTCTGCACAGCAGCTGGTCCTACCACGACAAACACCAAGGAGAACRGAATCCTCTCATAACCTACATTTCTCTGCCACACTCAATAAAATGTTGTGGCACCTAATAGGGAACAGTTATTGAACCTAATAAACCTTGAATTTATCATGGAATATACCTGCCATTTGTTTGCTTTCTCTCACATGAAAAAAAACAACTGACTGGTCATCACACTGTTACTTTACATAGACTGTACACCCCCCTGAATAGCGCAGCATACCAAAGCTTCACAGACCTTGACAGAAAAGTTTAATAGTGATATAGATTGCTTTCTTGGTAATCTTCTTCAGCAGTAACCTTGCCATCATGTAGTCAGCCTAAGGGAAACACTCCAAACAATGAAGTCTTTGGTAAGCTGCCCCTGGGTTAGGAAACTAACCCCATGAAGGTACAACTGTGCACACAGCCAGAATACTGTGGCTGTAACAGCTGGGTTCCTCAGAGAGGAGGGGGGAAAAAAAAAAAAAAGCAGCAAGCTGATGAGATGATCTCGGACAATGACCACAGCTCTGAACTGAATAGTGCTGAGGTGTGGTTATAATTTGTGACTACGAAGGCATGCCACTTCACGTACACGTGTTTCCACCACACACTACTTCACGGCACAGGGGGTATGACCTCATGAAGCCCTCCCACAAATAACCAGCACCTCAGTTTTGCTGAGATGACCTGCATCACCCCTGAGCTTCATCAGGAATCGAGCATCCCCTGCGTCAAAACATTACACACAGCAAGTGATGGAAAAACAAATCGCACCCGAATGTTATGCCACATACACACCGATACACCATTTGCTGGAAGCACTCCCCACAGCCTGACATGCCCTACTCCCCATCCCACCCCCAAGCAACGAGCTGCCACCTTGCCTCCTCCCCTCCCAGCAGGAAAACCCGCAGCGGGGCTCCCCGCACACCGGAGGCCCCACCGAGGRGCTAACGGTAGGAGCAGGCCTCCGGCCGGCGGGACCCCGGGCCTAGCCCTCCACTGAGGGGGACACGGCGTGCCCAGGGCCTGGCTGTAACCWCAGCTCCGCGGCCCGGGCAGAGGGGTGCGCTGGCGCCGCCGCGCACCTACCGGAGTGCGGGATGCCCACGCTGGCGCGGCTCTGCTGCACGGAGGCGGAGCGGTAGAGGGAATCTTCGTACTCGTCCAGGATGGAGGCCATGGCCGCCAACGGTTACCCGCCAACGGCCACCGGCACCCCGGGCCCGCGCCGGCCGCTTCCGCCAACGCTCAGCTGACCCGCSTCACGTGGCCGCCCGGCGGCGCACTGCGCCTGCGCCGCGGCCCCGCCCCGCTCCCCCACGGCGCCCTGGGCGGGAGCCTCCGTGAGGGAGGGGGTTCTCCCGCCTCGAAATGGCGGCGGGAGGGGKGCTCGTCTCGGCCTCGCCGTTGTTCGTTACGCCTCTAGTCGCAGCCCGGGCTTTCGTGTTCCTAGTAATACCCTGAATATGGCTGATGGGCCTCTAGCCTTGCTTCCAGGGCTTGGGGTGCGTGTCCGTGCGGTGCCCGCGGCTCCTACTCGCTGCTGTCCCGCTGCGTGCAGCCGTGTGCGGGGTAAATCACCCGATGAGCGCATCAGCGTGCTTTACTGGGATCACTTACGTGTGGTGCTACTGCAAACACACTATCTTCTAGTGAGTCTACTGATTGCGACCGGGAATTGGCTGTTTTTATAAACACTCCCGTAAAAACTCCTGTGCTGTGGCTCTTCTGTAGCACTGCGTGGTAAAATCTTGGCTTTACTGCTAAAAGAGTGATTGTGGCACAGTATATGGGGATCCAGCATAAGGCTGCCTTGAACTGTGCTAGATTTGCCCTGCAAGTTTATCCCAGCTTTCTAGACAGTGTGTTGGACCCAGCTTCTGTATCACTAAATAGTACTTCAGAGCTGGGGTTTTCTTTTGTCCTGATTATGCCAACAATTGCTATTTACAGCTTTACGCTCTAGATTGAACAAGCAGAATTTATAAAAACGACATTATCAAAAAGACTAATCTCTTATACAACACTTGGGTTTCCTCATATGTAAAATGAATACAGATGTATGTGTATATACTGTATGTATACTATATACTGTCTACTATATGTAATCTTCACTTTCTGGAAGGAACAGAGAAATGTTGTCCCACAGGGTACAGGACAATTTGCAGCACAGAGAGATCCATTACAAGATAGAGGAGGTCTTCCCAAGCTTAGCTTGCACGTTAGGTGGCAGTGAGGCACCACCCGTAGCAGTGGCATGTGGTTGGCTTTGCACAAACAAGAAAGTTACATCTCCTTTTTCTCTGCCCTTTTACTGGACACCTCACCCCCATGAACTAGGGCTCCGGTCTGCATCGCTCAGCCTCAGGCCTTCTCCCCAGCGCTGAGCCAGATACGCAGGTCCCACGCTAGCTGGATTCCTGGAGGCTCCCATGGCACGCCTCCATGGGGTCACCTCTGCCTGCTTTGCTAAAAACATAACGATGGCTCTTCCCGACTCAGCCGGCCTGCAAGCGCTGGCAGGAGCCGAGACCCAGCTCCAGCCTCTGCTGTTTACCCTCTTTATGTGGCAGCTCTGAGCCAAAACAACAAAACCACATTCCTTTGCTCTCCAATCATCCTGATCATCATAAACAGCAACTGTTCTCTTTCAACTTCTCAAAAGGTACACACAAATTACATTAGGTTTAGGGTAATGAGGTAGGAAGGGACTTCTTGGACTATCAGATCCATTCTCCCACTTTTGTAGATACCACATCATACAGTTCCTTTCTTTATTCCTATCAAGCTCTGTCTGAAGGCGTGGGTATTTTTTCCCCTGACAGCTTGTACCTGTTCCAGATGCTGATTACTCTCATGATTTCAAGCTCCGATTTCCAGTCTAGAGTAAGCTGTGGCAGGTCTGAATCCATTTGTTCTTGTTCAAACACTGTCCTTCAGTGTAAAGGACATTTTAGGGCGTTAATTTCCTTTGCAAAAAATCATCACCAATCATAGCCTTCATTCAGCTGTACCAAATCCAGGATTTACCAAACCAAGTTCTTGCCTTTCTCGTCTTAAAAAGGGGAGGCAATTAGTTTCCTGGAGCATCCAAGTAGTTCTTCTCTGCATCAGCTACAGCTGCAGCTTCAGCTGATGTTTATGTAACAGGGGTGAGCATAGTTTCACCCCTCATTTCGGATGAGGTCTCTCCCTGTTGCCTTCAACAATGATGCTTATACTTTTTCTCTTTTTAGTCAGATTTTTAGCAGTAGAAGACTGAAGGGTTGGTGAGGGGGAAATAAACTCTCTCAAAATATATCTGGAAAGTAGGCTAAATTGAAATTTGTGCACAAATTTCTCTGTGTCCAGTTCTATGAGGTGTTCCCATTCAAAGCCTAGACCAGCACGTATCTTTGTAATCTTTTTTTTCTTGGTCAGGTCCAGAAATGGAAGAGATTTTCTTTCTCATTCTGGCAGATATTATTGCCAGTTAGGACTGATACCTCATGAGAAACTTCTGTCTGATTTTAGTGTGGTTAAATTGGAATCCAGATCCTCACCTTATTTGGAAATGAAACATCAGCCTAAAGCTAGTCGAGGCCCACAAGCCTGCTCCGTCCATCTGCACTATCATCTGCTATGAGTATTTAATTTACAAACGTGCAATAATTATATCCCAGTGCTGCATTCACAGATTTCATATTCTGAAAAGAAGGGGAAAGCAAGGGTTGCAGGCAAAATATCAGCTCTTTGATTCACCAGGAGTGTGTGGAGAATCAGATGATTACATTTTGTGTGTAGTAGTGGTATAAGTCTATAAGAGGGACTTGTGGGAAAGAATTAAGGGGAGCGATTTCAGTGATGGGTTTGGATTGGAAACCTAAATTCTGGTCTTGTTTTTGTATGGCTGTGATCACGCTCGCAGTAATTTTGGCTTAAACAGTTAGCGTTTTCTCCAAGCTATGGACACAGCTATCGACAGCTGGATGCTGTATGACATACTAATCTCTTCAGCTGCCTTGAGGAACAGATTCTAGATAGTGGCACTGACAAACATATACTGTGTGCACTCCTGGCTGCCACGTCCAGCCCATACTTTGTGCCAGTATTAGTGCATATAAGATTGCAGAGTGAGCCAGTTCTGCCCCACAGCAGATGACTCTGTGATCCACGATCTAAACACGAGTGCTGGTGCAGAAGAGAGGGCAGGAAGATTTGGCTGTGGGAAGAGGTAAGGGCAGAACAAAGGCAGCTCAGATTTAAATGACTTGAACTGCCCCGAGATAACCTAGTGACACAATTATAGTTTGAATTAAACCCTGGACTTCCTCACGTATTTCCACTACAGACATGGTACTGTCTATAGAATATTCCTTTGCTGTGATCAACATAAAAAATACACTGCATTCATAAAAGCCGTAAGCAAATAGGTGTATTTTCCCAAACACAACAGCCTCCATAAAATACCAACAAAGATGTAATATACAGCCAGGCCCTCAGACAGCCTGCAGATACCTATGTCCCCCACCCAACCAAGAGACCGTCTCCCAAAAGCGGCACTTCCCCAGTGACACAGACAGTGTCTTTGAGTGACCACTTGAATTCTATGTACAAATTTACTACAGTGAAAGAAAGTGCTGTGGCTGTGTACCTATGGGTATCACGGTTGCCCATGAGAACCTGAACTGGAACCTATATGGGAAGCCATACAGCAACTATAATTTACACTGGAAGAGATCAAATCTTGACATGAGTTTGCCAGAGCCCACCTTCTAACCATTAACCAACCTCCCAAGCTCTCCAAACTCCTTGTGAGCAGCAGACTTCCTGCAGACCAGCAAACGCTGGGTGGAATCGTATCATGCCAGAGCAGCAATCGCAGACCTGCTTACCACAGCTCCTCTGACACTTTAAGAAGTTTTCCCACAAGTGGACTATCAAGATCTGTTGATGCTACATGTGCACTCCAGAGCATGCTGCCCTTCAGTAAGCACCCCGAGTGCCCTCATGGAAAGTCTATAACCCATCAGTCCTAGAATGAGCATACGAGCACCAGAGAGAAAGGACAGAAACATGCTTTTACAGTGAGAAAACCTTTTTCCCACCACCAGCACCCTGTGGCTAATCCCTCCGTTCTCATCCTCAGGGAAGATCTATAAATGATAAGCTTGAGAACTGAAACTGGTGACTTGGCGGAGACAGTGGTCTTACAGCATTTTATGGTTTTCCTAGCCATCCCTCTTCAACCCAGCCCCTCGCTGTTCGGTGTTAACTGCCCAGCTTTCCCTGTTTCACATGGGGGATAGGGACCTTATCACCTTCCTCTTGCTAATTCCCTCACCCTTTCCAGTTAAGTGTTAACTCCTTAAGTGTTTCATGTCAAGTGTCTAATTGATTGACGTAATTAAATTAAGCTCAGAGCATTGTCTCCCAACCTATCCTTAGTCTGAAGTTTGCTGTTTCTGTTTCAGATTTAAAGAAAGGGCTTTGAGTGCCTTAAACCTTGCCCACTTTTTCACATTTATCAGTTGATTTCTTAAAAGATGTACTTTCTCCAGCAGATGGCAACATACTTCTAAATTACTTATAGAACATCTGAGAGGTAGGACTCGTTCCTGTGCAAGTCAGATAGGAGATGAATTTGTCTTTGAGAAAGGGGCTGAGTACAATATAGTTGCTTATCTTGCCTTGGAACATCTAAGAAAATATTTTTGAAGCTAGCGGCATTGTCATTTCATTTAAATTTATTATTCTGTAATCTTAAAATGTAGTATAATATTATTGTTGTAGCTGTTTGCCTCCACATTTAACTAGAGTGGCAGTGAACAGATGAACCAGAACATCTCTGTGCATCCCCCATGGCATTGCTTTTATTTCCAAGGAGCAATAAAGTCGTTCAGAGGCCAGGATAGCGGGAGCTGTATTCTCACAGAATTGTTTCTCTCTTTTTTTTATTTTCCTAAAAGGCATTTGAAAATCACACATCTCCAGCGCACACCGGAAATACCCATTAGCTGCTACAGAATCGTAAAGTATTTTTATTGCTGTGGACTCAGAAACTACGGAGCTCCTATCGATTGAGAGCTCTATGGGAAAGCAAATACTAGGATCTTTCTTCCTTTGATTTCAGCTGTAGTGATTTTTCTGTGAATAGCCAAAGCCTGATTTTCCACTGACTTGTGCGTTGTGGCTATTGCTGCCTCTGCAAGGTTGATAGAAAATGATATGAAGAAGCATTTGACATCACTTCCTGCAGGTTGCAGTGACTAGACGAGGTAGACCACAAGGGAAAACCAGACTCAGGCTCTTGTCTTCACCCTTTTGTCTGTAACTTCTTTTAAGTGGTAATTACGCTTGATTTTTCCCAGGGAGGATGCACACTCGGGTGCATGACAAAACGCTGGTGACTCAGCACTGGTTGTCTCATYGCTTGCGATTATGAAGGCGACTGGCCAGGCAGCAGCTGTATCTTGACTTCTTCAGCGTATCTCTTGGCGTCATGGGATCMGGGTTGCCCTGACACCTGCACTCCAGCTTAGCCCCTCTCTCGGTCTAGATCCCCACCCAGCTGCCCCGGTGGGTGGTGGCACTGTCGCCTGTTCTCATCATCCCCCCATTTCTCATTCTTTTGTGTCTCCTCACAGGTAGCACTGTGGAAGGATTCAGAAATGTCATCCGAGAGCATCGTTTGCAAAGGGAGTGTATTGACATASGCAGCCCACTTGTAGAAACAGAGGTAAAGCTGAAGGCTGGGTTTGCTCACTGCCGTCTTAAGGGYGGCTGATAAATTTTACTCACTCCCTTGGTAAGAAGGGAGCCCTGCTATTTTTAAAACTGAGGTCTGCCAACTCCCACAACATGCAATGMCTTTTCTGAAGCAATGCGAGTAGTTCGGTAGGCTTTGCAGAAGACACTGATAGTGGCTCCCACTCTGTGATTTTCAGGCAAATTGGTCTGTGGCAGCACATAATTACGAAGTTACAAATGAGATCAGCCAGAGAGGCAGAATATGATGCTGTCGGAGGTGCAGTATTGCTCAGGAGGCAGTGAAAGTCAGGACCACTAGCTGCAAAAAATCCCCGCATCACAATTTCCTAATATTGTAACACTGCACTTCAGAGGGGAGATTATATGGAGTAGTTTGAGCTGATCCATAGCTTTTCCCCCACTGCAAGAGACAAGCCCTAGTTTCCTCTTCATCCAAATTGGCTGTTATTGTTTTTAACTTAGTCCATAGATGGACTTCTCCTGCTACAGCTCCAGTGGGAAAGGTGGCTATAATTAATAGAAACGGGCAGAAAAGGAATTGTCTTCCTCTAAATAACTGTGCTTTTTTAATAATAGGAYTTTGTACAGATGTATAAAGTTTGTTCAGTGGTCACACACTGTCTAAATATGTAAATTGAATTTCCACTGTAAATCACTGTGTACTCTAATGGAACAGCTTCTCTGTTTAATTTTAGAAGCTACAGACGATAGTGCAGCCCAGCTGGATAATGGCTGAATGCTAACAGTACCTGAAATCTATATTTGGTCTGCCTGAAAAGAGTTTGATCTTCTGCACTTAGTTCCCAGTGGATGGGAATTCACATCATGAGGAAAAACCATCATAATTGGTACTAATTATAATTCCTGGGAGAGAGGCCAAACATAGCCTTGCAGTATTTCCCACTCAGCCAGAGAGCTGATCTTGGCAGAGGAGGACATCGGGGAGGCAGCACGCAACGGGGCTCTCCTGCCGTACCTGCTACCTGTGCAGAGCCTGTCCCTATGGCTGTCGGTTCAGCAGCTCATAGGAATGCGACAGACTTTCACTGCAAAAAAMCCCAAAACTGTACAAAAATCTTGCAAAACCAAAATGTCTGGCTCCTTGCTGCGTTGTGAAACTAAACCTGCATTTTCTGTTAGCTGTCAGGAGCAAGGCAAGACCTGAGAAACGAACCCGTGGGAGCTGCCCTGTTTGTTTGCTTAATCGCTTAGTTTAAATATAGATTAAAAATCACTTAAGCTCATCCACAAGTTAAGTGTGTGTCAACCAACGGCTGTCAGAAACTGCAAGGCAATAGTCACAGAAGGAAGAGACTTCAGGAAAGGAACGAGAGAAAAAGGGATTCAATCCTTGGAGTGGGGCAACAGGGTATCTTCTTAAAGGACATCCATTCCTAAGGAAACAGCATATAGGAAGCAAGAGCTGCCAGCTTCTCTTCATCTCTTCCCCCTGCTACTCCTAACGCTGGCTAACAGTGAATAATTTGGTGAATAATCCCCCATTTACATTCATTTCTTCCAATTAAATGGAAATGTCATAGTTCACAGAATGTCAGCCTGTGCCTGAAATGCCCTGAAAAGCCTCTGCGAGATCCTCGCTCGCTGTGCTGCCTGCCCCGGCTGCCGTGCAGCGTGTCCTTGCCGGTCCCGTCGGAGGTACAGCCACACCTCACGCATTACGAGTATCGCCTGTCCCAGCACTTTCTGGCTCTTCTGGAGCAGTTCAGCTGTCACCTGGCTCTGAACTAACACGGAAAAGTGTGGCGCTGGAAAAAAMCAACCTAATGCAAGCCAGTCACTTGAACTAGCAGCCACTCGCAGTAGCACGACTATCTGGCACACGTTTTAGCAGCAGCCTAGTTTATAATACCATCCCCATTTTTTGCAGTTATAGAAATTTAAGGTTGTGCTAGTAAAAACACAGAAGAGGTTGATTAAAGCAAACTGCTAGAGAAAACTGCAGGGAAGATGACTTCTGGCTGTTCCCAGGAAGCTTGTGGGTTGCTTCCAAAGAGTGGAYGTGCTTTGTCCAGCCAAGACTCTTGAGCCTGAGGGATTGCAGTGCTTGTGACCTGTCAACCATGGGGAAAAGCATTTTAGACTGTGCCTGACTTAAAGATGTCTTCTCAAGTTTAGCATTAATATAGGTGAAAGACCGGGGTAGTGTCTCGATGCGCATGTAAACCGCAGTGAGACACGAGCTCAGGAGCTGCTAATCAACGGCTCCTTGCAGCACAGGTCTCCCTTGCTGAGAGCACGGTGAAGGACATCATGTAACTAAATCGGTGGCATTCGTCGACAGCCCGAGTTTAGCTCCTCCATTAGGAAACAGCTCCACTTTCAAAGCTGATGTTGCAATACGAGGTGTTGCATGCATTAATACTTTCCCTCCAGTGTTTTCAATGACTTGGTGGCATTACAGGGGGGTGCAATGGTTGCTGTGATAGTGTGGCCGCATCTCTCCTTTTAAGTGGTGTGCTCCCACTCTTCTGTTTGTTTAGTCGTACTTCTTTAGACAGTGAGCTCCCCAGGGCGGGGATGGAGCTATCTTCTCAGATGCCAAGGGCTCAGTGTAGTGGGTGAGCTACCGGAGGTGAATATGAAAAAAGGCAGTAGACTGGGAACCCCTGCGCGTGTCCACGCAGCTGGGAAAATACGCTTTGTGGCTTTTTCCAGCATGTAGCAACAGCTCAGCTGGGTCAGGGGAACTCGGTAATGGCAATCACATAGTTAACAAATGTGATGTATTTCTGTCATTTGCTTTCTGTTGACCCTCACGATATTGACCAGCGCTGTTGATTTTATACCGGTCRTGCCAGAAATCCCAGGCGCTCCAGCTGGGGCTGCTGGTCAGTGGAAATAAATGCATCGGCGCGGCTTCTTTGGAACAGAAAAGGGGCTGGGGGGGGACGACCGCGGCTTTCCCCTGTGCCTGCACACGGCGGCGTGGCACCGGCCGGCAGCAAGCGCTGCTGGGGGCCCGTGGCGGCSGAGCGGGGGGTGCAGCACCGGGGCTCTCGCCCGCGGGGCGGCGGCGGGAGGAGGCGGCCGGGCCRGGCCACCCTCCCGGCGGGGCGGGCCGGGGCGGGACTAGGGAAATGGGGCTCGGTTTTGGGCGCAGGGCGGCAGGTGTAGCGATGAGGAGCGGTGCTAGGCGGGCCGGAGAGGGTGGCCCCGCACGGCAGCGCCCGGCCCCGMCAGCAACCCGCCCGCCGGGGCATGGCAGCGGCCCCGCCGCGCCGCTCCCCGCGCTGAGCCCCGCCGAGCCCCCGGTGCCGSTGCCGSTGCCGGTGCCATGCCCCCCCAGGAGCTCCTGGACTACTCGCCCGCCCTGCGGAGACACAGCCCCCCCCGGGGCAGCGGCCCGGAGCTGGGCATCAAGTGCGTACTGGTGGGCGATGGCGCCGTGGGCAAGACCAGCCTGGTCGTCAGCTACACCACCAACGGGTACCCCGACGAGTACCAGCCCACCGCCCTCGACACCTTCTCCGGTAGGCACCCGCCCGGGCTCCCCGGTGCCTCGGCCGGCCGGGTGAGGGGTGCGGCGGGGGGGCGATCCCCGCCCGGCGCAGGGAAGCCCTCCTGGGACACGGTGTGCCCGGGGGGAGCTGGCCGGGGCAGCCCCCGGGGCCGGGGTGAGCTTTCCCGTTCCGCCGGGGCTGCTCAGGGCTGGGGGGGCTCTGCGGGGGTAGGGTGCGCACAGCCCGGGGGGGCACAAAGCCCAGCGGCGTCTTCTGCAACCGGGACCGAGTCCCGCAGGCGCTTTGTGAAGTTTAGCAGGTGGAAGTCCTGCATTTTGCAGCCTTGTGTGCAGACGGGGCGTGTGTCAAGTCGGGTTGCAAGTTCTACGGAATTGGGCATCTTCCTGGTTCTGTGGTGTTATTATGGCTAAATAGAAGGGGACTTAAGTTTTTGGCGGTGGTGGTGGTTTTTAGCTTCAGAAATATCACAGCATGGTACTGTAGGCTTTTTAGCTTCAATCGATATTCAGCAAAAACATCCTTTTCCCCATATGTCCACTGAAGTTAGCATTGAACAGGGATTGACAAAAAGTTGAAGAGCTCTGTAAGTCTGACTAGAATTGCCTTCCCTGTCAGCTGATGAGCTCTCATTAGTTTCCACTTYTGTAAATGCCATCTTTGTTCTTGTTCTCCGCTCCTCTTCTTCTGGGCTCCAATTTCTCATATAAACCCCAGGAAAATACAAAGCYCTCTGAAAGATTTCTGATCTTCATCTGATATGAAGAAACACAACAGTACATGACAGTATAGATCAGTAGATTAGAGATGGGATCAAGTCAGACCAGGAACAAGACTTCTAATGTGTCATAGTCTCAGGGGCTCTTTAGGGGAGCGTTTTGTCTGTCTGAATGTCCCCYGAGTTGCTCACTCTTGTGAGCAAAATTGTTGATTTGCCTTGACCCTCTCCAAGCTCTTCCACTGTCACTTGAAGGAAATGAAGTGGGAACATGCTGCTGTTCAGGGTCTGGTGGTCTTTTGGGAACAGATGTAAGGAGCCCTCGAGTCCTCCAAGGGAAAGGTTACTGCTCTCTCTGCTCCCTTTACACTGATGTGTACAGTTTTGGGCTAAGAGAGGCTTGACATTATCATAGCTATTAGCCTCCGCATTTTTGGAAAGGCCAAATCCATAGTAAAACAATCCAGAAAGGTGGAGGCAGTATGAGTTCAGAGACTCCCCGATTAGCAGCAAGTAATTTGAAGATAGCTGCGCATGGGTTTAGCCTTATTTTGAATGTCCAAGTACTGAGCCTGACTTCCAGAGGTGCATAGCATTTGCAACTGATAGAAATCAAGAACATGAAAAATGGGTCTTCCGAAGTTCCCTTTCTGCTTATTGGGAGGAAATGGGAGAATAGAGAAGTTTCCCTTCCCACTTCTACTCAGCCTGGATAAACTTGAGAAAAGTCCCTCCCTGGATTCACRAAGAACAGTTCAGGATCTATTTCAGAAATTTCAGCCCGATTCCCTCCACTCTTGGGGAATACTTGCGATTGAAACKGCCAGCAGAACTGAGCTTCACAGTTTACGTCCTAACCCTAGTTCTGGTCAAGGGACTGCAATGCCAGTACCAGTTAAAGAAGATAATGAGGTAGGAGAAAGTATTGGATTATCAGGGGAACGGCTCCGGGCCTGTGACCCAGCCACATCCATCAGGGTGCTACCTCCTGCTGGGTGTCACTGCCAGGCAGGGCAGCCTTGCCTGAAACATGTACCCAGTGACCTTTCTCCACCAGGCTATCCTGTTCTGCCGGCCCCTTCGCTATTGTACCGAAATCCAGCCTCATCCTGAGGGTGTGTACCTTGTGAGGGCGGAATTTGGAGGGCTGTCGCGGAGTTGCTAGCATAGCTTAGGCTAGCAGCAGGTACGAAAAAAACTTTGTGCAAGCACTGGAGCAGCAAGTAATACATGTGGTGCCTTTCTTCTGAAGACTGTAAAACATTGCAGAGATGCTAATTCCTTCTCTCAACACATTTGTGAGACAGAAGAAACCAGATACTAGAAAGGCAAATGCCCAGTGCCTTGAAGATCAAGTCAGGATCTAGCAGGTTCTTTGATCAGGAACAGGTTTCTCTTCCTCCTCTGGGGCAAAGATATGGTAACAACCCAACAGTTTCCCAGTCACAAGGAAGCAATGACTTTCAGCTACGCTGCAAGCAGTGGCACTGTGGTGGACGCACCCACCCCTTCGTTTTTCCGTCAGTCTCAGTCTCCCACCAAGCTTCAGTTCATCTTTTGACTGTCTCTCCCTCCTTCTCCTCAGACTGCTTTCAGAGAGGAGTGCTCTCCTCCAAGAGCCTGTGTTAAACTCTCCAAGTCAGTTGYTTCTATCACTTTTCTCACCTTCAAGAATCACAAAAGATTGATCCTGCTTCTGTTTTGGGATTTCCTTTTTTTTTTTTTTTTAACAAAAAGGACAATAAAGCCTCCTCCTGGGCACAGCAAGGGCATTTAGCTAGCTCCTKTCAAGTGCCAGCCATTGTCACACCTTAGCCAGGATTTCTGCCTCTATTCACCAGAGCACAGCCCCATCCAGGTTGTCAGGACTTTCAAGTGATTTCCAGCTCCCCCAACCCCTTTCTCCTTTTCTTCTGTTCCTAGCCAGTCTCTGTGGTGTCTGTGAGCTTAAACATCTAACAGTTTCATTCCAGATTTCCATCAGAGGTCCTGCCAGCCCTCAGTCTGAGTCAGCTGATACCACATGAAGGGTTACTGTGATTAGGGAGTGAAATGGGAGCAGACCTTACATGTGTAACTCAGCAGTTTTTCAGTGTGTGGATAGTCTCTGAAGGGGATTTCACTCATCACTGTTTCCTTAATAGCTTCTTCATTTCAAAGTTGTGTTTAGGTCTTTGCTTTTCCTTAGCTAGGACACTCACAGAAACACTTTCTTTTTTTTTTTTTAGGGCCAAATTTCTGGCCTGAATGGGAAAAATCTCCAGTAGCTTGTTTAATGGAGACTGATTTGAACTTCCACTCTGGGCCAAAAAGCTAGGCACAAGTTGCTGAAGTTCTCAGTTTGTGTTTATCCTTATCTGCTTTCTTGGGTTGTGCAAGAACAACAAGTTGTTCTCAGGGCACCGTTTGGCTACGGGCTCCTCTTCTCTAGAGAGGCAGTTGTCCAGTAATATGGAATGATTCTTTCAAAATACTGGAGAAGAACCCAAAACACCTGAGGGATAACCAAATSAGAAAGTCTATTGCAGGTCTCTTGGTGTTCCCAGTGCAAGCCTCGGCTCTTTTAGTGAGGTTTGGGAGGGTGCTCAGCAAGGAGGACAGGCTTGAGGGACTTCAGCGAGTCTGTTCAGTGGGATACAAAACAGAATGCTCTGGGGAAAAACCTGTATGAGTGTATGTGTGTATGCTGGGCAACTCTCTCTCAGACTCATCCTTATTCTCTTTCTGCTACAGTGCAGGTCCTGGTGGACGGAGCCCCAGTCCGGATCCAACTGTGGGACACTGCTGGACAGGTAAGCCCTATCAAAGCAGCGGTCAGGTCTGGTCCTGTGGGACAGGGACTGCTTGCAGGCTTTTGAGGAAGGCAGTGTTTAACTGGGAAGGAAGGCAATGCACTAGTCCAGCATCAGCCGTTCGCTGGTATAGCAGTCACAGACAGGTGAATGACAGAATCCCTCAGCTCTGAAACCTGTGCTTGAATCGTGGCATGGCCACAAAGTCAGCACCATGCCCTACCTCTGAGGGTGTTGCTGTCCTAGTTAACGTGTGAAAAAGCCACTGCAGTGACATGCTGTTAGGAGATCAGTCCAGTGAAGACTTTTTTTTTTTTCCCCCTCTCCATTTTCTACAGGAGGACTTTGACTGTTTGCGCTCGCTTTGTTACCCCGACACCGACGTCTTCCTTGTCTGCTTCAGCGTGGTAAACCCAAGCTCCTTCCAAAACATTACTGAGAAATGGATCCCTGAGATACGAACTCACAACCCCCGGGCGCCGGTGCTGCTGGTGGGGACGCAGGCAGACTTGCGGGACGATGTCAATGTCCTCATCAGCCTGGATCGCTACCACGTGAAGCCCGTGCCCCGGCCTCAGGCAGAAGGTCTAGCTGATAAAATCCGGGCCGAAGCCTACCTGGAATGCTCAGCACTGACCCAGAAGAACCTCAAAGAAGTTTTCGACATGGCCATTGTCAGCGGTGTTGAGCACAAAGCACGGCAGGAAAAGAAGATGACTGCCAAAGGCATCAAAACTCTCTCCAAGTGCCGCTGGAAGAAGTTCTTCTGCTTTGTCTGAAGCTGCTTTGAGGGGGGGGRAAAAGAAACACCCGATGCCAGTATTGGCTCTGCACCTTCTTGGAGTGACTGCTCCTATGGCCCCAGCGAGGAGGGTATGATAAGCTGCTGGGCTTGGAAACCTGGCTCTTGCTGGGTTACAGTATCAGATGCCTAGGAGACATGAACTGGATTTCCATTGTGCCGGAATGTGGAATGGTCCAGGCAGCTATAAGTACCTGCCAGACATGTCTGTAGTGTCCCAGACTAATGGGAGCCTTTAATACACCAAGACTCAGTACCCCAGAACAGGCAGGTTCCTTACATTGTTCAAAATGACCAGTTTTCTGTCTGAAGCTATCACACTTTCAGAGTCCTGATGCAGCATAATAAATGTGAGGGACTTCTGAAGTCTGCCTGTGTTTTGGCTGGTTTACAGGCTTGGCAGAGAGTAGGGCAGGGGCAGTTACAGGCGACTGCAATGTGGTCAGACATGGGCTGCCAAGTTTGTAACACGAGACTTGGGTTCCCTCTCTGATTCTGCTTGCCAAAATAGGTAGAAGTCACTTGGCTGTGAAAAAGCAGCGCTCTTTCTTAAAGGCCCTGTACTGTGAGTACCCTTGAGAAGGTTTTTCCTAAATAAAGGCCATTAGCAGGCTGAAGAGAAAATGCACTGGGAGCTAGAGTAATTCTTTAAGCAAAACGTTCTCTGAGAGGACTGTAGTCCAGTGGGTGCCAGTGCTATAGTCCTATCTTAAGAGGTAGTCATGAACTTGGGGACCTATTTTGAAAGGCCTTTTGTGTGTGTGGTGTTTTGAGAGAAAGGGCAGGTGAGGAACAGCGATGAGTGGCTCTGTGTAGCAGAGATGAAACTCAGCAAAGGGTTTGTAACACCACCAAGGGGGAAAATGTAGATGGAGAGCCATGCATGTAATGAAAGGAGAAGAGAGAAGGAAGAAAAGGAAGGGAATAAAAAGGAAAAAGACAGATGGAAGGAAGAAAGGGAGATGGAGAAGGAAAGAAGAATGAACATTGTTAAATGAGAGTTCTGATTCTAGTTAGTTGAGATGCTAATATTCAGGGAATCTTCTAGGGACCTGGAAAACTTGCTAGTGATCTCAATTTCAGAGTAATATTGTCCATACATTAAGTTCTGAATCAAAAGGAGGGGGTTGTAATGAGAGAGAGAGAGAGAGAGTTCCTCTTGGTCAGAAAAATCCTCAGTTTCAGATCTACGCAGGAGAACAGAATTTACCTTGTACTGTTCTTCCTGAGGCTGCAAAACAGGAACGAGGGCTCAGGGCTTCTTTCTGTTGTGCTTCCTTTTCTTAAAAGTCACTGCTTGATCTGCTGAAATCAAAAGCTAAGGAAATCCATGAAGTTTCTACAAGAGAAAAACATTCACTATGTTTGCTCTGTTCCCCTCTCACCTGTTTCTCAGGGAATTAGTTTCCCGGTGAGTCTATTCACATTTTATTACAGAACTTGCATCAATTTCTAATACTTCTTTTGCAGAGACATTTCGTTCTGGTTTATGTAGCAGAGAGCGTGACAGGTCTGTCAAGCAATGCTTTCAATACTCAGGGGGTTGTCTGCATCTGGCCATGGCCCATCACTTTGGGAACGCTCTGGAGTAATGTGACAGAAGGGGATATAGCTGTGGATTGTTTGCCCTGCACCAAAAGCCAGTATACCCAAGCTAGTGGGCCGGTAAAAAAACAAATGCAAGTGCYGCAGCATGGCTCTGGATCCAAACAAATGCCTGCACACATCTCTCACAGCCGTCTCTTTGTGGCGCAGCTCATGTAGTCCCCAGGACGTGAGACAAGCCTGCTGTCTCCCTGGCTGGTATCCTATATGAAAGAGGTGGGCAGGTCTTCTTGCAAAGGGCTGTGGCCCACAGCCTTGGAGCTGSTTGTAGGGTAAGGCTTAGAGACTTGAGAAGGATGGCGTGTCAAAATGAGCTGAACGTTGAAAGGACTCCCCCAGCTGAAATGCCATCCGGGTCCAGTGAGGAGTCCTAGGAGATGGAGAGTACAGAGGCAGTAGCTAGAGGTGACGTGTCCTACACACCAAGGCAGGCCACCACTTCCTCAGCAAAGCTCACTCAGCAATGCATCCCTGCATGTAGTTCCTACCTGTACAGGCACCTTTGCTGGATCACTAGTTCAGTTTGTCTGTTGGGTCTKTATGCATTTCTTTAGCCTGTGGACCCAGGGCTGTGGTGTGACCTGCTAAGGAGCACGCCATACCCCTATGGAGCAAATCCACAGGTGGAAAGAGCACCAGCCTCCCCTCCTGCTGGGGAGAGCAAGGGTTGTCCTGCAGTAGCTTGGTATGAAACAGGGATTATTTCATTCTGGAAGAGAAACTGTACTGAGAGCTGCTTTCTTCCTCTGTGATTGTGTCTAATATTTGTTCAAATAAATTTTTTTAATGTTCACAATTTGTTTTTGTAATTTTGTCAGTGCAAAATAAGCTGGGCTTTAAGCTGGAGGAGGAATTATTCCATTTTACTGACAATAGCATAAGTGGGAGATTGCCCCACTTCTCCCTCCATGTCCTACCCCCAACTAGCAATGGTAAAAATCCCTTCACAGCTGAAACCTTCCAAGATCCTTCTCTTGCCTCAGTTAATTTTCCTCTTCCTCAGCAGCTGCTCAGGGTGGAGTCTGCCAAGGGGGATGAAGTAAGAAACATCCAAGGCTTTCAGTGCCTCTCCCCAGAAGCCACCATCCAAGGGACCGGTCCGGAGGCCCTCCCAGCACTCACTGAGACAAGCCCATGTAGGACTTGCATTTGGAGCCTTAATAACAGCATGCTGCTCTGTCATTAGGCTGGTGGGTAATTTAGCGATCAGCTTTATTTAACTTACCTCGGTAGTTAAACACTGCTCAAGTGCTGAAAAATTTTGTCCGTGCCACGTAGGACACAAAGGCTCTATCCAAGATAGCTCACAGRACTCATCCTTTTAGCCTTATCATCAGCATCGCAGGTAGGTCAGGGCTCCTATCTGTGCACACCTGGGGCCCCATAGCTGCTCCAAAGGCAGAGGGCTGGGAAGTGAGGCTGCTGGGGGAGCTCAGCAGAGAGGTAGGAAAGAAAACRGACAAAAAACACAGTGTAGCAGAGGTAACGAGCAAATGTGATTCAGCAACTAGAAGGGAATAGGAAATTACTGCCGATAAAACATGATTTGGGAACTTTTGACAAAGTCRGAGACCACGCTGTCCTCCTGCAGTCTGCCGTTTGCTAGATGTAAAGCGACCTGTGGGATTCTTTGGAGCTGCCTCCCAGCTTTGCAGCTTCCTGGCATTAAAGCTTACAGAAGAACCTGTGAATGGGAATAGCAGCAAAGTGTGAATTAACTTTACAGGGAGTGAGTCATCGCACTGAGCCATATCCTGTCATGTGCACAATAAGCACCCTAAAACTCCCTGAAACCCAGGAACAAAGCTGAGCTCCTGGGGGTGGGGGTGAATCCACCTCATTAAATGGAGTGTCCTACCAAAGCCACCCGAGGCATCTTTAAAGCCTTGCTCTAGCCCTCTCCACAGYGCAGTACTGGACCTGTGCTACTACCTGGCTCTGGTACAGTTTGGGCTTGTTTCTGTGTTGCAGTGCTGCTTGACCAACCTGTATTTTCAGATGATGCTGAGAGCACAGGAGAGTTCCTGGGAGACTGTTGCTAACACAAACCACCCCACCAGGCTGGATGGAGCTAGCCAAGCCCATTACTAGGCCAACACAACTCCACATGAGTGCCACTAATGCCAGAAGGATCCGTATGATTAGTTGATCTGACTTGCTCCATAGCGCAAAGCTCAGCATCAAATGCTAAAAAAACCAATGTGCCTRTAAGATAGGAACTCTTTAGTAACTTCTTTCTTGCTCAGGTTTCTGACTTGGATCCTGGTCAGCAGACTCCTGAATCCAGCAGAGTAATTCAGCAGGGCTTTCCCACCAGCATAAGCAACTCTGCAAGTGCTTCAGTACAGATACRCACCATGCCTTGTAATTCCACACGAAGCCGGTGTGCTAGCTRCCGCTCTCAGCTGCCATCTCCAAAGGAGCTGAGCTCCAGTGTCAGCAACAGTAGGAGCACAGTGTGGAAAGGACCCTTTTGTTTCCTTGTTACCTTGTAGGTAGCACACCCTAAATGGGCTTAGGTGTGCCGGGAAGGTTCCCAGCTGGCAATGCTTTCCCGAGCTTCTACTGAACCCTGACTGGGAATTAATCCCCAAAATAATACCAAGTTTCGTCTGACTCAACACAGACTCCTTCCAGCACCAGAAGGGCAAGTCTGAAAGGTCCCTTCAGGAGATCTTTATGCCCTGTAGGTTACGTCCTATTTACTTTGAAGGGACAGGCTGAATTATTACCAGGTCAGGAGCTGAAACRAGTCCAGCAGCAGGAACCTGGCTGTGCTTGAACCCTGTTGAAATGCAATTACCAGGGAATGGCATCCTCCCCCACTTCCTGAGAGGGGTATGGTTGCGTTAACAACCTTATCACCTTCTTAACACCCCCCAATTTAATTCTCAGGTGCTAACTAGCTTTTTCTTCAGATTGCTCCAAATTTAATGCTGTTTGGCAATTAGGCAACCATTTCCAGCTTGGAAGAAGGGTCTGGTTTGACTTTTCCCAGCTGGGAAAGMCCATCTAAGTAGCCTGCTTCAACTTTGCTCCTAATGCCTTCCTGCCCCTGGTTTRGGCTGGATCGGTCCCCTCCCGTGGTCCTCTCTGTGGCCTTGCAAAGAGCAGCACGGGAACGTCGGAGGAGMGGGAGTGAGCAGAGGCGCTGCTCAAACAGGCACTGGCACCGCAAGAAATGTTTGTCCTCTCGCAGTCTGTCCTTCAGTCGGACTGCTGCTCTTCTAACCCTGCCGAGAGTCCCCTGTGCCCAGGAGACTGTCCTTGGTCCGCTTGGTCTGCTTAAAGATCTTGGCTCTCCTTTACATCGTTGCCTCTCTTGGAGCCATGCTACATCACTCTGTAGTGGGCCCGGGAGATAAAGCACTTATACAAAGAAACCACTCRAATTTTACAATATTGCACCAAGACTGTCCTCCCTGTACTGGAGGATGCTGGTCGAGACCCAGGTGCCAGTCTGCGTCTGCTCCCAGAAGAGGAATCAAAGAGCTGGCCCAGCCGGCACCTGGGCCTCCTGGAAGCTGCTTACTCATGCCTCTGCAGAGTCCAGCCCTGGGCTCTCCGTTCCCACCGTATAAATACAGCATTGTACTTGCAAAGACCTATTGCACAAGAGAGCAGGGTATGTTTCAACGTATCCCTGAGACAGGTTCCCTCTGCTGCAGCCCCACGTGATCCCCGTTCCCAGGGTGACACCATGCCCTTTCCAGCTCTCGGACTGAGCCGCTCGGCATCCAAACTTGCAGGACTTGTTCTGGAAGAGCAGGAGGAGATGTGGGTCCCATCCTCCCCCTCCATCCCCTCACCCCCAGCGCTGCCCCTGGGGCAGTGTTGTGAACTGAAATACTCTGGTTTCTGCCGCTGTGGAGGAACATCAGGTGCGGGAAATTTGGCTCGGGGACAAGTTTCACCACGAGTCACTGAGCCAGGCTTTTCTTTCCCATGAGATAATCTTGGGCGGGGCAGACAATCTCTTAAAATTAAAATACAATGAAAATACACGGGCTTCCCAGGGTTTAGGGTAAATCTCTCTTTCCTTGTTTTCTCAGAAAGCGAGCCAGGCGCTGCTGAAACCTTCCCCGGGCTGGCAGCGCAGAGGCCAGCGCTGCAGCGGCAGCGACCGCTCAGCCTCAGAGCCAGGCCGGGTTTTCTGGCTGGGGGACGGTGCCCGCTGCTCCCCCAGCTCCCTGGCAGGAGCCCACCCGWGGGACCCGGCTCTGCTGGCGGCGAGGGTGGGAGAGCTCGACCTCCTGCSGAGGAGGATGGATGGGAGAGTGCGGATTAGCGAGTCAAGCAGGGGTGGCAAAGCCCCCTTCCCGCGGCACCCCGGCGGCTGCCTTTGTGCTGGTGGCACGGTGGCACGGGGACAGCGCTGCTGATTTCCAAGCGGAAATTGTGCTGGTGGTGCCACCACCACTGTTAGAGTCGGGGGGGGGGCTCAGGGCGCTCAAAGTCACGGGCTTGCCCTTCCTCCACCATCCCCGTGTCCTGCCCCGCCACCGAGCTTAACTCTCCGCTTCTCCAGCTGAACACCGGGTTACGTAGCTCAGTGGCAACAGGGACGGAGGGAGAAGCCAGGGATCTCGCTGGGATCTCGCTGGCRGTGAGCGTCAGCACCCCAGCCCTGCAGACTGAGGTGCTTTCTCATCCAAAGGGGAAAGTCAGCATCACGTGCTGCAGCGGGGCCCGTCCTGAGAGGATTCGGTTCTTCCCCCAGAGACTGCATCCCTGYGGGGTAGACGGGAGAGAGGCTGGGAAAATGCTGTCCAAGCAGTGAAAATGGGTTTCGGGCGGTGTTGCAGAGCCCTCGCTGCTCTCCTGCAGCCAGCCCTTTGCTGGGCCGCCCGCCCCGGGAGCGGCGTGTGCCTGGGGACGGCTGGTGCCCGCCGCTGCCGGAGCCACTGGGATGGCTGGGGTGGCTCTCTGCAGCGCTGGGGCAGGCCGGGAGGCAGGAGGAGCACCCGGCTACGGGCAGAGCTTCAGAAACTGCGCATTCATCTTCCCTGCCAGTAAGTCRGAGAGCGCCCGGGGCGGCCTGATGACGCACGGCACACCTGAGATCATTTTCATGGGAATAGACCCGTGAGAGACAGAGAGAGGAAGAGTCAGGGAAACTCTCCCAGCACTTCAGTCAGTGTCAGCATTCACGGGGCAGATTTCACAAGATAAACAAAAGCCTTTAATAACCGCACTGGAGGGAGGCTTTGAAACCCTGCGAAACCTCCGCCAGGAAAAAAGAGCGGCAGGCTCCTCGCRGAGCGCCAACGCCACCAGCCAGCCAGAGACTTGGCGGCCGCAGAGGAAAAAAAAGGCTTGCAAAAACCAAACCGTAAAGATCCGAGTGTGGGTACCCGAGCTGTACTCCCAGCTGTGGATAGTACTATGCGTGGTGCTATATATAGCACAGATGAATATTCATTCCTCTTGCTAAGGGGTTTTAATAACGTGGAGCAGATGAAAGATGTCAGCCAGCCTAGAATATTATCTGGGCAGCAGTGTATAATCTGAAGGGAGGCTAGGAAAGGATATCTAATGTTCTGATATCTTCTATAGGATGATTGGGTTTATTTCTTGTAAGCCAAATAGATTTGTAGAATAACAAGAGTTATTAGCATCTAACAGTAAAGTCTTACATGTACGAGACTCCTGTCAAAGGATGCTGAGCCTGAAATATGGGGACTCCATGCTAATCGATAAAGTACAACCATACCTTGGGAGAAACAGGACATCTTGCAGCACCTGGTTGGCTGCCTTATGAGTAGCAGTAACAGCGGCATCCTACCTTTCCATGCAGTCCGTTTATTCACTATCTCCAAACATCTCTTTTCAGATGATAAAGACACTACATTAGCTGCTGGGAGASAGGGTAAGTCTAAATATAGTTTAGGTCACCAGGAACCTGGAAGTGCTAACCCAGGCTTTAACATCATTTCCCTGTGTGGTTTTGGGTGAACGACTTTCCCTTTTCCATTTGCAAAAGGGAGCTCCCTCCCCTCYGCGGGGTGTGATACACATTTATCAACTGGTATTCACAGGGTGCCATAGCAGGGGAAGGGTTATTGCCAGGGACATGACAGTGCTTCTCCTTATGGTCCTCAAAATGGGACAAAAGCCCTGAGATGTGTCCAGACACCAGTCTCCATTATTGTCGTCTGTGAGTTTCCAGAGAGATCTGGAAAACCRAACTTTGTGATTATAGCTCCAGCTCTGGGGTTCAGGCAATTAAGGGAGAAATTCGGTGCTCATTTAGAGCAAATGTTTCCAACCTTCAGAGCTGTTGAGGGAAACATGAAACYTTATGGTCTGGAAAATTAGGAGATGATTAAAAGGAAGCCCCGTACATATTGCTACTTAAATGGTACATATGCCACCTTGGTGATGTGGCAGGAGAGGAGGAAGAATGAAACGTGGTGTTTTCGTATAGGTAGTACTATCAAGTCCCCTGAGAAAAATAAAGAGATGGACCCAARTTGCAGAATGTGGGACATTCGTGTCTGCCTCCGCTGCTTCCAGCCGGTGCCTGTAGCACAGGCAGAACTATGTGAGCACAGCCGTGGTCCAGGTGGATGAGAGGCCACCACGCAGGAGGTCTGGGAGCCCAGCAGCAGCAGGAACCGTTCCCRAACAAGACTCAGAACTAGCTTTACTTACGGGTGGAGAAACAGCATCCCACCCTGAGTCTGTCACGTTGTAGGATGGGAGAGGAGGAAGAGGCATTCTGACTACTGAGACACCTCTGCGTAGTTTAGYAGAGCAGATCAGCCGGACGAGAGCAGCACGCTTCCAAGAAGGCCAGCTCTCTGGGCAAGCAGCCGACGGCCCGGGCAGGCATGCCCCAGCCCATGCTGAAGTCTGTGCTGCTGGGCCGTCACTGTACCCGACATGGCTGGATGAAGCTATTTCACCGCCACCAAACTCTGATCACGCTTCCTAACTGAGGTGCAGACAGACTTTCAGGTGCAAAAAGATGCATCTGAGGGGCTTGAAAGCCTCCTATTTCCCCCTCCCTCTTCCAGAGGTGGGACCGGAGAGGGGCTGCTGAGCACCCGGGTTGTTTGCCAAGAGGGAACGGCACACTCCGGAGCCCAGCCTTCCTCCTGCCTCGTCCGGACGAATAGTCAGCCAGTAAAGGGGTAGTTTTGCTTCTGCTAAAGATCAGTGCTGACTTCACTGATGCTGCCCTTCCGTGTTTTATTGGCACTCRCTGGAAATCTCTGGCCACATCTGTGGTCTAAACAATTACAGCCTGCCAGCAAGAAAGGATGAGGGGGCAGCATGAGCATTTAAACGTTACAAATGGGACTCTACAACAAGCACTGGTTGCTCTTCCCTAAACTCCCTTCTATATGTCAAGGAGCATAAAAGAGTAGGAAGAGACCGAGTCCTGCTCTCAACCCTCCATCCTAGAGCGTGGCTTTATTGGTAATTAAAAACTACATCTCAGCTTAATTTTCTTCCCACACTTGGCTGTACCCTATCTTACCCCCATCTCAAAGAGGCATGTCAGTCCTTTCATATCCTCACTGGAGTTCACAGAGGTTTGCCAGCATTAATCAGAGGCAATTACCTCTGCCTCTTTAGGCAGCGATATCAGACCTGAGCCTAGGGTGACTCATTGCAAGATCGCTTCCCCCTGCAAGGTTCTTCCAGACATCTCCTTTGCCTGGAGATCTCAGTTGCCTTTGGTCATTCCACGCCTGGGAAACTCTCCTGGCAAGGCGCAAGMCCCAACTACTACCCAGCCCCATGTACTCCACATCCCTTTCTTTTCACCTTACCTGATGGAACCGATAAGAGGGTTACAGGCTGGTGCTGGCCAGGARTTATCTAACCAGCATTTTCACAGTTTGATAAATTAGCTTTTTCCAATGGATTTTTGGGTGGAACTGTCCTGTTTTGGTGACAACCCACTGCAATGCATCCAGGGCTGCTGGGCCACAGGCCTGTTCTCGGTCATGGGTCTGGATGAACCCTGGAGCAACCCGACCACAGTGACCACTCCTGACTCGGACATCTCCAGGATTCCCACCTTCCTGCTGAGAAGAAACGAATTGCACCTTTAGCCCTTGCAGCTCTGATGCCCTAAGAGCCCTGGCTGGAAGGAGGTCCCTTTTRAGATCCCTTGGCTCTGTGGGAAGGGAGAGCCCTCAGAGGTGAACAGACCATGYTGCTTCTTTCATTTAGGAGAGAAAGGACTCATGGTTACCTAGAGGGAAAGTTTTCTGTCCTACAGAAATCCCAGGGTTCAGTGTGGGACATAACAAAAATCTACTTTGGAATATTTGCCAGACAAAATAGTAGAAATATATGCCCCAGAGAAGAAATGGAGTTTCAGCAAGCTGTAGCACTTGGAAAGAAAGTGAAATCTATTGATATTATGCACAATATGAAGTAGATACTTTGTTACCATTAACGTTATTATTACTTACTAGTAAATGGTTTTGTTATTAAGCTCAGCCTGCCAACACAGACTGTCTGTGAGTGTTGGCTGTAGGCATCCTCCACTCTGAAGCCTGCATCAACCTCGTAGAGGTTTGTCTGCAAATAAACACTCATGTGGCCCTGGCCCACTGACCTGCATGTACCTCCGGTGCGCCAAGCAAGCGTTTGCAGGAGAGCAAAAGAGATCTGGTGGTTTAGAAGGGCACAAACATCCAGCACAATCTCTCTGGCTGGTCAGGGAGCGGACCATTTCACATCACTCCTGCCATACTATGAAATGAGGTTGGAGAAGTACGAGTGATGGGGGCCTCCTGGGATAACGCCGTCAGGATCACTCCCCTTCTATTTCTTCCCTTCCCCTCCAAGCAGCYCACCAGCTAGGAGAGGTTTCTGCTGTTCTGCAATAACTTGGATGCACTGTCTGTAGATCTGGCTTTGGGGTGCTGCCGTGCAAATACACTGCATTGRTGTTCTGGGGTCGAGAAGGAAAAATGAGCAGGAAGGAAAGCAACCSACTGAAAATAAACCACGTCTCAGTAAACAGATGAAAGTCACTAACAGACAAGTTAGTTTGTGCAGAAGGGCCAGAGCCCTCGAAAACCCAGGGAGCTGGAAAAGGGCTGCCTCTCACAAGGGCTGGGAAGCTCCTGGGGGGACTCACCCCACACATGGGGTGCTGCTCACAGAGTCCTGCCTCGTCAGTGCTGACTGAGCGGGGTACGATTGCTTTATGCAAAGCATTTCCCTGCGAAATAAATAGCGCTCTGGCTGTAAGGAAGCTGCCGTAATATGCATTGCTGATTGCAAAGCCAGATCTGAATTTGGTGCGAGCGGCTCGGTGAGCACCCTGACATGGCAGGCACTGGCTGGGCAGCAGCTCACATCCCGCAGAGTTTTCCAGATTGTGCTGGACGCAGACTTGTTTTCAAAGGCCAAATCTCAACATGGCGAACARAGAGGGAAAATGGACATGAGGCAAAAATGCAAATGTCTTCTGCACGCTCCTTCACGACATGCACAGATGTGCYCAACTGTTGGCAGTGAGGGCAAAACAAATGAGCTGTCACTTCCATCTCGGGCACTGCCGGTGACAAGGAAATTTTCTGATAACAGGGACAGATTTCCAATGAGGAAAACAGCCCTTTTTTCACTGACACTTCCCTTTTCGCTAAAACCTCTTTTCATCTCCTTAGCCAGCAGGTACATCCCCGGCTCCTGTTCTTAGAAGGCGGACAATAGCCTCCTTACCGGTAGGAATTACCTCTGTGTTATGAAGAGGACAGGGACACGAAAAGCAGGCTTGTCTGACAGGGCAAGCCTTTCCATCACAGCAAAACACTGCGGTGCATAACAGGCTGCAGCACTGTTTTGGTGCCCATTGTTCCTTTGCATAAAAGCCTTTGAACCGGAGTTAGTAATTATGGGAGCTGCGCACTGCACAGCTCCTCAGCTGCTGATATGTTTATCAGTGGAGCATCAATCTGACTTGCTTCCAGGAGGTTTAGATGGCATGGGGTCATGCTTGCATCAGCTAATAAACTCCTCAGAGCTGGGATGATCTCTTTCTTTTGTATCTGTGAAGCAGACAGCATCAATGGAGTCCCCAGCCCTGATTTAAATAGCTGCCTCAGTTCAGCAATGAGAACGTATAAAGCTTTAAAGCTTGGGGGCTGGAGAGGCGTTGCAAAGGTGCAGGGGTGCTTCCTGCCATTTTCAGGAGGTTGAAAACAGAGGGGCTTTTAAACTAACAAACAGATCTTGCTATGCTAAAATACATTTTGTCATGAAAACACGAATTTTGCTTTCCTCTCACCCTGTCTGAACTTCAGCTGAGTACTGCTGGCAAACAAGTGACTTATATACAGTCACTGGCCACGGCAGGATCCTCTTTGCCATCCACCTTCACCTGGGAGGAACAGGGATGCTTGGGCAGCAGGGMAGTCCCTCTGATTTGCCCTAGGGTGAATCAGCAAGTCTCAGTCTCCTTAGACACCCTAAGGATTTCTGAAATCCCTTTTCTTTTGTGAGATTTATTGCTAATCCTATGGAGCTAGAAGGTCCAGTGCTCTAACCATCAGATACATGAATTATTACAGTTTGGGATGAACTTCAAGGAGAGGTTGAGACACAGCCACTGGCTAGCCGCCTCCTGAGATTCTCAGCTTGCTTATGCTAGGGGTAGAAAAGGAACATTTTA
This sequence comes from Oceanodroma leucorhoa, assembly GCA_030449065.1. Taxonomy (NCBI): domain Eukaryota; kingdom Metazoa; phylum Chordata; class Aves; order Procellariiformes; genus Oceanodroma; species Oceanodroma leucorhoa. The sequence continues at coordinate 2,322,279 of JASVER010000065.1, forward strand.
AGCAAAAGAACAATTCTTGACACAAATTAAATGGGTGCAAACTGGACAAAATTCAAGACAAGTTGGAARGTAGAAGATGATTTTTTGGTCACGGAGCCCAGAGCTTCTGGAGAGGTTTTTAGCTGSAACAGTGTGAGAACAAACCCCTCCTCTTGAAGACCGAGCATGTCTTGTTTATGAAAACTACTRGATGACAAAGTTGTCTGAAATAGAAGGTAAGTAAGTGGACATGAGTCAGGAGGCCCTTTCCAGCCCTGCACTCAGAAGCAGTTTCAAAGGACTRCCATACCTCACAATTACAATTGTGCTGGGGATGGCTCCCAAGCTTTGCCCAGCTCCACAACACTCATCTCTATGAGAAATTTGGACCATACTATGTGCAACACGTATTACTCCACTCTAATTGCAGCACAGACAAGCATAGACTTGGTTAGGAACCGAACACGGTTTGTCTCATGGCTTTCAGTGGCCAGTTTTAAGAAGCACCCATGCATCGGCTCTTCCCTCCTAACAGAGTCCTTAGTCGGGAGCCTGGCCTCCTGACYATCACTTTTTTCCTGGGACAACTGGGCAGAGAGCTGATTTCCTTACTGCCTGGGCTGGGACAAAGACTCTCCCCCATCAGCCACCCACAGGTCTGGGCTCACAAAAATYGACCCAAGACATAGGGGATGGGAGCACAGCACCTCAGCAGACAGCCCCAAACCYGTGTCATGGAGGCAGCAGTCTGGTCACGAGGAGGTGGCTGGTCAAGCTCTGAACGTATCAAGGAGGAGTTGTTTTGTCCTCTGCTCCAAGGAGATGAAAGGCACCCTGGAGAGGGCAGTTTGGTTCAACTTTGCTGAAAAGCACCATTAAGCTGGGTGAGAAGACAGCCAGGTCGTTTTTACCTCCACACAGTTGCTGGAGATCCCCCATGGATAGGAGCTGGAGTGTGGGTCTCATGAAGATACACTGGGGTGAACATTTCCTTATCTTGAATTTTGCTGTAGGACCCTCAACTGAAGTTAGCTTTCTTGGAATCAGAGGCGCTGTTTTTTACAGCCAAGGCACATTTTCAATCATTAGGGTTCCCATGGTGCTTTCTGCACGGTTTGCCAGTGTCCCACCCAGACTGCTGTTGGAGTGCTTTGCACAGTGCGAAAAATGTCCTCAGTGGTTTAAACTGGAAAAATTTATTACCAGTTCCTTCCCTGACACCATTACGTCTGGTGCAGAAAGSTTACAGGGTCCCAGGAACACACAGAGAGATACGGTGCTTCTGTGACTGGAGAAAGATGCTATCTCCTGCCTGATGCTGTGATATTTGGATTGTGCCACACGGTCTGGCGGTTCCAGACATCTTGCAATGCATATCAGAACTCTCTGGGGRAAAAAAAAAAAAAAAGATGGGAAAGAAGGGAGTGCTGAGAGTCAAACAAAGGTAGAGTTTATGGGAAAGTGAAGGGGAGGGGGGCAAACAAGAGCAATAGGAAGTTAGACTTTGAACAAGCCTGGTCAYGCCTCGGGTACCGGTTCTACCTGCCCGCTGCCTGACCACAGCCCAGTCTGCCCAGGGACTGCAGTGGGAACTGGGGCACGGAGCGGCACGRAGCGAGCGGGGTTTGTTTGCTGGTGGTGTTCCTGCGGAGGGGAGGTGGCCGAGACATGTTGCGGTGATCTCTGCAGCTCACCTCAGGGTGCATCTGGTTGCCAAAAGGGGTGGCAGAGGAGGCCCTGGTGACAGGACCAGGTATATTCACAAGTCATCGCAGCTTAGCATCATCCCCTCTTTACAGAAGAGAAATGACCCCCCCTCTATCCAGAACATCTGCCTTTCTCCTACCCTACAGAGTATAAGGAACTGGCCAAGCTCTGAGCATGGTGAGAAGAGGCAGCACTCAACTAAAATAGCAAATACCCGGGCACACGAGCCCTTCTCCATTTTGAAACAGAAGTAGCGTACTCCAGAGCCAATTACAAGCTGAGATTAACTGTTCTGGATTTCATTAGTTATGTATCAATTACGCCATCCCAGGAGGAAAAGTCATTAGAAGCTACGGMGTAGAAAAGGCATTAGTTGGATGGAGTCAGGTAAGACAGTTATCTCCCCGGGAAGGACAAGCATCCTGTGCTCCCCACTATCCTCATTTCCCCGGTTACTTCTCAAGGTCTGGAGACAACRACTGCTTTGTTCCTGCTGAAGAGAGCAAGCAAAGGGAGGCTCGAGTACCCGATCTGCAGGTCGTCTGAGATTTGCGAGCACCTCAGCTACAAAAACCTTCTGGAGGAACTTCACTGGAGTGCAGGGAGCGGAGCAGGGACACGGGGTTTGGTTCCCTCCAGCCTAGAAACCTGCTGAGCTCTTCAGAGCTACCAAAAAAATAAAGTGCTACCACCACTTTTTTTTCACCCAGAGGGAAATGACGACCGAGTGGCCTTTTTTACCCGCTTTACGTACGATGCAACGACTGCACGGACGAAATGTCGGATTGCATGGTTCCAGGGATGCAGACCCTGTGAGCCGGGGCTCAGGGCCGCCCTTCCTGGCTCTGGGAGAGGCTTTTCTCCTGACCTACTGGTGCTCACACGCACAACCCTGCCCAGCAGTCCTTGGCCGGCTGCCTCAGGTGACTTATGCAAAATAAGTGGCCGCTTTTGTCCCAAACGCAGATTCTGCTTGAGCCTGTGCTCCCGGGCTGTCGCAGCCCGCTCCTCCTGCTGCCGCCGAAATCCAGGCTGAAGGGAGAAGCTTCTCTAGTTTTACATGCGGGTTTCACCACCGCCGTTTCCCGGCTCTTTCCTCATGGCCTTCTTGGAACAGGCTGTCAGAAGAGTTTCCAGCCCACAGCCAGTTAATCACGCACAATTAACATAAACCTGAACGCGGCGGGGAATAAATGAAAGCTGGGAAAGCCCCCTTTTCTCAGCAGCTGGATCGGGCAATTTACGGAAAGCCTGGAGGTGTGGGGAAGAAGGAGCCTTTCATGAGGTTGTGGGTCCATGTACAAGGGTGGATGAGGGCGGTTTGGGGCAGCACCCCTGGCCCCCTCAGCCCCAGCGCTGTGGGCCAAGGCAGGAYGGCGGGTGAGCCGCCTGCCCCAGAGACCAGCCCTGCTGCAAACGGTGCAGGGGAAAGCTCTCCAACCCACAGGGAGGGCTGAGAGGCCAGGTGGCAACGTTACTGCCGATCTGCCGACCAAGAGATACACCGAGCAGGGATGCGACTTGCAGGATAGCAAGCAGAAGCTGGACGCAGTTTTCTAGAGCCTCAGTCGGGTGCTGTAGAGCCGGGGCGTACGGGGCTAGGGGAGATGTCAGGGCTGRCGGGTATGGTTTGACATTTCTGGGTTAGCTTCCCTCAGAGGTGCTCTCCAAGGCAGGCTCCTCTAGGTTTTYTCCTGCCAGCTCTGGTGCCCAGCTGAGGCCCTGGGGAGTTGGTTCAAGGAGCTGCACTAGCAGAAAACAAATCCCTAAAAAGCGCATAGCTTTTTGCCAGGATGTTTCGGGGGGTGCAGTGCTAATGTGAAGAAAGCAGCCGGAGCGTGGGACTACCCCCTSAGCAGGGGCTAGCTGTAGGACAGGCTGAGTTGTAATGCTGAGCTGCTTCTCTGGGCTCAGTTTTCACCATCAGCTCTGCAGGGTGCTGCTCACCCAGGGGTCCTGCCCTGTCTTGCACCCTTGGCTGGAGGCTCCCACCCATACAGAGGAACAGCCCAGCGGAAAGCTCACCCAGCAGAAAATCAGAAYGTCCCTTCCAGCCTGTCCCACCAAACAGACCTGGCTAGTGCTTGGCGATATGAGGACCAGCTCCCATGCGATGGAACCCCTCTCACCTCCAATGCATGGAGAYAAACACATTCGACACTCTGGGAGAAGCTGCAGCGGATTGTGAAACATCAGCTGTGAGGTACAGCACGCGAGATCTTAGATCAGTTCCTTGCATCCAGGGCCTTGCAGAGGAAGAGGAGCCCAGTGGTGAAAAAATACTGATGAAAACAAATGGCCATTTTCTTGGTACTTGGACCTCACCCAGTTGCCCCAGGGTTGGCCAACAGTGGAAGTTCCCCTCGTACACGTACACGACACTTTTAGTATTCAAATGGCAGCGTCTGGTTACATTGACTATTTCCAAGCAGGGTCCTTCAGATGCTTACTCATTTTCACGATGGCCGGGTATTTGCATGGGTTTTACAGCCTTGTGTGCTTAAGACAGTAATGTGATGGGAATGTAACAGAAAAGGAAGAAGATAAAGCCTTGCTGCCTGAGAATGTGCGTATACAGGGTGATGGGAAGAATGATATTGGGCACACACATTGTGCCAGCTCTTCCCCTTATCTATGGGGTTGTGCTCTGGGCAGATCCTGTCTCTGATCAGTCCCTTAGCAGCTGAACAGGGAGATAAGTGGAAGGAGGGTGGGAATCGCATGGCTGAGCACCAGAGGGGTGGTGGAAGGATCAGTCAGCAGAAGACATGGCAGGCAAGAGGCAACTCCTGGGCAAATCTGTTTTCCATTTAAAACAGATTAGCCCAGGCTTTGGGGTGAAGGGGAAAAGACCTCCCCCTCTCCCAAAACACTAGGATGAGAGGGAAAGGAAGATTTGTTGACAGGGTGTAATTCTACAGCATAAGCAGGGATAGTTTCTAAATATGAGAGAGAACCAGTTCAAACTGGTTTAACAGAAACTTCGTGCACCAAAAACCTCTAGCAAGGACATTAGAATAAGATCATTGCATCCTCGGCAGCAGCTCCCGTCTGCTCGGCTGCGGAGCCACASTGTCCATGCAACAACCCCGCGGCTCCCCAGAGCACCTGCCTCTGTCGTTAAGCCTCCTCGAGCGTGTCACAAATGCCCCTTCATCCTCTAATATAGATTTGCAAGGCAGAGAAAAGGGTGGTGTGGTGAGGCTTGGAAGACACGGCTACCAGCTTCTGAATTTGATGACACTCTACAAAAGGACTGTTTTGGCTTGCTTTGGTTTTAATGAAGGCTCTACTGCCTGAAGTCCTCTGATTACAGGAAAAAAAATCTTTTATTTCTTTCAAAACACAGTGTGTGTGTGTTGGGGCGAGGAGTAGAAGTCAGCAAAATAATCTGGGAAACTGATCCAAATAGATAAAAAACAAGAGGGAGAAGCACCCACATACTTTTTTTTTAAAGTCTCACTGCCAAGTTTTTGCCACTGGACTGGTGACCCCAGGAGCTGGGGCTGGCTCTGTATGACCCATACAAAACCAAGGGGAAGCAGACCCAGGGCACAGAGGACCCACAAGAGGCTTGGGAGACCTGAGGTCAATTCTCTGTTCTTCTGAAGGTTGTACCAGCTCTCCCCTGCCTTGCAGGTGGCTATGAGGCTTCGAGACCAGGGGGAGTACAGTAATATGGACCATAACTTTATCATAGACGAGGAGGAAGGGAAGAGGACCTCACATCCTATGGAGCTCAGAGAGGCCCAGAGCATCTCACATCTTAGTGCCCAACTCCAGCAGTGCACAATGTCCCTGATGGTTCGACAGTACAGTGTCCAAGGCAACACCGGGTGGGATACTGAGATATTGCTGCCTCCTCTTGTGGACATCTCAAAGGAGCTGGCAAACGACACTGGGCAGCTGCTCTGGCTGAACAAGTAACCCCGTAATGAATAAAAAATGGCAGCAGTGCGGCGCAGGCAGGARGCAGGCAGCAGAGCTCGGGTCCCCGGGGGTGCAGCTGGGGGAGGGAGGGACTCCCACCGTGCCTACGTGAGAGGGACACGGCCGTTTCATTTAAAGAAGAGTTTCTGGCTGGGGGAGTCCCAGCAGCTCAGATTCCTGGGCCGATGCTTTGCTGCAACCGGTCACAAATATTTTTTTAACAATCCTGAAGCAGGCGGCATGCGTGTCAGGTGTGTCAGGGCAGGGAACAAAGACACAGACTATTTGTCTGCACCGAGACTTGTGGAAAATTTCCCCTCTCCTTGCCGGAGCGCCCGGCTGGCTCCAGCAGGGCTGCTGGCCTCTGCAGCTCCCSTCAACCGCTCGCTGTCATTTCGTATATCCTCTCATGTAGGATGGCTCTGGGCAACTTAGCGAAGACGGTAATTAAATGTTGGGTCTGCCCTCTGCGAAATCTCCTAGAGCTGTTACAGGAACCGACGGTAAGTTTCAAAACTCCTGACACAGCTGGAGATGAGGACATCTCGCAGAGGCAACCATTGACTAAGGGCCACAGAAACTCTGTCACGCCTCAGGTGGCACCTTGCCCAGGAAACACTCATTTCCCTGTGACACTGGTCAGCCAAGCTTCCTCGCAGAAAGGTTCCTCCATGCCCTTTTACATGCTGCAGAAGAGATCGGATCTGCTATAATTTCTATAGCTGACTGTATTTCTCTGTGACTATAAGCAGTAACATGCAGTTCTATGCTTGATGACCAAGGCAGAGTATTTCCAATTTCTTCAAGGAGAAAAAAAAAAGAGTGTCTGGAAAGTTTTCACAGGCTATTTCCCACATGGGCACTACTTTAGCGAGCAATGTTTGCTTACCACATGCCRGACTAGCCATGGCACTTCAAATCTGCATCTGCTCTGTTTAGGAGATCAAAACACACTGCAGTAGGAGCAAATCTGGTCATTCCTAATCCTTGCAGTAATGGGGGGAAAACGACATTCAAGATTTCTCTTTACATTATGCAGAGCTTGCAGATAACCTCATTCCTTCTTCCCCCCAKCTTTAGAGCTCTCTTTTTAACCTGAATGAACTGTTTGACCTCAAAATCAAAATAATTTCTTCCTTAAGCAATAAATTAGGCCAGAGAGCTAAAGTAACTTATCAGAAAATATCACATCACTGTGGCTTTTGTACRGGTGACAATATTCTGGCCTGCCACTGTGGAGCCATCCCTTGTCGTGCCAGGGTGGCTGCTGTGTGTATTTGCAGAGCCGTTGTGCCACAGGGAAGCCGGAGACACCCGATATTTAGCTGTGAGCTAATGCTTCCTCCATCCAGCCCRGCAGCCACGCAAAGCCTGCCAGGTCCCCACCGACCCGCTGGGATTAACTCAGCCAAAAGCTGGGGCAAGCTCTCCTTTCTGACAGTCGGAGCAAGGTGGGTCAAAAGCTTTGCTGGTCAGGAAGGGATGAGAAGCTCGATGGTCTTCCTTCTGCAGAGGTGGAGGCCATCCCCAAGACAGACCGGACACTTGTGAAGAGGCAGCAGGTTTCCCTCGGTGGAGTAGCAGAGCCGGCAGCAGCTCCCGGGGTTTGGCAGGAGCCTCTGTAAGCCGTGCAAACCCCCCCAAAAACACTGACCTCGGTGGGGAAGACATTGCCTGCACACACTGCAAGGACAAAGAGCCAGCTCCAGACCCCCGGGGGGGGGTGTGCTGGGGAGATGGGCTCAGGGGGGGACACGCTGGGGAGCTCCGCGCCAGGAGGGGCAGCTCTGCCCAAAACCAACCGACAACTTCACATAACCGCTTGTTTCTGGCCGCAGCTGGGGGAATGGCAAGGATTTGCTCACCGTCGGGCGCAGCCAGTGAAACAAGGCAGCTCAGTTTTCACCGAAAAACGTTTCTTACTCAGCTGACAGCGAGGCAGCCTTCAGCTCTGGTTTTTGAGGAGGGGGATTTTCATTTTGCGGAAAGTTTCAAAATCTGGGCTCCCGTTCCCATCTGAAAAACAAACCCATTTTAAAGAGCTGGGATTTCCTGGAAAGCAGAACCCTTGTTTCGCGGAGGGGGTGCGAGGGCTGCAGGCGGGTGGGACGCCCGGGGGCCCAGGGGTGCAGGGCCTTCCCCGGCCGCCCCACGCRGGAGCGGCTGGCGCAGCCCGAGTGACCCCACACGGTAAAACCTGGGGAATGCAGAGGCCCGGCGTGCGCGGTTACGGGTGTGGGTGTGCGGCACCCTGGGGCTGACTCCAGTGCCAGCTGCGTGTCGGAGCTTCTCTGGGTCGTGTTGTACCGAAATGGTGGCACTCCTCACGGCCCCCGGCCCCCCGCGCCTGGGAGAGCGGCAGCAGCAGCTCCCCTTGCAGCAGAGGGTGCCCGCYGGGTGCCAAATGGCGGCGGGGTCTGGCCCCTTCGCCTGCCGCTACGGCCCGCTGGCTTTTTGGGCAGAAGGAGAAAGTGCTTTGCAAGCTGCAAAGCAAAGGGGAGGGCTCTGGCCGGACCTACAGACTCCACCAGGACCATGTCTGACACCAGGAGACACAAAGATGTGCTTTAAGTTAAAGAGACTGTAATACACGTGGCCTTCTCTCTTTGGAGGCTGTCATGAGGAGAAGCAGCCGTGGTTTCAAACAGCGCTCTCACGCCAGGGGTTACCCGCACCGTGCCGGGACTGGTGACCCCATCGCCCGAGAGCTGCTCCTTCAGGGGACCTGGGGGATAATGTAGACATAAGTAGCTGGAAACGGCAGGATGGGAGGGCTGCTGTAGAGCGGGAGAAGAGAGGTGGCAGTGGCAGAGCAAACCCCACAGCCCAGAGCAGAGTGCCGGGGAGAAAGCCTTCCCGCTGAGGAGCAGCGTTTGGAGGCCCAGCGCCGCCAGGTCGGTGATGCAGGGGCAGGTTCGCCCGGTTCCCATACATATCCATTGCCGATTAGCCAAATTTACATTTATCTAACTTTACATCGCAGTGCCTGAGCGATCACCAGCCTGGAGACACAGCTAGAGCAACTCCTGTTTGAAGAACAGTGTCTGCTTTTGGTTTCAGACCCAAACCCCAAACCAGTCTGACCAGCTGGCACCCAGTTTCAGGTTACACCCTGCCTTGCTCTCTGGGTGACTTAGTGGGTAATGATCTCACTCCCAGCACACCTCAMGCGGTAGTTGCCTCTCCAGGTATCCGCACACCTCGCATCCCCCCCCTCCCAGCCCTCCCCAAGCCATGGGACCGCCGCTGCTGCTGCAACAGCCCAGCGCTCTCCCCTGAGCTACCGCAGCCCGGGCAGATGAAAGGGTGCGAGATAGCAGGCGTGGGAACGGCACCTGCCCCCTCTGYGGGTCACTGCTTCTCAGACACCACTCCCAAGTCAGATAAGACAAACAATTCCTTTTTATTATCGGAGTGAGCGCACAAAAAAAATAAAATCAAGATGTTAGGTGTATTGCATAGGCCGTGATAGGCTGTGGGAAAAACAAAGAGATGGAAGACATGATACGAGACAGATCATGAAAAGCCGTGGAGGAATCTGACCAGCCCCAGGGTCGCTGAGGCAGATGCCCGTGACGGGGAGAAGCGTGCAGTCAGATTGCCAGCAGGCTGTGGGCTGCGGCTTCTCCCCTTCCAGCTCAACGGCCCAACGAGGCGGCTCTCCTGGAGCTGCACTTGAGAGGACCTGAGCCGTGCCCCGAGCTGGGCATGGCTTCGCCAGAGCCTTCCAGAGCCACTCTGCCCTCGGCCCTGAAAGGGTCCAAGCATTTAAACTAAAGTCTGTACATAGATTTATGCTTCTTACACACACGCGCGCGCGCGCACACACGTGCAAACACACATGCACCGATTTCCTCTCTCTTCACAGCAGGAGTTTTCCAGGAGCAGCAGGCACTGGAAGTTTGGGGATTGGTGCCAACCCCACAGCCGACAAAGCGTACCAGGCACTGCAGAAATAGCAGCTTCTGCCCCCAGGAGAAGTCCTCAGCTCCCAGAGGTATAAGCCTGGACAACAGAGATGCAGCAGTACGGATCTGGGAAGCACCTCACTGCAAACAGCCTACGGGGAAACAGACGGGACCTTGCTGAAGCGGGAATGTCACACGCTGCCATGGATGAGCTCTGGACCTCCCGGGGCTGGGCTCATCTTGCACCGGGAGGGACGGGCCAGCAGGAGCGAGGAAGCCCGGGGACATTAGCTGGCGGTATCCAGCCCGCTCCTGTGCTCTGGGAGACGCCAGGGACTCAGGTCAGGCTGCGGGCTTGGAGGAGAGCACAGTAAAATCAAAGCTGCAGCAAAGGTCCAACTGCGAGGGAGCTGGGTCCTTCCACCCTCCTCTCACCATCAGCAGGARAAGTAGGGACATTTCCTTTCCTTTCATGTGAGAATAAATAGATATTTTCTCAATGTGTTTGGGTTCAGACTAAACACTGGAGAAGCAACCAGAGCAACTCACAGAGAGAAAATGGTGGACACATACTGTACATAGGAGGCTGTAACAYGGCAGCCAGGCAGAAAAAAATCTAGGCGTGCTTTTCTGTTAAAAAGCAAAGCCTAGTGATTAAAGCAGGCATTTCTGTTTCCTTCCATCTCGAAAACAGGAACCACTGGAGAGTGTCACAGAGCCCTTGGAACAGGTCTGGACGGTTACGTGAATCTCACAGCCCTCAAGAGGCTTACCACGGCCAGGAGGACTGCTGGGAGGCAGGGCCACCTTGCAGAGGACTGGGGGAAAGGGAGGGAAGTACAAGGTTGGGTGGAAGAAAGTGGCACTGCAAACAAAAAATTGCTGGCTCTGGTAAGCTTGCACCATTCACCAACGTGAATGCTACACAGATCCAGTCCCAGGGTTCTTCAGTAAGTTGAGCGGAGTTGTGCTCTGGGTTTGAGCAGGAAGAAAGATGTAATTCAGAGTTTCACTGGATTGCTTGTGGTTAGGAAGGGATAGACACCAGAGAGCATCAAAATTCTCCCAGATCCTCACTTTCCAGAGCAGCCATTTAGCCAAGACAATCACAAACACTAGTACTGCCAAATCATGGCTAGATCTTGGCCTGAGGCTACAAATGTCTTCGAAGAGAAAGAGTCCTTCAGGCACAGGCCCGTGTCTAAAAACAGAACTCCAGAAGTTTTGGGGAGTGCCCCAGTGCTGGGCTGGAGAGAGAGAGGCTGTAGGTCAGACGGGTTTGGTGGCACTGCTGTAAAACAGGTGCTCAGTGTCCTCTGTGGTGGAGAGGGTTGAGTTGGTAGCAGTGGCCGGCTGTCGTCGGCGGCTGTTCTTCTTCCTGTTCTTCAGGAAGAAGTAGCCGATGATCGCCAGGACCACCATGATGCAGATGCCGAGGACCACGGCAATCACTACCTCAAAGGCACCTGTGGGGGATACATGAACACGTTAGAAGGGCTGCTCCTCGAGCTCTGATGCAGCAGGGGCAGTCAGGAAGGAGCAAGCACAAAAGCTGCTGCAGAAGCTGTGCTGGCAARGAGAAGAGGTGGGCAATAGCTGGCCTGACAGCAGGGTGGTCACTGCACAACTGGGCAAAGAAGAAGGCAACCGCATGGCATAAGGGTATGGCCAGCCTGTCTCTCCCAAATTATGGGTCCCATCGTTTCCCAGATGCACCACGCCCTCTAAAGGCTATTCGGCAACTTCGGCTGGCTTGGCCATTTGACACCCCTACGAATATCAAGCCTTTCTGCAACGCTGGCCTTGCTTCATATGTCAACAGGGAGGCCACCAAGGGGTGGTCGGAGAAAGCACCTCCTGGTTGGGATAACACTGTCGGAGTGAGCTATGGCGGATGGGGTGAGTTTGTGGGGAAAGAGCTCGTAGCAGTGCTGTGAGCACTTGGGTCTTCTACAGCCAACCAAGCTCCTGCATCATCAGTGGAGACAGTCAAACATGATGCATTTGAGAGCTGGTGTGAATTTGAAGATTAAATCAATCTCTAGGGTTGAAGAACAGAAGTGTATAATTTCAGCAGTTCTCTACTGAAAAAAGAGGCCTTACATCTCTGTGGTGAAAGAACACCAACCTTAATGTGATATTCTTCTAAGAACTTGTAATTCAATGGCTTTGATGTTCTTTACAGTTGTAGAGAGGGTATATAGGGTCATCAGATTTCCTCACAGTCTAGCACCCAGCACTATTCACATACCCACTTGGGCCTTCTTTCTTGCAGAAGTTAGTGGTCCTTATGTGAACTTGGCCCTTAGGRAGAATTTTACTTGCCATTTTTTGATGTTGAACAGTGGAGCATTCATGCAAGTTGATGGAAGGAAAATCAGGAGCCTCTGATATGAGCTACTGAGTCACAGACAAAGGAGAAAKTGGACCACAGATGCACAGTGCGCACAGAAGCATCTCTTGCCACTGCTAGCATCCCGCAAATCCCACATTTCTCCCTCAGCTTCAAAAGGCGGATGGGAGGGAAGGCTATTATTTGCAAGGAAAGACAAAATATTTTTCAGGACARGGTAAAAGCAACAAGCAAGATCTGGAGGAAAAACTGTTACTCACTTAAGATAGCACTTTGGGACTCAAATGATTCCCATCTCCGGCCAATGGCATCTGCTTCTGAATTGGGAGCAGAGAGGGGGGAAAAAGTTTTACAAAGAAGGTTGGGAACAAGGGATAAGACAGGTTTCTGAGGAGCATATTTCCAGTGCTCTGAAGTGACTGAATGCATACAGCATCCCTCTTGACAGCCGTGGTACTGAGCTCTCAGRGCAGGCTGTGGGGCACAGTGGAGCTGAGGGTGGCACTTCAGAAAAGCAACGACAGTTTGCCACCTAASAGATACAGTTTGGCAGAATTCCTGCTGTTTCCGCTGTTGGCCTCCTCAGCAACACTTACAAAGCTCTACAGTGTAAACCTTTCCCTCTTGTTTAAAACTTCTGCCTAATATGTGTCATTGAGGATTTTCTTAATTTCTTCCCTCCTGCTTGCGGAGAACTGGAGCCAAGTTCTCCCCAAGCTAGAAAATGAGATTCTCTTTAGAGAGGTCATACCATGTCTCTGGTTAGTTTTGTCATCCTCCCCTGTCCCTTTTTCAACATCAGTACCCAAAATGTTTTCCAGCTCTGAGAAATGACAGGCTGCATTGCAGAAAGATGCTGTAGGCACACACCATTCCCCGTAAGCCATCAGTCACATTGAAGAACACTGTGAGGCATGGCCAGGGTTTGAGGGCAGAGCTGCTTTGACTGAAAGCTCCCATGTCACTGCCTCTTTGGGACCACAGAATTTAATCTGGAGTAATTTTCATAGTTTGATCAGTAAAACTCCAGCCCTCACTATGTCTGCTTACTTGTGATGCCTGAACATGATTTCATGCACTCTTCCTCTTCTTCAAAGTTGTTGTCGTTGCCACCACAGCCCCCGTAGGTGAAGGGGTCACATTTCTCAGAGAATGGGTTATAGTACCAGCGGGGGATGCTCTCGGTGCACTGTCCGGTATCAGGCAAGTCCACACAGTGACCTGGCAAAGCAAGGGAGAGGTGCTCTAGCCCAAGCAGTGTGTTGCCAGAGCAGCAACATTTTCCGCTCACAACAGAAAGGCACAAGCACCGTGGCAGAGGAAATCCATGGCCAGAGCAGTGGATCTCAGGTCCCCACTGCCCGGTTGCCAGCTGCTCAAATTGGCATTGCCAAGGTGAGCTGCCGCCTGCCCATAAACCCGACTGGCAAGGAGGAAAAAGGAACATCAGAGCGTGCAGTCATGCTAGACCTTGGATTCAATCCCCTGCAGAAACGACCTGTCCTCCTCGGGAGGCAGAAGGGAACATGAAGAGCCTGGACACAGAAACTACAGTTCGGCTCAGGTCTCCTCTACAAGCAAGCTGCATTTAAGCTAATTTGGGATATACTCTTTTAGCCCAGTGATAGTGCCACTGTCTGCACTAGTACAAACAAGGCAAAGGTATGGGATCRAGCACAGGCATATGATTACTCGTATTATGCCATTGTTGTGTCCCCCACACTGCTTTGCTTTGCACTATTTCYGAAAAAGTGCTGCAGGGTTTTGTACAGGCCAGGTACTGTGCCCAACAGGCAATAGGCATGAGACCTGCTTAGGTGGAAAAAGTTTAGGCAGGAGAGTGAAAGCCTGCTATAAACAGCCGTCCTCAAGGTCAGAGGACAGGCCCTTGCTCATTTTTAGTACAGGGACTACACAGAAGCTACATCTGGTTTTGGAATTACCATGAAACAACAGACTGAAGAAAAAACCAAAAGCTGGTAGATGTCAGCCTAGGTGCTCYGGACGGTACGTACCTTGCTTATGTGTGACATTGATTTTCTGCAGTCTGTTGAACTCAAGAGCATCTGCAAGAGAAACATTTCGTGTTAGAACTTCTCTCACCAGTTGAATACAAAAGAAACGCCTCYGTCCATGCAGACGTGGGCAGACAGGGCTTTCCTGCACATTCCTTTGCTATCACAAGCCAGGGAAAGGGAGGTATAATTTGAGGTTCTTAAATAACTCAAAGYTATGAGAGGAACATGGGAAAAATAAAATGTAATAATGAGAAACTATTCCCAATTTCTGTTCCACAAATACAGAGACAAAACTAAGGAAAACAAAGGCTGCTTTCTTGGTTTTTTTTTTTCCATCAAGAAGTATGGGGAAACTGCTATCACTCCAGGTTTTAAGAAGTGTGAAAGAGCACTAGTGTAGGATATAAGAGAGGGCAAGATAGATGAATCATACGTTTGCAACCTAAAAAGGCAACAAAACACCTACGTATAAGAAAGATATTATTGGAATTCTGTCAGAAGAGGGAGGGAGGGAGGGAGGAAAGGAGGGAGGAGGGATTGCAGAGTTGGGCACCTCACCACTGGGCATTTACATTAGCATAACGTGAGGATCTTAAGGGGACTGTGACACTGGACAGACTGGGAGAAATCACGCTTTCATTTCCCATCTCCCAACTCTAGGAGAGCAGGTAAGCAGTGAGAAAAATATTGGAAGGGGAGGGGAGGACAGGCTCTGAAGTCTTACAGACAGGCGCAGAGAAGAGAGTCGGAGAGTATTTAAGAGGCAGGAAACATCCCAGAAGGAAGATCAGCTCTTGCAGTCAGCAGAGATATGGGAGATGGCAGAACCTGCAAATATAATACTGYGGAAAGAGGTAATGCAGGGTCAGGAGATAAGAACAGAAGGCACCAAAAAGCATTGAGYCAACACCTGTAACTTGTATTGCACTCATCCCTGGGCAGATACTAGGTTGTCTAAGCCAGAATTTGAAGTACTTACATTGTTCACAATACACCTCATCCGATCCATCAGCACAGTCGAGAGTTTCATCACACTCCAGATAGGCATCAATGCAGCAGCCATCCTTGCATCTGAAGAAGGGGGACTGGCAGTTCCCATTGCACACTGCATCAGAAACAGTTCAGATAGCTCATTAAAATAAATGCATTGCTTCTCCCTGCCACACAGATGCTTTATGAAGGACTTAAAAGCTGCTGATAGGGCTGGCAAGAAACAAGAAACAAGGCGGATTGGTTAAGTTCTCTCTTCAGTGCCACCCTGGACTAAAAAAAAGAAAAAAATAATATTTTCTTGTTTATAAATGAAACATTGCTCTGGGAACAACCATGTTTCCTCTCAAAAAAGAAGTACGCAGAAGGTGAAAGCGAGAATGAGCTACTCGGAAAGAACATGGAGACATTGCCCAAGTGTGGGGGATAATAGGAAAGCCAAACTGAAACCTGCACACCRGGCTGCGAGAGCYGATGGAGGAGAGCGGTTATTCCCCTCTGCTCCAGAGATGGTCCCAAGTGCTCAGCACTGTGCCCAGTTCTRASCTCCCCAGTGCACAAAAGACATTGGCATACTGGGGTGAATCCAGTAGAGACTCAGCAAGCGGCTGGAGCACAAGACCTAGCGTGAAGTTATGGAAAAGACAGAAACACTCATTTTGGAGGTGCACAGTAATAGGATGAGCAGCAACAGACACGAGTTGCAAGAAGGGAAAGTGATTCAGTGTAAGGGGAAAAGAATTGTAACGAGGGTCATCAAACACTGGCACAGTTTGACCACAGAAAGTGTAAAATCTCCTTCGTCAGAGATACCCAAAACTGGACTGGATGCAGTCCTGAGCAACCCAATGTGACTCAAAGCTGGCCCTGCTCTGAGTAGTGGGTTGGGCCAGATGACCTCTAGAGGTAATCCCCAACCTGAATTATCCTATGACATGAAAGTGAAAGGCTTAGTAAAGAAATTAGTCTCCAGTGCCTCMTTTTCCACACTGACTGAGTGCTAATCAAAAGCCACAGGAATGGACGTGAGACACCGAGCCTGAGCTCACAGCAGGATCACACAGTGGCACAGGAGGCTCACCTGGCTGTTGTCGCCCACCAACAGAACCTGCAGAGACAAGGGGAAAAATAAAATAAATTTACCACCACATTGTTTTGTCAGCTCAAGATCAGCTTTATATTGCCTTCATATCTCACCTAAGTGCATATTTTCTGGAAGCAAGCCCTGTAGGGGTTAGGGAGGGGAAATACAGATGCCCACCAGCCAGAGACCCCAGATGAGTAGCAGGCCTGGAGGAGCACAGGAGAACTTCCCACCACTAGCTAGACCGTTCCCAAACGGTCTTTCTTTTCCAAGGCTTGTGCCTCCTCCTCAAGCTGTGCAACGCAAAGAGCCTGGCAGAGGCTCAGCCCGTTTATCTGAGGCAGCACTAAGTCATTCTCAGACTTGGCTAAGAGGATGACTAATTTCATTTTGGGAGTGAAGCACTTCTAGTTCCCCCACAGCACAATGCTACCCTCTGAATTTAGGTTTCCGACGTGACACGAAGATTTGGTGAGGGTTTCTGCAGCCAGAGACACACCAGGACAGTGACCAGGGGAGCAGTGCTCCAGGAGCTGGGTCAGATATGTTGGCAGTGTAAGACCAGGACTCCCCATCCATAATTAGCCTGGTCTCCTCAGCTCTCTAGGCTCTAACTAGCTGCCAGCCAAGAAGCCGCTGCACCTGCCCACACAGTCATCCCAGTCGTATGAGAAAGAGGGGGTTGATTTTTGAAGAAGACTCACCTCTAACATTCTTGCAGGCAAGTTTACACTCCTCTTCCCGTAAGTAGTTATTCTTGTTGGGCTTGCAGCCACCAAAAATGAACTCCTCACACTGCTGAAGGCTCGGGTTGTAAAACCAACGTGGAAAAGATCCCCGACACCAACCCACCTTCTTAGGAGTCAAACAATGCTCTATGAAGAAAGTTARCATAAAAGGCTCTGGTTAGCTTGCTTTGCCCTCACATATACAAAGGAGAAAATCTTCCAAAGGGAAGTTCATCAACAGTGTGGACACTTGTCTGAAAGATTTACAAAATCTTSAGCAGCATGGAGAAGGTGAGTAGGGAATCATGGTATATATTTTCTTACATGAAAGGCAGGGTCACAAAATCAAATTAGAAGGTGCCACATCCATAAAACAAAAGAAGCTGCTTCTCCACAYAGCACATAGTTAAGCTGTGAAACTCAGTGCTTCAGGATGTTGCTGCTGTGCAAAGATTACACGAGGTCAAAAAGGGATTCGTCTGTGGCTATTAAACACAAAGACACCATCTTCTGCTTAAAAAAATCTCCCAGCTGCAAATTCCTTGGGGACTAGCCAAGCAGAGTAGGGATTTACTGATAGCATGTCATATTCTTGAACTCTTTCCAAAGTATCAACCTCTGCACACTGTTGGATGCAGTGTCCTGGATTTTGGACAGACCACTAGCATCACTTGACATGGCTGTTCTTATATTTTCATGGTACCTGTGGTAGGAGGAGAAATTCCCTGCTTAGCTACTAGTCAACCATTTGTCCAAGAATTCCTTTCTCCTAATGCATAATTGTAATGCTGAACATTTTGATCATTAAACAAGGCCATTAAAGTAAAACATATAAATAAAGCCAGGGACACTTTGAATTTCATGCAGACAGCTCCACCTATCCTGCGGCTTAAGGGAATTAGGGCCTTCACAGCAAAACCATGGGGTCAACAAGACCTTTCAGGTTCTCCTGTCTTACACCCCTAGTTGCACCCTGGGCTTCAGCCACTCTGGCATCACCCAGCAGAGGGCAATGACATGCAGAGAGGATGGGGTTATTATATTGCAGGCCACCTCTTCTGCAAGTGGATGTGAAAACCYTAAAATAGACCATTACGAATGTGGAGACCTTCCACTACTGGTCAGGTGCAGGCTTTTACCGGGAAAAGTTGACACGAAAGTCCGGTCTCTTTGTTGTGCTCTTTCCCCATCTACCCCTCTGAGAAGAGCACCAGTAATGCCAGAGCAGCACCCAGGCTTGGGGACTCCAGCTAGACATCCGTGGGCTCAGGCTCACCTTCAGTCTGCTCAGAATTCAGCACCATGATGGTGATGTTGGTGAAGTCTTGCTGTTGTGCAGTGTCCGTGACAGTGAGCTGAAAGACGTATGTCCCCGCCTGCAGGTTGGAGATTTCTACCTGATCTTCTTCGTGCTTCTGAGAATGTAAAAGAAAGACTTATGCAGAAGAAGGCACCTCTAATGAGGGAGTGACTGAAGCCACGCAAGGCCCATGTTCCTGCATTAGGAAGAAAGGATCTTGGCTGGAAACCCCCAAGCAGATGTCTGRCATGAAAAATGTCTCAGTGCTATACAATCCCCCCAAATCCATGGGCTGGTACCCAGCTGGAATAGCAGAGAGAAAAAGTACCACAAGCGTAATTAGGTATTTSATATTTTGGGGCATTGTGAAGGCACAAGGGAAAATAAAAATCTTTGGAGAGGACTGAAATACCTGTAGTTTTTATTTTACTTTTTAAAAACTAAAAYCTATTATGAATCATTTATTTAGTATTTAGGAAATAAGCTAGGTGTGTTTAAGAAATATACACTCTTTCATTTTGAATATGACARGTATATTTAGTTTTAGAGATGGAAATGAGTACCTATTTCTTTGYCTGCTGAGAGGTTTCTAAAAGAGAGTGAATTATTTTGTCAGAATAGAAAGCTGTGATATTGTTAACACAAACTTTTTCCCTATGCTATTTCCCTATATTGGGTCTCCATTTCCATTCTATCTGCCTTTTTGGTTAGGTTTCAAGAGTACACAGTGTTGCCATATATCATCTTAATGTAGTTAACACAGCATGATACTAGTGGACTCTTTTTCCACCCCCCCCCCGAAAGTTGCTTTCGTTGGGTAGGGGGAAGGGAAAAGGAAAGGAGCACTTCCAGATTTCCACAGCCCCCTCAGCAACCTAGAGCTAGTCATTGCTGGTCTTCAAAATCAGCTGTGAGCCTGATGCACTCATTTGCTAATTCTTCCAAAAGGTGCCACAAGAGCTCCATATGAGCTCCAAGGCTTTCCAGAGCATTTTGCAGAAGTTTAACAGTAATCCTTTGCTCTTCTAAAGCCACAGTTCACATTTAACATCTATCGGATAGGCAGTGTTCACACCCCAGAGATCTTGGAGGCAGTCAGGAGACATGACTTCTGCTCCAGCTCAGATAAAATAGGAGGAGGAACCTATGCTCTAAAGAGAGGCAAAGTGCAGGAAAAGCCCCCGGAGAACAGAAGCAGAGCCTGAGACTGGATTATTCAGCCCCAGAGAAGCACCAAAGTGGAGCAGAGCTTTTGGGAACAGGCTCGTGGGTGGACTGTCTCGAGGAGGGAAGGACCAGGGGACCTCTAAGTCAGTGGCGGTGAGAGCCCAACCTAGTGCAGACCACAGRTGACACTGAGCAAGCTGCTTCCTTCCTGCAGCTCCCTACCTTCATCTCCACGGAGGGGTCRCCGAAGACCTGTTTCCATTCATATCTGACGATCCCCCGGTCATCCGTGCTCTCTGTGCCTCTCAGCATCACTGGCTCCCCTGGCTGCACCCTCATGTCCATGCCAGTGCGGGCTATTGGAGGATGGTCATCTGCAGAAGAAATGCAGAACRAGGCTTGGGTAAGAGGCTGAAGGGTCCAGTCCTTGTCTCCCTTACAGGAAGACAAGGGAGGGGGATTCTTCCAGGCTAAATCAATACAGACTTCAACCACTGAAAGGAAAACACTTTTATACAGCTGCGCTTCTTGCAGCCTGAGCAAGCAACAGGCAATACCGTTATTACTGCCCTCATTAATGTGGTAACTCCGCAACCCACTCCGGTAGTGCCTTTGAGCCAGTTGGCTCCCTGGCCAACACTTCTGCCCACAGGAACCACCGTAAGAGGGTGTCCCYGTGGCTACAGCCATTGTGCTTCTGACCGTCGGACCACATCCTCGCAAAACAGCACAGAGCAATCTCCACCCTTCGCTTAGGGAGATGACCTGATGTGGGTGTTGAAGAATGTGGAGCTGACTCTCATCATTCCTACAACTATCTCTAAGCACTATGTTAGCGTACTTAACCAGAGCTATGCAATGCAGGATTTGGATGGGAAATATCCCTCCTCCGCCTCATCTTCCACCCCACTCTCTGACACGCATGCCTTAAAAAAAGCACACAAATGCCATTCATGAGATCATTATTTCTGTGCCATTCCATGGATTAGCTTACCAGCAGCCTCCACAATCCATTAAACGCTTTTGAGACTGTAAGTGTAAGAGATGAAAACTGATGCCTGCCYGTGCCAGCAAGAACAGGCTATACAAGGACACCACTGAGCCTGACTCAGAACTCCTTTTGGCCTGAACGCCTCTGATCGCAGGCTTCCCGCAGAGCTCAGCCCTTAAAACTCCACCTGGTAGYGCCTGTACCAAGTCCGAGACTCAGTGTTCAAGTTCAACCTGAGCCTTTTGTAAAGGCATCGATCGTCATTTATAAGCTAGATATCAGTCACTCTACCATTACACTGTTATATTGACTGTGACTGAAGAAGAGGATTAGTGCCCAAACCCCTAAGAAAAATACTCCATCAGCTAATTATTTTCACTGTTGTAGACTTGCTCCTAATTTCCTGTTTTGAGTGTTTCTGGATTCAGGTCCCGGCTGCTGACTCTTSCTGGAGCCTACTGAAGGCACCTTTAATATAAGGCATATATACAAAGGAACCTGACATTCAAAACAAGCTACTGTTTAGTTCTTTCATCGCTAAATTCAGTAGGATAGAGGGCTTTGCAACACGTATTCCAGACCAGTTACCACAAATCCACCCAGAATCTTCTATTTTCTAGTATCTTTTACCAAATGAAGACATAATTCACTCTATCCTGGTCTTACAAATGCTGCTGCCACCAGAAGGTCACAGGGGAAAMAAACCTTCCCTTGTTTACACGTTTGAGCATTGTGCTCAGCCTGTTCSGCTGCAGAATCGGGGAGGGAATGGGCGAACCAGCCCTCTGAGGTTCCCCCGCCGCCTGCTCCCCGGCTGCAGCCCTGMAGCTTATCTCCCTCATCGCCGGGCTGACGGGACTGCGGTTTTGGGGTATGAGAAGAGGTCAGCCACTTCCAGCTTGTGCAGCTGCAGGGCTTCTGGTTACATTTATCGCACCAGTCTGGGTGCTCTCTGCAGTCTGTCCCTGGCTTTATCTTTTACTCCGTCTTTTCATGTAAGTATTGGGTAGGAACAATACGGGATCAAGCTCATATTGTTGAGCTTGATCCAGCCACCAAAATAGGTAGAGAATACCCAGCTGGACTGAAAGAGGCCAGGAAGACAATACCTGCATCACAAGCAGAGATGCCCACCCTGGTGTCCTTCCAGCTTTGGGTGAGGCACACCTCCCTGCTGCTCCTTCCTCAGGGCTGCATCCCAGAGTGATGGGTCCTGTCTCAATTCAGGCACACAGACTGCTTGCTGAAAGACACCAAGCAGGGCCAAGAGAGCCTGGCACCTCTCGCTCTTGAGCAGGGCCAGTAGAACAAATAAATGGAGTTTCACTTTATTTTCAAGCGGTCTTGCCACGAGAACATTCATAGGTGAAAGCAATGAATGGAGCTGGCAACACCTTCCAAACCAAACAGGGAAAAACAGCCCCACAGCCCTGGAAAGGGGGCACATTCCTGCCATTCCTCCCAGGCAAACACCATGACCCTGCCAGGGAGAAGCGCAGCCTGCTCCCCGCCGCCCTCCTGCCAGGGTGAGCCCAGGAGGTGGATGCGATTGCACAAGGGAAAGACCAGTTCTTCAGCACCGCAGAGGCTGGTCATTGACTCACAACAATTCAAATCATGTTTTTTCCTTATCATTTTTAAGCATGTACACTTAAAAAAAAAAAAAAATTGCAGGCCACATTTCTGTACAATTTAATTACTTTGAGTTGTGGACTGCACTGAAGTAAAAGCTTGGTTCTGATCAATGGGTCAGCAACCTCTCCAGATCCCGTCTGTGATTAGCCAAATTGCCCGRCCCTCCTCACCTCCAGTGAAATGGTCAGAGTATTTCCATATGTGCAGTGACTGCCAAGGAGAACTCCCACTAGAAATGAAGGACTTCATTTTCAAGTCTCTCCCTTTTCTCCTTAGGATGCCTGAAAGCTCAGTGACTTTGGAGTATTTCTGCTACGCTGACTATATGAAGCCTTCAGTGGCAACGTGGCCGTTCTCCACCTGAGCTTCACAACCGCCTGCTGACTGAGCCAGAGTGAGTATCAACAAACTGCTTGTAGAAGGGGGATTCTCCATTCAGTTTGTTTTGCTCTGAARGTCTGTTTGAAAAATGAAAGTTACTTTTGCTATAATGCTCTTTTGACTATGGAAAGTTTCAGCTGTAAAACTCTGTAATTAACAGGGAGAGTAAAGCTTTATGATGCTGTTCTTTACTGTGGAACACATGCTCGTGGAGTCACATCATTAAGTGACAACTTCTGCTTCCATTTGTAAAATACATCGGAAGGTGAAGTATCTTTTCTTTATGATCCTGGAGAAAAGCTTCATAGAGTAAATCCAAAATGCTTAAAAATAAATTTATGTGGCTCACAGTGTATTCACGCCTCAGTCCCTGTTTTTTCCTTTTTCAAAAAATTCATCTAGTTTTAAGGCTTATGCAGTCAGTGGTTTGTCTGGCTTCACCTCTAACAATGAGGAAACTTGAACCAAAGTTGATGGGGGAACAGGAATCTAAAAGATATTAAATTCCTACAAGGGCTGCAAAAGTAAGCATCTAGGTGGGGGGAGAGACCCCACTGGGGACCTCGCTATCCAAACACACAGGCACCAGTGAAATCCCGCAGCAGAAAGCACTTGCAAAGCTCCCAGTTTGGGGATTTCTCTTTTGGAGCTCAGATATCAGCTCTTGCCCTCCAGACACAAATTCATAGAAAACCAGATTTCCTCCATTCCACCACTCATGCAGATACACCCTGAGCACTTAAGACCATAAAGCAATGCTTGAAAATACCTGAGAATGATTTGAGGTCRCTACTAGAAAGAGCTGGAAAGCCTTCTCATGGTCACTGCCGGGCTCTTACAGCTCCTCGCGGGAGCAGCTTACAAAGGAGACGAGCGCGGCGTGCACTGGGGACACTGAGGCACTGCGGAGGGAAGGACCTCGCTGGGGACAAAAGCCACTGCTCAAAGCCACTGGGTAGGCCAGTAGCAGAGATGAGGAGCAGAAATGAGGCCACCTAAATGCCAGCGCCCATGAGACACACAACCTCGGAGACTTCAAGCGTCAGAGGCCAGCYGAGCCTGCCTGCTGCAAAAGCAGGCGGGCAGGGGCGGGCAGCAGCGCCGCTCTCCCCGAAAATGCTAAAGCTCTGCTCTGGCGTTGCTTCCAGGGAAGTCATCCAAAAGTGAACAGCTTTCGGGGAGSGTTCATTCAAAACTCGCCCATCGACACTAGAAAACTCTCCACTGTAACAGGCAAAGGTAATGAAGGATGCTGCTGCTGCCGCCGCAGTGTTAATTTGCCTGAGGAGGGGGAGAGGGAGAAGGAAACAGGCAATGCAACATAGTGCCTGGAGAAAGAGAAATACAGGCACTTTCTGTAGGGGTTCATCCTGGCTGGCCAGCAAATACAGTCATAATAAGCCATACAGTTTTCCGGCAACTCATGCAGAGCCAAGCAGCTCTCAGCATTAATTTCTAGAGGTTTCTATAGTGGTTTGTAGGAGGTGCACACAGCAAGTCAACTTAACCTCTCTAAAACAATACAGCATGACTGAACGGATTATATTTTCAGAATAATGCAATCTGCTGCTGCCGCCAGGCTCCTTCCATCCTTCCTCAGGGAGTGGGAAACCAGTCCGACTTGCTTTAGCCGGCAGAGGGAAAGACTCTCCCGCGGGTCTTCGTGCCATTTTAGTAAAGATCAGTTTGTTCCTCCAGTCTCCTTAAATAGCTCCAGAGACAAGACGTGAGGTAGCCACAACATGTGGCACTTCAGTAAATTCTGCGTGACAAACAGTAATTTCACAGCGAGTGGACTGGAAGCCGCTCATCACCTGCTCTGAGCAGGGACCTGGCCCTCGGCTGGTCTCCGAGGACCCTTCCAGTACACRTTAGCCTCTGAATCTGTGCTGTGGGTACGGAAGGTGCAATTCCCCCTCTCCTGGCCTGAGCTGGGYGCTGGAGGACGAGCAGCAGGCTCAGGGCTGAGCAGCATCAGCCAAGGGGACACCAGTGACCAGACGTGTCTCAGCCCCGGCCGGGATCCCAGCACCGCTCATTTGAGTTGCACTGTGCCCGCAGAACGGAAACCAGCCCGGGACCAAACGTTTGAAGAGGGATGAGCTTCGGACTTGGGGAGCTCTCCTTTTTGAATGCATTACCAAAGTGTTAACCTGCAAATCTCTCTCCACGGTGAGGCAGGAGCAGACACATCCTGAACCCTGCGGTTCCCCAGCGCTTCCCCTCTCCCACTCACAATTCAACAGGAGGAGGAGAGTGTCACCGAGCATTTCACAACCACCACAAAAGGTTCAGTTCAAGAAACGGACAAAGGTTCAGGGAGGTTATTTTCCAGTTTCACACCCAGAACTGGTTTGCCTAGGCCAGGATAAGCTCGGGGTAGTTACTTAAACACTGGGCTCCATTATTACCAATAAACTGCATGGTGAGCCTGCCCCTCCCGAATGAGCCAGGCGGAAAACTCGCACCAAAGTTCAGGCTGGGGAATCATTTAAGAGGATAGTGCCTTTTGACAATAACATCAGAGACTTCRGGCTGTACGTTAGCTGGAACAGGCGAGAGACAGAGCCAAGCTGTCGTCACCAGCTTATAAAGGACTCAGAAGCTCTTGTTCTCCAAAATACTGAAAAAGATGATGTGCAGAAGCTAGATTTCAGCTGTATTCATTGTTCCCTGCACCCACAGGTTTGCCTGAAGTCGTAACACGGTAAGAGTGCCCGCAGTGGGTTACAGCAAGGGTGCCTCTGTCCCCGTGWTCAGTTGCCAACAGTCTCGCTGTGGATGCTCGAGCAAGAGCAAGAACAGGGCAAGCATACTCTCCCCCCGTGATACTCTCGGAGCTTTCAGCTACTTCCATCAGGCTCCGGAAACACTCCAAGATTAAATTTGCCCATCTGAATGGGCAGCCCCCAGCTGTGCTCTCTCTTTCAAGTGCTATCTAGCCTCTTCCTGAACATATATAAACCTCTTAATTCAACAGGTCTGCTCCCTGTAGTAGTAGCATGGGTCTTGCAATGTGTGGCATTTTTGATTAATGTCATCCACTGGGATCACTAAATATATATTTCACTATTGACTAGAAAAAACATGCTTTTAATGCTCATTATTGCAGAGGACGTCTGAAGATTGCCACATGGGCATACCCTAAAGGCTCCTAGGACACCTGACAGCAGCACATAAAGGAAAGGGATGGATGATAAAGCAGCATATAAGCTTCCTGCAGACCTTTAGAGCCAGTCTCAGGGGGTTGACAATAACCTGGGCTCCAGAGCAGCCACAGACCTTCACATTTTAACAGCGAGACAGCAGGAAGACTAGACAGTTTTGT
Organism: Oceanodroma leucorhoa; assembly: GCA_030449065.1. NCBI lineage: Eukaryota > Metazoa > Chordata > Aves > Procellariiformes > Oceanodroma > Oceanodroma leucorhoa. The sequence continues at coordinate 2,347,778 of JASVER010000065.1, forward strand.
CTCCAGTCCGAAACCTGGGCCAAGATTTTTTGCCTATAAACATTTGGGAGGAAAGCCTGACATGCCGAAAATAGCTTCCTTAACACCCGTTTCACCCGGCCTCTTCAGGCATCCTCAAAAGGTCYGGAAACAAGAATGCTGTAGAGCTTCCCTATGCTGCCAGGTGGACAGGCTCCGTGCCCAGAGGCTCCTCCATTTGGCCTCCTGCACCTTCGCCCCTTCCCCTCTCCCCCTCGGTGGCAGCCAGCCTTCTGCCCARACAGGCCCATTCCTCCTGCGTGATCCCGATTCCAGCATCACGGCTGGAGGGGCTTGGGGTTTCGTTTTGGATTTTTTTGTTTGGATCTGAACCAAAATCGAGATCTGCATTCTTAAGTGTTCAATCAACTGCTGTGGGGAGGAGGGCTCAGCTCGTATGGTCTGATTTAGCCCTTGTTATTATTTGCTATTTCTCCAGTAAAATAACTACTTTTCAGCTCCAGATTAATAAATAGTAATAGTCCTTCATCTCTTTTCCTGCCAGCCCTGCAATGTCATTCAAGATGATTCAGAAAGATTTTGGTATCAGTCAAAGACGATGCCTAAAAATGTCAAGAGAGGAGGGAAACGAGTTTCCCATCGAAGCACAGCATGCTGTGCCTTGCAGCCTGATCCGGACACGAAGCAGCGAGCGTCCCAGTGTCTGTCGCTACAGCTGGAGACCCGCCCAGCACCCTGCACCCTCCGAGAGAGCAAACACGGGGTGTAGAAGGGGCCGAGCCCTTCCTACACCCGCAGCGGTATCGTGGCGCAAGCCCCACGTGAGCGAGGAGGGGCATGCCCGCCTCGGCAGGCAGAGTATCCCTGACAGCATTGCTGGCATGTTTTTCACTTCTCACTGATAAGCCCTCCTGGGTCTTCAAGCTCCACCACGGCCATCCCAGCATCTGTGAAAGTAGCATTAGGGATGGTTTGCAAGGCAGCACCTGCGTATCGGTGGCTGGGATGCTCCAGCTAGGTGCCGTGGATTGGCAAACACAGCACTGCTGGTGGCACAGAGAGCTCCGTGACCCAGGGACACTTTCTAGAGACCCACACACGTGCGATGCCAGGCCCTGGGACCAGCCCAGGGAGGAGGGGGTTGCAGTCTCCTTGTATGGGGTGCTGGTCCACAGAGGTGAAGAGATTGAATTGCTCAACAGTACATTGTATTTTAATCTAATCTTGTGAAATCAGGATGTACTGGAGATGATGCATTCCCTTTTCCTCCTACAACAAAGCATGTAGGAGTTCAGACAGCTGCCAGCATGCCACCTCCAGTCCTGGTGACGTGGGCTTCAGTTCCTCGCTAACTGCAGCTTCCRTGGAAAGCATTTTGAGCCTGCAATGGAGACGCAGGACAACTACTGCAACAGTGAGATAGAGACTTACCAGAAGGCCCTAAAATGCAGTGGGAAGCAACTAGGAGGGACAGAGGACAGGAGGACCACTTCTGCCACATCACTGCTCAAACCAACGACACCCAAGGGTTGCCCAGAGGAGCCATGCCCTGCTCTGAAACCCCCACACTGCTACTTAGGATGGWCAAAAGTGGTCAGCGTGGGGTTTGGTGCCATTTCACACCTCCAGCACCTACAAGGTTCACAGGCTGGCACATCCCAGCAGAAGACCAAAGACCTATTCAGCTCACGCCACCGAGCCCAAGCCCAAGCCCATGCGCCCACCTGGATGCTCCCCTTGTCATCTTCATGGATCCTTTCCTTCCCCACCACAGGTGGGCTGGGAGGGGGTGTGAGGAGGATTACCCGTACAGATATCCCCTAACAGCCCTGCCCAGGCATCAMCATGTAATAAACTCCTTATGGTTGCCAAAGACCCAGCCAGGCTAGAGACGTCCCAGTCTCGTTAGGCTTCCTCCAAAACATGGAAGAAGAAGGTAAAAGGAGGAATTGCCATGTTTTCAGCGTTTCTGAACACACTGCATTTCTTTAGAGACGGCAGAGTGTGTGGCAGGCAGCCAGCTCCAGATTAATTTGTTTTCCACCTGGTTTTCTGGGTCCAGGTGCAATCTTTCAAAGCAGGGAACCAGGGATTGGGGAAGAGAAACCCACCTCCAAAGGGGGAGTTTTCTAATCAGCCTCCCCCAGCTGCTCCCTCTCCCACCCCCAGCAGCAAGGACCAGYCCCAACAAGCAGAGCCATACGGAGACACCTCACCATCCAGGTGCTCACAAGATTCAGGCTGTGGCAAAATGAAAGGTAAGCAACTGGATTGCGTCCTGCCTCCAGCCCCTGAGCAATTAAGAGATTAATGCAGCCTTTTAAAACGCGGTGATGTGTAGATTTTTAGAGGATTTCACTTTCCAACTTCAAAGGCCTCGGAGGGGGGAGAAGAAAAACAATACCTTTTCCTCTACATTGTCAAGTATCAAAAAGTCAGCCTGCATTTGGTAAACACTCGCCCCACCCGCTTCAAACAGGTTAAAGAACAAGTCCCTCTCYGTTTACTAATAGGTAAACTGAGGCACTGTGCTTAGGTAAACTGAGGCACAGCTCTTAAGTGAGTTTATCAAAAGTTAGGGAACCTTTGCAACAGAGGGACATATAGAAACTCCATCTTTAACACCGCTTTATCCCGACCATTTTGCAGCGCAGCTGCACAAATGACAACTGGAAGAGCTGGCACCGGTGCCATTAGTGCTCTTCCAGCCCCGGTTTGCACAAATCCATTATGGACACCTTACCACTAGATCTGTGATCCTGCATTGCCAGGTAGGAATCGTACACGTCCTTCCTCAAGAAGTTAAGAAAGCCGATCTTCCTGGCAAACCTGCAGACGAAAGCCTGCTCGTAGAGGCAGTTGAGGAGAAAGCAGCCCTGGATGTGGTCTTCCTCCGTGCCCGGGACCTGCTCCACAAGTGCCAGGTTACAAGTGGGGTCCTTACAGCAGGCTCTCATGCAGTCCCTGCTCCGATGGACCATGGGGGACGACAAGAAGGTGGCTCCATTCTGGACGGAGGCGTCTGTATCCAGCACCAAATCCGGCATCCCTGCCGTAAAGTCCTCCAGGCACGTTTCACCGAAGGGTTTTTCCTCCTGCCCTTCGCCACAGTCCACCGCCAGCACTAAGCAGACCCAGAGCACAGACCATGGACCTGGACTCCCTCTGGCCATCTTGGTGCCCTGATCCTCACAGCCTTGAGACCTTAATCCTTTCCTAAAGGAAGGGAGGAGATAGATGAAGGTAAGAGAGATGGTATCCAGGTGCATGCCGCCCCGGGGTGGCCAATGTGTCCCCCCCACCCTGCAATTCATCCCCAGCCAGTCGCTCTCAGCCTCCCACCTGGGTGCTCTCCGGTGAAACCGATGCTGGGAGCGGGGTGTCCCCCTCGTCCCCCCCGCACCTGCACCCCTCAGGTGTGCCTTCAGCTGCGTCCAGTGGAGACAAAGGCAAGGAGAGTGCAGGAAGTGAAAACCAACTCCCTGAGAGAGGGGAAGGAGAAAAAAAAAAAAAAAAACCACACAAAAAAAAAAAACCAGTCACTCCCCTGCATGCTGAATCACGTAAGAGGAAGGGGAGGAGAGCCGGGCTGATACCATCTTCCACTCCCCTGGCCATCCCTCTTCCACTCCCTCCCCGTGGGAGCCCAGAGCCGTACTCCCGCTCACGCAGGTGCAAGGGCACCCACTCYGGATGAGCAGCATCCCACCAGCCGGGTGCTTGCCGCATCCCTGTCCCTAGGGTGCTTCGAAGGAACYGAAAGCCAGCGGTCTGTGTCCTCCGGCAGTAGCCCTCGGAGCACCATTAGCCCAGGTCTTGCTGACCTGAATGAGTGAACCTCGCAGCCGCACCTACAGCACCCACCGCCATCGCTGCTGCGAGAGGTTTCGTGCTCAGTGCAGGCACCTCGAAATCATGAATTCCCTGCTCTTGGGACACAATATTCCTCTTGAGTGAAAGCACTTGGGAGCGTGCCTGGAGGCTGCCTGCGTGGCAGGAACCCTGGCACGGCAGGAGTGAAAACTTTTAGTAATCACCCCCCCACCGATGAGCAACATTTCACTACTCTCCTCAATCTCGTATAGATCAGTCGCGGTCCATTTATAGTGCCCTTGCCTCGCAAGACGGTGCTGTTTGGGGCCATGGGAACACAAAGGCTGCCTGCTGTAACTTCCATGTATTTTCTCCCTTCCTGCTTCTACCTGCAGATCCATGATCAAATTCCTCTGTTCGACAGATACACCAGTGTCATCCACTCCCTCCGTCTGTAAACAGTCCTAAAGCCCCTGAGTAAACTCTTCTTATCCCTCTGTCGTAGTCCTTAGGAAAGCAGGGAGTGCTTGTAATTTGCTTGGCCATTATTTGTAACGAAATATTGCATCACTTAAAATAACAGCAGCAAATGTAAGATGGTATTGAGTGGCATATCTTTGAAAAGAGATGGTGAGCAGCAGCTATGTATCGAACAGCAGCTGGCTTTGTGGTTTTGGGGACCATCCTGGTGCCCAGCGTTTCAATTCTTGCCGCTTCTTTCCGTACCTCTGATGCAGCCTCATGTATCCTCACGGGATTTATTGAGAGTCCTTAGAGACATGTTTCCCCCTCCTGGCTGTCACAGACGAACACTGTAGGAGTGTAATGTTGTGGGAATATTATTTTTCAATACCTCTCATGACTTTCTACGGCTTGATGTTGACATTTGTGTAAAGTACTGACTTCTGTTTGGAAAAGGGAATTGCTTCGATCTGGCTATGGTAGGGTATAAAAAGAAAATATAGGCAAAGCCTAAACCATGAAAGTAGATGGTAGGGCAGTAGGAAACATGCATGTCTGCAGAGCAGAGAGATGTTTGTTCTCCTTATCGGCTATATGAATCTTTGTCAGAAGCAGCAAGGGTGTCTCGCACTCCACACTCAGACCCCATCTCTATACCAGGTCTTTAGGACCCGCCTGCAGACCATGCAAGCGTAAAGGGAGAGCTCGCTGTCCTGCACGTCTTCTAAATACATGCAGGAGAAATAAAAACGACAACAAGGTTGTCTCCTCCTTTCATTCTGCACTGCCTGAGGCACTTGCTGGGGGCTCTCTCTTGCATTTAACATGGAGGAGACTTTTTCCTGGATAAATATTTAAAGCCTTGGGTCTGGAGCCAGGGGAGGCTCAGTGCAGTGCCCCGACACAGGAGCGTGCTGCTCAGGGAGCAGCTGGCCCCATCCCCTTTGCAAACCAGCGACCGTGCTTGGATATCCGCACTGGCAGAACTGCTCCTGAACAGTCTGGTTTGGTATTTTTGTCTAGCTGGCAGTAATCCAACCTACCTCAGCACTAGTGTTGTGTTACAGAATCTCTGTCAAGGGTTTCCTGCAAGCCTGAAGGACATGACGGCTCTTCTGCTTGTGCCAGGTAACAGAACTCCTACAAACGCAGAGCTTGATTGGCATCTCTAGCTCCTTTTTGGGTTGGTTTTTTTTAAAAAAAAATGTTTATGAAGGGATGAGCCCCTTCAGAAGCTGATCAAGCCTAGCCTTTAGAGTAGGGGGTTTTAATAGCTTTTGCTCTCAGCAGAAGGCTGTGCTAATGTCCTGCTGCAAGGCTTTCTGCCACTCACCCTAAATGTATTTAAAGTTACTTTATATTCAGTTTTTTTCTGTAGTATTTCAGAATCTTCTCTCTTTTTGTCTTCTTCAGTTGTATTTATTTTAGTGAAATCATATCAGTCTTCAGTTTGCTAGTGCAAGCAAGCCATGATCTTTCAATCACTTCTTTTATGGTAGAGTCTCCATTTCCCCTCTGTTATCCTAATGGCCTTTTTTCTAAACATTTTCCAGTTTCTTTTTTTTTATTATTAAACGTGTGTTACAGAATTTTATGCCACAATCTAAAGAATGGATCACCATTACGAAGTACTTAATCATCTCTCTCTCTGCTGGAAATACGTTGCTGAATACACCTTGGGATCATATTAGTATCATTCATAGGCTCACTGCAGAGCCATCTTATGAACAGTACATGTTTTATGGGTCTTGGTCTTGTTCTCTCTGCCATTTTCAGCTAATCAGTCCCCAGCTAAATTTTTTGTGACAACTTCCTAAGTATGTGATCTTACTTTTTATATTCTCTATATTCTTAAATCTGACCCATTTTTTTCTGCTTAGCAGATGAGTCTGGCTTGTTTATTTGACCTTTAAAGATCACATTTTTGGTCCTCCACTGTAGGAGGGATGCATCCCACCTCTGTGCCAGTAGCACAGTTTCTAAATATGCCCAGTTTCTTCTGGAGAGGTTCAGTAACTAAAATTTCAATTGAGATCAGAAGAAGGACTTCTACTAGGAACCTCTCTCTGTTGCAGCAGCTTTCCTTCCAACTCAGTACCTTACTCTTTGTTCTCCTAACCTAGAAATCCCATTGCAGCCCTCATCTTCTGCCAAACGACTAATTTCCCACGACTTCAGCTGGGCCGTGTGTTATTCATATTAGCGTGAAGGGAAAGTAGGGTGTGTGATTTTATGACTTGGGAGTGTTTTTAAGGGGTCCTGGAACAGTGAGTCATCATTAACGTTTGTCTGTCTTTGAGAAGTGTCTGCTCTCAGTCTGGCAATAACTATTCAGGAGGTGACTCRGGGGGGGCAAACCGCCCCATAGTTTAATATTTGACTAAGGTTATAAGAGCTCTTAGACACGCATGGCTTGTAACAGACTCGATGCAGGAGCCTGCGTCACCTGCCTTCTTGTGATTGCTATGGGGACCCCAGCACCCATCGGCAGGTGGGTGCCTACCTTCCAGAAGGATGTGACCCCARCAGGCAGAAAAACAAGGGAGACTTGGTCCAGGTCCCCTTTGCCCCGCTGTGCAGCCCAGCTCCGTGGCATCACCGTCTGCAACGACTTCCTGACGGCAGCTTGTCCCACCGGCTGCTGCAGACGAATCCATTCTGCTGCGCTTTACCTGGGGACTGCTCCGTGTATAATTAACGCTTGGGAGACAGGTTTGCTTGCTTGCTTGTTTTGTTGTATTTGCCTCAGGTTAAACCTCCTGGTGTGGTTTAGGGGTGAGACCCGGATGCAAGTGACGGCACAGAGATGTGGCAAAGGAAGGAGACAGGGAGGGACCTCATCGGGCCGTGACTAACCACTGGTCCTGTGGAATGAAGCAAGGGAAAGGATGACAGGCTGCTGAGTCCTCCCGAGAGCCATTCCCAYTGCATCCAGGGTAGCTTTGGGGAAGGGAGTTACAACGAGGGTATATTGTTTCTTTGGGGAAGTTCTTGTCTACACACCTGCATGGCRCTGGCTTTTATTTTAATGTTGCTGGTCAAGGTAAACCCTTAAGGGCAGGAGCACTGGGAAAGAAARAAGGGAAAATAGTGTCAAGACTAGTTACACTGAGGAAGTATCTGCATTTTTGTCTTGTCTGCGCTAGGCTTTTACCTGGAGACAGGTATGGAAAGGTGAAGCAAAGAACTTTCAATTTGCAGGAACTGGAGTAAACTTAACATTTCCCGCTGAAGTCCCCATAGGCAACCTGAGCTGTTCTTTACAGCTCCTGTGAGTAGAACAGGATCGGCCATGGGATTCTCCACGGCCTCTCCTTCTCCATCACTTCCTACAGTGACTGCATCCCCGGGAATCTTCTGACTTTCCAACCCCTTCAGGGCAGCTGCCAGTGCCTCCCATGGCTGCTCTCCCATCTTTGTAGATGGTGATTTCCCTGCAGGTGTGAGCAGTACAGTCCCTGCAAGCGTAATCGCACCCCTTCAAGGGGGTCGGGTCACAAYAAACTTCTTGGTGGCAGAACTATACAGATGGCCTCTGCAAGCCTGAAAGGTCGAAAGCAGGCTGGAAAACAAGGAAGATCTCCGTCTATTCAGCCAGTGCTTCTCTTGTCTCCAACTCTACCATTCAAGGACTTGCTGAAATCTCTGTGCCACATGAAAACACTGACAATGCTTTCAGTGCCGCAGGCCTCTTTCTGYAGGGAAACAGCAAAGCAATACAAGAGGGAGGGCAGCTAAACAACATGGACAGGTTTTCAAAGATCCCCAAATAATCCATTTGGCATCTAATTCATGTTGTCAGCTTCACCTAAGTATTCAAGGGGAGGGGGGGCTTCCTCCTCAGTGGAGATGCTTACTCATCACACTACCTACGGGATGTCTGAGGGTGGACACAGATAAGCARAATTAATTGCCTAAATAAGGAGAGAGTCCAGGGTTTGCTACTCCTCTGGTGTGCCCAAGCAGTAAGTACAACTATTTCTCATTTACCCTTCTCAGCTGCTGATGAGCCATTAGCCTTTACGCTTCACTTGACTGCCAGTACCAGCGGCAGGAGGGAGGGCAGGCAGGCAGGCTAGCTCATCTGACCTCTTATCTTTATTGCCGAGACCTGTCTATTTTCTGAGGCAGTGCCAAATAGTGCAGTTTTGGGCTGATCAGTCAAATTGGGAAATGTTTTCCTCTGTCTCTCGGCATTCTTCCTTCTCACTGCCCTTTCATTGCCTTATGAAAGGCGAGACTGTTGGGGGAGAGGAGTAAGACTGATTACCGCTCGCCTGGCCGAAGCATACATGGGCTCCGCTCCGCGTGCTGGCGGGAAGGTAGCAGAACTGCTCAGGTGAGAGGTGGGCACTGTGTGAGCTGGAAACCCCTGGCTGCTTCCTTAAGTCTCCAGGGGTTGAAGGCGAGAGATGATGCGCTCTCCCTCTTCTTGCTAGAGCTCTGGGGCAAAAGTGCAGCCTTTTTGGTTTCCACACTCCTGTGGAGACACTGGAGGATGAGGGAAGTGTGTGATGGGCGTCAAGATGCYGGGTGTACTGGGGTAGCTCACTCGGGGGTCTGGATTTTTTAAATCTCCGGCCCTGGCTACATGTTCTGATCTGTACAACTTTTTTCTGTGTCTGTTCCTGCTCACAGGAGGGTGTAGAACCTCTTTACCTTGTGGTGTCAACCTAGTATTGATACAGTCACCTCTGCTGTCTTCCCTAGTTTAATTTGTTTTAACTATCATGTTTGCAACCACAGGGAAAGTGATTATTTTCTAAAACAGGTGGAGAGTGGCTTCTGGCTATCTTGAAGGGAAACGTTCCTCTCAGGCTGGGACTCAAGGGAAAGGGGCCGACCTGGTTCTCTGGAAAGATGAGCTGGCRCCCTGCTGAATTATTGAGCATGCACCACAGTCGCCAGCTCGGAGAGAAAGAGAAGCACCAGCTTAGGTCACAGGTGTGGGATGGAGATTATTAGCTTCAAGAACAGAGGAGCGTAACCGGATCTGCCTCATGCGCTTGGTTGCTCTGCTGTCTGGATCAGTGTCACAGCTGCTTGGCACTACGGCGCAGATGCTCAGCTTGGTTTGGTGGCCCTCTCTGGGGCCACAGACAGTCACAAAAGCCCARCTCCACAGTATCGAACCCCCTTTCAGAAGCAAAACCTCACTCTTAGGGCAGGCCTGGAGGAGCAGCAACCCCAGGTCACACGTGTGGAAACTGAGGCGCAGYGTTTCAGTCTAACACTCAAATGTGCTGGCCACATTTAAACCCCCTTTATTCACCTACATAAATGACAAAGAGATTTGCAGAGGACATGATMACCAGCAACTGCAGCAGGAGGTCCATTGGAGCTTACGTGTGTGCAGCTCTTGTGAAAAAAGAGGTTGTCTGATTAGATGACTTAGTTGCCCAAGTACATGTGTTCAATTCTGAAATTTTGGTCCAGATTGTATRCCCAAGGCTGTAAGGAGATAACTAGGTTGAAGGTAAGATCTCATCTCCCAGCCATGCCTGAGATCTCTGAGATCCCCCCGCTGTGCATGTCCAAACAAAATGGTGAATCTCCTTCTGTCCCTTTGGCCACCTGAATCTGCTGTGGAGAGGCGAGGAAAGGAGAGGATGGGGCGCAGCRCTGTGAAGAGTCATGCAGCTGCTTCTTGTTTGGTGGCACCTGGCACTTACCAGCACTGGCAGGTGGCCGGTGCACCCGTAGGAGGTGCTGCCTCGTTCAAAGGGGACAATATCACTTACCCTGTATGAGAACCCAATCCTGTGCCTGCAGGAACTTCTACCACACCCTCACGGAGTGATCTTACACACAGCCTTTTTGCTTCTTCCTCTTGCTTTAGTGATAGATTAAAATAGTTTATTACTGGAGGAGACCTACTTTATCTGTAAACATTTACTTCTATATTGCCACCTTCTCATTACAAAGAATTCATGACTAAGCTCATATAAGCCAAAGCAGTATGATGAACATCCTGTAATCTGGCTCATTTTGGCTTACAGCTTTCCTGAGAGGGCCTCTGACATCCCCCTCTGAATGTCTTATTCCGTTGTGGGGTGACGCTGATAGAGCAGCACGAAGGCACCAGGGTCTGCTTATTACTTTGTCCATAGAGTATGGACGGTGGGGTGAGTCTGCCTGTGGACCTTTTCAGATGTGGTATCTCAGCGCATTGCTCACGCTCAAGTGAGGTTACAAGTCAACAGYGGCTCAAGCTGTTTGAAGAGCCATTAGGGCAGGTTATATTCCCCTTTCCCTCTTCCTCACACCTATCCTGTGACCTCTGGATCCTATGCTTCATAAATTCAACTGTGCTGGCAGAAGATTAACAGGGCAAACCTCATCTTTCATGTAGAGTTGAACTGAACTGCTCAACGAAGAGCACCAGAGGCAGCACAGGGGATGGAGGAAGGGGGCAACTTCCCTGCCAGCCCTTCAGCCGCTGCAAATTTTTGGACTGAGTCAGGGATGYCAGGTAACTTCTTTTATAAGTCTGGTCCTCTTTCTCTCCAGCCTGTTTGGAGTGCCTTGGGATGAAAGAAAATATAGATTGTTTTCCCCTGTTAAAAAATATCAGTCCTTGAACACCAAAATAGAGCACGTCTATTTGAAGATGGGAACTTGACACCTGGCCGTGTGTCCCCTTTGGTCCAGAGTTACCTTGTGAAAACCTGCCCGCATTGGGCCAACATATTAACCTTTGAAAAGTCAATAGTTGTAAACACATTATAGGATGTTCAACAGGTTTTGCAAGGTTTCTAACAGTTAAGAATCTCTGGAGAATCTGYACTTACTGAGTATGTTCTGAACCTCTCACAACACAGATTTTTCTGGGAAATTTTGGTCTAAATAAGACAGTTTTAGGAATGAGATTAGAGAGAGGATACAGCCATGCAGTGAGGAAAAATGGGTAAAGCTGCTTAAATTAAATAGCTGACAGCTGTCTTCTGAATAGAAATTTTAGGCTGTCTGAAAAGCAGAGGAGATGATATCAGTTTCAGGTATACCTTAATACTTTATCCCTTACTGATGTGAGAACAAGTTTCAGGACCAGCATTTTGTGGAATTTTCCATCAGAAAAGGCTTTTATTTTTTTGCTCAAATTCAGGATGAAAAGAAGGGCTGGAATGGCCCTGCCCATTTTTCTATCCCCCTGTGTACAAGGTGCTGCTGGCTAGCTGTACCACCATCCCTCTGGGCACAGGAATGTGACTGGGTACGACTTCCAGAGAMGACCAGCCCCCGTGCATATTGCCCCATGCTGCCCAGCAGCAGCTCTCTGGGAGAAGGGTTGGTTGCTTTTCCTTTGGTTTATCTAGCTCTTGGTCTCCAAACTGGAAGTACCTTGGCTGCCAGGAGCAGCAGAGACTTACTTGCTTTWTCCACATAAATAATGAGACTGGGGTTGTTGGATCTGCTTCATGATGGAGGGTCTCAACTGGTTTGTCCATCTGATAGGGCAGCTGCCCGGGCAGGTCACCGGAGGGCTCTGGGAACAGATGAATAAAGAGGTGTGATACAGCCTCTAGAAGGAACGCAGGTGTCCCAGTGCCCTGGCACCCCATAAACACAGCCAGCCTGATTTCTGTTCCTCTGAACAGCGCCGCTCAGACGTATCCTTCTAAGATGGCATAGGGCAATAATGCTGCAGACCTTTAACCTGTCTTCCAGTAAGAAAGAAATTGTAGACCAAGCAATGATAATAGATAGTACGATAGCAGTTTATGATGCTTCAGCAGATGAACCTGTTTACCATGAATACTTTCCTGTGGGAAGGAGATAGTGCTATATCCCTAGACAGGCCTGCCCCTGCAGTGTAATCATGTCTAATACTGTACTTTTTTTTTTTTTTTTAATATGAGCACAAATATTTTGTTTTGTCTCAGAAGCGCCTTGCTCAAATGATCTCAAAATCAGGCCACCAGGATTTCTACAGAATTTTTTGAGAAAGCTGGAATAAATTTACAGATTGTAGAACAATGTGAAATGGAACTGCTGAGTCCAAGTTTGGCTTGCAGTGTCACTGACCTAGTATTCCTACTCTTGTAAAATAGTGGATGTAGCCACCTGACTCCAGACCACTTCTTATCTGTGCTGGGTTCAGTGCTTTAGCAGGAAAATGCCAAATACACCATTTCGATGGGAGCTAAACCTTGTAGCTGCAGGCAAAGTAGTTTACAGAGGCTCGTGGAGCTTGAACACAGCAGGATTCAATGCATTATGTATGGGTCAGCCCTCTGGAATTGCACATGCACGTAAGTTATGCCTGTAGGAAAACAGTCATTTAAAACCTCTTTCTTCCCCACCTCTTGGAGCTGACTTGCGTTAAATATTAACAAACTTGGTTCATCAATTCCCTGGTTCACTTGGCTTCTTTTAACAACAGATGTTATTACAAAAACTCCTCTGCCTGCCTCCCCGCTCCTGTCAGCACAGCTGATGGTGAAACCCAAGAATCTGCTGCTGTAACTCTGCCTGCGGAGCCTGGCTGCTGCCCCGGCCGTGTGGTCTCCCCCACCTCTCTCCCTGGGATCACCAATGCTGCCCGCCTTTGGCATCCGTCAGTAGCTTGTGCTGGGAACCACTAGTTGCAGAGAGGCGTTGGTTAAAGGAGAGAGAGAAAAGGAGTGAGGGAGCTCACGGGAAGGTGAGTTCCTGCTGTCAGAGGAGGAGGAGGAAGCGGTGAGCATGGCCAGCAACTCCAGCGCACTGCCCCGGGTGACCTTCCAGACGCCAGAGAAACCTGGGGAGGAATCATCACACAGGAAACTGGGCAAGTTAACCATCAAGTACAACCGCAAGGACCTACAGCGCTGGCTAGACCTGGAGGAATGGATCAATGCCCAGCTCCAGGAGCTGTATCAGTGCCGGGTGAGTAGCTGGGGCAAACGAGCCCCGCGCTCATCAGTTAATGGGACTAGAGGTCCTGTGTGCTGGGACAGAAGTTTGCTTGCTCTGCCTTACTGGAAATAGCTTCTCATCTTCAGTCTTCATCAGGCATCTTATTGCCAGCTGCTACAGCACTCTCTCTGACTGGTGTGTCTGCAGTCAGAGAAGCTTGCACCCATATAATCCAACTAGCTTTAAACCCAGCACCTGCTGGGTGGGGGTAGCTCTTGCTCAGCACGAGTAGCAGAGCCTAGAGAGATGTACAAACCCGGGATGCTTCTTGTTGCTGAGCTCCATGTGGTGAGCGGCTTTGCTGCAAGCAGTATCTAAGCAAGCTGGGTTAGAGTTATYAGTGTATCCTTGTTCCTTTTGGTCACAACAGTGTAGCTATAGCTGCTGTTTGAATGAGACACTCCGGATAATGCTGTATCTGTAGCTGCAGAGCCTGGACACACCACTGGCAGCAGGGSAAGAAAGAAAAAAAAATGCTCAAATGAAAGAACTTATGCCTTCATCTTCACAAATCCCSAGAGCTGTCTTCCTTGCCTGAGATTCCCTTTGCACCAGGAGCAGTCCCTCCTAAATTCTTCCTGCCTGTCTGAGAGCTGTCCCGCTAAGATCCAGGAGTGCSTAGGTCCAGCACCTGAATGGTACCAGTCTTTACCTGAGCTGTTGCAGGGTACATGACATTTTTTCTTCAGGGTGGTGTGACATTTAAGTCACATTCCAGCACTGGCTGGGTACACTGAAATTTTAACGTGGTAGTATCGCTTCTATTCATATTTTGTGCTTAGATGGATGGCACTTACACTGGGAGCTTTCAGAAGGGATAGTGCTTTTCCATGTTTGAGATAATTCCTTTGGAGTATGTACAGGAAAAGGTGAAAGGATTTCCCACATTATACATCACGGTCTTAAACCCATTTAAATAGCTTGACTAAGGGTTTTGCTTTTATCTGTAAGGCAATGGCTGATGCAGTAAGGGAACATAGCTTTCTTGACTCACGACCCAGTACATCTTCAACAGAAGACACAGATGGGTTTAACAAATTGTGTAAAMCAGTTTATTCATGTCCTGGATGGGGACGGACTAAATGAAGTGTCAAGCCCTTTCTGCCCTTTTTGTGTATTTGCACCCCAGCACAAAGCGTTAAGCACATTTTTGAGATACAAGGGAAAAAGAGCTGATGATTGCTTCAAGTCTTCCACTCTGAGCATCAGCAGTTTCAAATTGCAATCAACAGTCAAGTGGACATGTTACAACAGCCCAGGAAAGGCGATTTTTGCGCTATATGCCATGATGGTACAGAGAAGCTTTTGCTTGCCCAGGCTGATTTTCTGGGCCCGAGAGCCATAGAACGATGTCAGCTCCATGGCTGAAGAGCCAAACTTCAGGAACTGTCTCTGAGGCTCTCTTTATTATTATTGTTGTTGCTGCTGTTGTTTATTATTATCAYCATCATTATTATAATCATTTTCCATGTGACTGTTTCCTATTCGGTATTTGTGGGAACGTACCGGGTTCTCATGCCATGTCGGGAGAAAATAGTTAATTTCTGTTTTAATTTATGCCATATGCAAAGAACATGCAGCAGAAAACAAATATGGAGAAAAAGGTCCTTCCTTCTGTTGCAAATGCGTGGCTCCTCTGAAAATGAGTATACTACTGCTCCTGTTCTGTTAATGAACATTCTTAGACTTCCCAAACAATTTTATAGCTTGTTTAGTAAAAATGACAAAGGATAAAAGCTCATAGTCTCTTCAAGACTTAATCGTGAATTTCCAGTTGGTTTCTATAGTTTATAAAATGATAGTAATAAATTCTCAGCTGTATCTTAGGCCTCTTGATAATGCATTATGAAACATTATATAGTGTAGATAGGAGCAAATGTTACCACTAGACCTAGTCAGACAGGCACAATTCAGCGTGTCTGCGAATTGCTGGAGTGGTTGTCCTGGTGAGCGCAGGCTGTTCAAAAGAACAGCGGCAGCGACAGCGTCGCTTGCCAACCATGCCTGCACTGGCATTTGAGGGACTGTCCCTGGGGTTGGTAGCTCAGTKCAGAGAGCCCTTCGCCTGACTGTTGAGATTTGCTAGAGATAAGCAAGGAGAATGGCTGCTACTTTGAGTAACAGAACACCTTGCCCTTTGGGGAATTATTGCAGTTTTAAAGAGAAGGTTTGGGKKTTTTTTTCTGAGATGGACAAGAAGCACTTGGTACCACCAGTAACACAACCCAAGATGAGGTTCCCTGTGTGCTACTTTTACTTGCCCAATTCTACAGATGTACACTTGTAAAGGTGTTAGAAAAACAAGTCAGTTTACATTATCACTTCTGGTTTTCTGAGAATTAGGAGCTGTTCACTGTCATCAGAGTAGCTGGCCAAASGGGATATTTTTTTCCCTACTACAAAATCCCAGCAGGCACAAGTAAGAAATCCAGCCATGCCCTTACAGGAACAGATTGCCAGTGGCTTGCCTTTGCCAGCACCTCTCCAGCACAACAGGTTTCCCAACTTCCTGGTGTATTTGGGCCTAAGATATTTGCTACCAGGAACTACATAACATGATGCTGTGCCAGGTCAGAGACTGTTAATAGGGTACAACAGGGGGTTACGTAGGATCTTTTAAAATAAATATGTGTGCCACAGTAAATTACTTGTAATCACCCAGGTGTCCAGCAGGTCCTCCTGCTCTCCTCTGTGCATTGTGGCAAGACTATTTCGTTAGCCCTGCTAGTCTGGGCTTCCTTGGATCGACCGACTTCCATTACATTGTCAGCTTCTTCCTCTGCTCCACCTGGCCTTGGCAGTGCAATGATGTTCCTCAGTGTCTTCCAGAAACCTGTGTGACAGAGTCAGAATAAACAGCATTGCAGATTCAAATGCCAGCAAGGTTAGTTCAAACATCRCCTCCCGATACAGATAATCTGAATGCTATGCTATTTACCATCATGACGCTTTTTGCAACAGAAGTARGACTCGGGAGACAATTTTGATTTTCAAGATGATTCCCTGCACATGGAAGCCAGAACAGCATCCATACTAGGACCAGAAAGCTATAGGGAGTTCCTACCTTGTCTCACTCTCCTGGCCTATTTAGCTTCCTAGCCAAAGTCAGGCTGGATCAACACCTGTTATCTAAACAGTCACATGAAAACTATTACTTTTAAGAAGAAATGCCRTGTGGGTCACAGTACAATATATTTAACTCTGTTTTATTACTTATTGTGAAGTCAGCTGCRTAACAAAGCTGAACAAAGGTTTTCTACTTCCTCTCCGGCTTGTTATCAGAGACTGCTCAGAACAAGTTTCTTCTTTTCCTGTAAAAGTATTGCCTTTATTGTTTAATGTTTTACATACACATTCATAAATGCTACCCAGCAATCAGGTACTGCGCTATTTACTCAGTATCCTTATTCTGCTGATTACTATGTTAAAATATCACTAGTGTTGTGTTGTCAAAGATTCTTTTTGCAAATACACTGGGAACCACAGCCTGCTTTACTTACAGTCTTGTAGAGACATGTGGAGCTAAAATGTGTCAGCAATCAAGTTTACAAATGTTTCCAGCTAACACCCCCAGGCATTACAAGATTATTACTCCAATCACCAAAGCTTGGGGTCTCTCTTACATTAAAGGAGACTATTATATCCCTCTCATGTCTGTTAGAGAAAGCTGGCAAAATATTGTTAGGTCTTTCAAAAGTGTAATTGTTTTTCACTCCGTTACTGCAGAAAGCCTTAGTATAAATACCAACTATGTGAATATACTTAGCCTAAAAGCCTAAAATCTCCTTGTATTAGTTGTGCCTCTCTAAGATTAAGCCTGCTGAATTTGTGTTTGGTGAACACTTGTGCACACTCTTCATAGATGAGGGTTGTCCCAGGCTGGCTTACATTGCATTGCAGTTGGCAGTTGCAGTTGGATATTCTTGAAAGGGTCTTCCCATGATGGATGACGATCCCTGAGCAGTGGTATCAAGTGTTGATGTGGGAAAAGATGAAGAATGTGTACATCAGGATGTGTGGCTGTAGCAGACACCACAGAGGGGCTGGAATCCGTGTCCTCTTTAGAAGAACTTCCTTATTTTGAGACAATTTATATCCTGACCTCAAGTTTCCAGCATACTTTTATTGTAACTAGTTTCTTCTCAGCRGCTCAGTTCTTTAAAGATGGCCTCTAGAATTCTTAGAATTTTGAAGGTTTATTAACTGTGTATTTTCAATTTTTTTTCTTTTTAGCTAAGAGAGGAAACAGAGGCAGCAGCTCCTGAACCACARATTGATCTTGAAGATCTCCTGGAGGTCCCTAATGAAGAACAGAAATTGAAACTACAGGTCAGTTAGAGGGGCTTGGTGACTTTAAGTTAGGGACTTCTCTCATRAAGAGAAGTTGTGGTGTGTGTGGTACAGAATATGTGTATACAGTGTTGCATGATGCTTGCCTCTGTGTTAGCCTGTCAAATGTAGTAAGATTATATACCCTTTCTGTCGGGAGGGGAGAATAGGTCAACTCATAAAATACTAAAATGACTCYTCCTTGGTTTGKTTTTTAGGAAATCCTCCATGAGTGCTCCAGCCCRACAGAGGTGAGTGAAGCACCATCTATATACATATATATATAGTATACTGTGCTATAAGAGTGTGTCTTTGTCGCCACTTGTCTGAATAGCCAAGATATTACTGTGCCTAAGATGATGCTGCAGATCTGCTTAATTCCCAAAGGGAGGYGTTTGCCAGTTTATTCTGCTGTGTTAGGAAAATACATGTAAATCTACGTGGGCGAGCTTGAAGGCAGAGCAGTGGAGCAAATAAAGAATTACGCTTTACAACCAAAGAAAGTTCATTCCATGTTTTGAACATCCTAAGCTGACCARGGTGAGCTGCTATTTGGTCCTCAGTGTAGAAAAGCCATATACAGTGATACAGCTCACATAACCATCTTGCACACTGTTAACTAAATGCATTCTTAGTTTAAACCACTCTAGTGTTATGAGTGACAAGAATGTAGGATGGCCCTCAGATTGGATTGGGCAGATAATTGTTGAGGAGTGGCCACATAAGTTAGTTTTACACGTTTTTTTTTCCCCATGTGAACTTTACAAGTACTGGTTTTGAGTTAGAGAGTTAAAGAAATCCCACAAGCTGTCAGTGTCCAAAGGAGTGGAGCCCAATACTTTGCAATGTAGCGCACGCACCACACAGCAGCTGCCTTCACTGCACTGCATACCTGTGCAAAACTGCTTCAGTCACACGCATTGCATGTGAACATTGTGCCTGGACATCATCCATCAGTCTCCGTATCTTGTCAAGCCTATGTAGCTGTACAGTGATGAACATACAGAAAATGAGATGGATGGATGACTATCACTGAAATTAAATTCGTCTGTAGGAATCGTTACAGATAGTCTCCTAGCAGGGTTTCAGCAGACAAGGCTGGCAATAGGGAAATAGTTTTCAGTGTCTGAATTTCAGATCTTGGGCAACAACCCCACATTCCCAGAGAGATAACTGAGAAGAGTTTGCTCTACTGATTCATAAGCCATGAAAGTATCTTGTGGACAGCGTGGTACTTGCTAACTACAAACAGATACTGCTGCCCCATTGGCAAAAATATGTACTTTCACCCTGCTGATTTTGAATCCAGTCCCCTTGAAAGATCACAGCAGCCTATTTGCAGAAAGCAGACAGAGGAAACAAACTGGTTTCCCCTGAAGGGACTAACTGAAAAGGTATGCATGATCCTAGGCATTTATTTCCAGAGCATGCCGTGGCAGGCAACCTCTGATCACCCAAGTGAGGAAGCTGGGCTTCCACACAGCACAAATGGTAACAAGCTGCAATACTTCCAGTCACCTTGCCTAATTACGAGGACATGTAGCTATCTCTTTGGGTGAAGAAAGGCTGCACACTCCTTGGTGATGTTACTTGTCATGCGGAGGGTAAAGTTTGCACTAGTCACATTGACTTCTGCTTGGAATAACCAGGTGGTCCAGTTTAGTCCATAGTCCTTGGCTGTGTCAGCAAAGTAGTTGGGGTTTATCTCCAGTAACTGCTCATCTATCTGCTCTGCCTGTCCTCAACCCCTGCTCCAGATTATCATTAGTCCTGTGTGCTTTGCTCCACCTCTTCCCTGCCAGCCACTTCCTTGTAGAATTGGCACAGCTCCGAGATGGTTTGCAATCCACAACATGGAGCTTTACAGGTTCAACAAGAGGGACAGCTTGCTTTGCCCTAGATTGGGAGGGCAGCAGAAGTGGGCAGGAGGTTATGGTGGCAACAGGAAGCAGTGGAACCTAACAGAGGACAATAGCATCCTGAGGTCATCTCAAGGTGGAAGAAGCAGGTATCTGGGATGAAGAGGGGCAGGCTGGCTCCTGGAGAAAAAGTAAACATGGCTGCTCCAGAGAGAGACAGGGGAAGGAAAGTAGAGGGACTTTTAGACCCTTCTCATCCCTCAAAAGGTCTCCTTTCCTAAACTGAAAGATAGGTTTGCTCAGTACATGTCAAAATTCTGATTTCTGCTCAACACAAAGGCCAATGTGGGAATAATGCAAGCACCATAGTACTCTTCGGGCTGGCGAGCACTGGAATTAACATGACATTCTTCTTCAATCAATTCTCTTTGCAGGACTTCATTACGGAATTGCTTAGTCGATTGAAAGGTCTCCGGAGAGTCACCAATCCTCAGAAGAAATGACCTTGCCCACATGGAACCCCCAGCTTTGGTCACAAGGAAACGTGTATCTTCCCCACAAAAACCAGGATCAGCAACATCACTTCACAATATGTTTAGGACTTACTGTTATTGAGAAACATCACCAAGTTTGTGAACTTTGTACCAGTGGTTTGAAGTCTCCACTCCTTCCAGATCTACGCGTACAGCAGGGAGCTAGATTGTACATTTTCCTGATTCTTAGAGGGCATGTTAACCTGGGGAACAGGACAAGATGTCCTTCCTTTAGTTTCTTCTAGGAATTTCCATACTGGCTGAGGAATACTGAATACAATACTCAGGAGCTCAAGACTTCTTTCTTTCCGTCCACTGCAAGGAAAACAAGGCATTGGTTATCACTCATTCATCAACATAGAAAATCAGTTACTGTTAAGCTGCACCGTTTCAGTCTGGCTGGGACCCAGCTGTGATCTCCTGCCTGTTACTGCTGTACCTGACTCTACAGCATTGCACRTACTTTGTAAGTCTTATTAAGCCTCTGTTATTCATGAAGGTTGGACAGAAAATATACAGTAGGATGGCAGGAAAATGTTTGAGTGCACCTGGTCTACTTAAGGGGAAGTTAGTGAAACAGCTGCTAAGGCTAATGGAAGAGAGATTGTTTTTCCTTTTTGTGGAATTTAGGACTTAATGATTTAGAAACATCTGCTAAAGGAGCAAGGTCTGGGAATGATTTTTCTCATCATTTAAAAAGATGTTGGAAGTTGCTTATTTTGTATATTAAAACAGAGAAAACCAGCCGTGCACTGCTTGCTTTTACTCTCTTTTTAGACACTAAAGGAAAACTGAAGTGAAAAAATATCTGCTCCCAACTTCCCTGCAGGGAGCATCTCAGAGCAAGTCTTTTGCAGACAGATAGGCCTCACAAATGAGAAGTGAAGTAGGACACTTCATCTTGCTGCACAAACTCTTCTAGCTACAACTAACGTGTGGCTGGAAAAATACAGAGGAAACTACATCCAGCCTCTCAGCAAGTCAGTARCTGGACAGGTGGCTAGGAAGTAAGACAGCAAATGGAGGCTGATGGCTTAGGCAGAGCAGACTCTCATATTATGTGCTGCACCTRTGCTTTCATGCCTGTCACTCAAACACAAAAGAGATGAGTTGCTGAGTCACGTCCAGAGGGCCTCCCATGTACCAGTATGTTCAAGGCTAGCTTTTGAGTACATGTTTTGTCAGACAGGGACAGAAGGTGCTAACTCTGGAACAAAAAGGACATGCAGGTTAGCTAACACACACAAACAAGAACTCTTGGGCTGGACCAGTAATATCTTAAATATGTTAGTGTTTTTATCTTTATCAGTAACAGGGTGATGACTATTACCTTTTGCTTCCCTCCTATTTTCCAGAAGAAGTGTCAGTGAACAAGCTGTGGGCTGTGCACATCTCAGAGGACAAAATCCAAGCTGCAGTAACAACTGTGATGTAAGGACTTGCTTCCCTTCACATGCTGTTCTTGTATGCGACAGCCTCCTGGAAGTCAGCAAGCCATGCAGCTCATACCTTGTCCTAAGGCTGCTCAAAGAGGCTCTAAGCCTCACCCACTAGGTTGGAGAAATGGTCTTTCTTTATCAGGTCCATATATATCTAGGTAGCCCTAGGGACATGCCATTTTTGACTTAGTAAGGGGCTAATAGAACATGCCTGCCCTCCTGAAATCTCAACTTTGTAAGTAAAATAACAACATTAAATCCAGAGCTGCACTGGCTGTAGATCTGGCATTGCTCATGGATTGACACCTGCTAAGACTCATGTATCACACCCCTTGAGAAAGGAGAACAGCACCGTGACAGAGTTCTGAGCATTGTTAAAAACACAGACTAGGTTCAAACAGAAGTTCAGGTGGAAGATCTAGGTAAACAGGCCATGAGCTGTGTGTCTTAAACTAGAGCTGTAATTAGCTGCAGCACAGTAGTGCACAGGAGTCCAGATTAATTACGTACCCTGCCAGGGGTCTGTTTTATTCTGCTGAGCTGYAACAGCACAAAGACCTGAGATGCCTCTCCTCTGGCCCAAGAGATAGATTTTCTCCACCCTGGGCATTGTTCTGTACTCCCTCAATATGGAGGGATGCAAAGAGAATTTTTGTCTATGCTTTAAGGCAGACATTGTTAGAACCCAKGAAAAAGCAGGTTCCTGAAACTCTGCTTGACAGAAATTGTCTTTGTGCTTATTCTGCAAGTAGCAGAAAGAGGGTAAGCTGCAGCCCCTATGATGTGCAGTTGGTTTTGATACATAAGGACATCATTACCACATGAGAGCATTTCAGATGAGCACAGTGTGATCATGGGGAGCAAAGCAAGATGTGGCCAGTGCTAGATGATTTCTCRGCTCACTGGTGCAAAAGAAAAAGCAACATAAGGCAATCAGAGCAACTTCTTTTTGTTTAGTTCTTAAATGTAGTAAATCGTACTTGCTTTTACTTACTTTTGGCTGTTCTCAGCCTAGACCATCAGGATAGACTAAATACGACTTTTTTTTTACAAACAGCTTCCAGTTAACTTTGCTGTTTCTCAGCACCATCACTAGCATAAGGCTGTAATGTTTGCATTACAATGCAGGTACTGTGTAAGAATGTTTCTTTAAAGGAACTTTGTCCTCCTGATTATACCAAGATAACTCAGAATGTATGAAAGTTCATGTGCTTTTCTAATTAAAGGTTTATGAACATGTATAAAATAACTTTTAATGCAATTTTCCCTTAGTTATGATCAACACTTACATTGCCTTTAAAAATATTCTGGCTGCTACATTTGGACACATGACCATGTTACAGCACTTGAGACAACGTGCATGCTCGTGAACCACRGCAAACGCAAATTAATGCAGTTTAACTAAGCTGAGACCTCTCTTTGTAAGCTAATCTGAGTTCAATCTTGTGTTATCATTATTTTGAATTCTTGTTAGGGTGGAGCCTACATTTGATAGTTCACATACAAAACRTTCTGAGAGGGAAATAAAATCTTCTTGTGCCCTCCTGGCATGCTACAAAGACAGAAGCAAAGAAGCTGATTCTCTTTCTTGAAGATACCAACCTCTCTTCAGTCCTTGAATGGCTATGACTGAAGTTGAGCTGGCCTGTCAGGAACTGATTGTTTACCAGTACCTTTACCTGTTTACCAGCACCTTTTCAAAGATAAGGACAGGGAGTAAGCAACACAGCTAAAAGTGCACTGCCCACTTAAAGGTCATGCAGCATTCCTCTTTCACAACGACATATTCAGCTAGATTTGCTTCCTGCAGACAGCTGATCTAGATACCCCTTCTACATGGAGGTCACTGAGGCAACAGCTACAGTAGGAATGGCTTTTCAGGGGAAAGTGATTGGGCCGCCAATAAAATGGCCAATTACACGCAGAAAGCAGCCACAAAAATGTCCATTAGTGGTGCAGGGAAAGCATCAGCATGTGTGTGTATGACTCTTGCATGTATGATTAAGTTCTATTTCAGTATTGGGTTGGGTGCATTTCTGGATTCCTTGGGATGACCCCACAGAAACCAATCTGGGAAACTAAATAAACTGCTTCCGGCTGTAATCTGCTCCTTTGAACAGGGCAGGGCTTACAAGACACAGGCTGCCTAACTGCACAAGGAGCTCAAAGTTTGGTTGTGGCTGATGAAGCATTCAAAATGTTGCAAGTAGCACACCAGCTCATACTAAGATATTTAAAAAAAAAMCACACACCTGTAAAGCAAGAATTAAAATGTCTACTAACTGCTTGGAAAGAACACAGGCTGAAGCCCAAAGGAGTGGCTCAGTCTTAGAAGAGATATAAGAACAGATATTTGCATCTTCTCCTGTAGATGCAAAACACAAAGGATTTAACCTAAGACAGAATTGGGCTGTATTGCTAGCAGACTAATTATCTGGGTCAAATAGCAATGAAAAAGCRTCATTCCTACAGTAACACAAAGCCAGAACAGCGTTTTGTTTCCATTTTTAAGACTGCAAGYTCCTCAGGGCAGTAACTCTCTACTTGAATTTTGTGTAACACAGGGCTCATTGTGAGCTCTTGCATCAGAACAGCTCAAGTAATTTTCCTATCTACCTGTCCCAAAGAGACAGGCACTGGGGAAGCAAGGACTGGCAGGAGAAAGATGATCCTCCGCAAGAGTCAGGTTTTGCCACCCCTTCCTAACAAAGAGTTTTGATGGCACTGCCGGATACACTTGCAATTTTTAGTGTGTTAACCTGCAGTATTACTATTCTACATTGTCTGATACAGGTTTCTGTTGAAGGGCCTGATCCAGTCCAGCATGTTAGCACAAACCCATCTTCAGCAGTAGTTTAATTTATTTGCTGTGCTCTGACCAGGGGTGGCTGAGGTACAGGCAAACGCTGTTTCRTCAACTCACCTACAGAGGCAGTGACCTTAAGCACAGGGGCAGGGCAGACAGCTGGGAGCGGCAGTGTCAAACCAGACAGGCAAGATTCATTGGAAACTCCCTGTCAAAGGCAAATCCTTGATTTTTTTTGCCATTGGAATTTGTCAACCTTAGAGAGCTCTCTCGGAAGTCACATTATAGTCCTGGGAAGAGCTCATCCTGATGGGATATTAGAGCCAATTTAGGGCAAGTTTAGTCAGGTACTTAAAGCAATTGTGGGTGCTCTCGTCACTGGCAGGTGCCACTTGCATCTAGACTGTCTCCAGAGAGGGATGTGAGCATATTAAACTGAGCTTCTCTCATAGCCAGATAAAGAGCATCACACAGGTAACATCTTTATCCTACCAGGGGACCAAATAATAAACAGAGCCAAACCTTGCTTTCAGACTAATACACAACTCTTCAGACCGCACAGAACCTCGGCACAGCCACTGCAGATCACAATCCTGGGCATCAGTAGCAGATTACCTTTACAAAGCATCCTTCATTTCAAGTGCGTGAGCAACACTGCCCATCAAGGCAGAGTAGCCCCTGCACCTTTTCCAGCCACACCACAGAAACATTTTTTGATGAATTCATGATCCTTCATTTCTTTCCCTGAGCCACTTGACACTAGGACTAAGATACCATTACAAGAGGGCAACGCTTTGTAAAAGGCTATCAGGCATTTCCAGGAGAGACTTTAACCACAGGCCTCCGTAAATATTTTTTATTAAGCTTTGGAAGTTCTCATCACACGAGATCACGACATAGACAGTTTTCTTAGTGCAAAGTGCTTTGCTGCCTGTTGAACCAGTGTGTAAGCTGTTAGCAAAAGYAGGAAGTTACTTATCAGCCAGTCAGTACTGCCTTAAACACCCATCTTTACTGCCACCCGCATTGCCTTACCATCTGTATTTATAGACTCGTATCCACCTCCTCATATCAAGTTCTCATTTATCCCCAAGCATGCACAGCAAACCCTGCACTTCTCTGGTTGTATTTGTGAGGACAAAGTCACATGCCCTCCAAGCCTCTCTCAGATTACAGCACATCCTTTAACTGTCCAAAACATCACCCGTTTTGGCTGCAAATCCACTTGGACTCTTCCCATCTGGCCGACTCCTCTCTTTTCCGGTTCTCCATCTCCTTTTCTGCCCATGTAAAGCATGATCACTTCTACTTGCAAGGAAGATGATAGCGGGAGGTGTGGTGGTCCTTCAGGTCAAACTCATCATGGCCTTCCCTGAGAAGCAAACACAAAGTGCAGTCAGAAGTAAATACCCAGGCAGGGAACTCACCCTTAGCCACTGCACAAGATGTCTCCCAGCAGCCCTTAACTAGAAACCRATCCCAAGGGTTAGCTGTGAGGACCTGACTGGCAGCCATGTGGACTGACTACTTAAGATATTTGCTTGTAACAGAAACCTCTGAGGTGCTTTGTGGAAAGGTCTGCTCATCCTTGCCTGCTGRAATGGGAAATGACAATAGGTCCCTCTGTCTCTTTCCCTCTTTGAGAGATTCATGTAACTGGTGGCTCATTTTCAGCAGCACCATGTCTGTGAWTCCCAGGCACATTAGCAACTCCTATGACAACAGTCAAAATG
The DNA here is from genome assembly GCA_030449065.1 of Oceanodroma leucorhoa. NCBI lineage: Eukaryota > Metazoa > Chordata > Aves > Procellariiformes > Oceanodroma > Oceanodroma leucorhoa. The sequence continues at coordinate 2,373,629 of JASVER010000065.1, forward strand.
ACAGTCTGCTCCACACAACTCTGAAAAATAACTCTTGTGGCTAAAATGCAGTGTATTGGCAGCTGTCTTAACCACGTTCAGAAGCAGATACTTGAGTAAGATGCAAGCTTGCATTTGCAGCATGCAACTGATAGGCTCACTCACCTGCCAGACTGCTGATTCTGCTTTTACTGATGTTCGCTGTCTGATACTTTTGTTTGTTTGTTTTCTCTTGTTTTTAATCATCTAACATTGCCCATTATATGTTTTCTTACCATTTGCATATGCTCTCCCTCTCTCCATTTCCATCTCTCTACAAAAACATTTGCAGGAAATGAGACAATATACACAAAAGCGTCTCTTACTATCCCAAACAGATTCTTAGCATCCTGCTGTCTAAATGTCATCCAGCACTAACCTGAGAACCCAGCCAACTACCTAATACTTTTGAGGCATGAAAAAGAGAAGCTACACAAGCTGCAAGGAATAGCTTTGTATCCAAAGGAATTAACCCTCCGAATCTGAGATATGCAACTTTTTTGTCAAAAATCAAGCTACAGATGTTTAAGGACCAAGACTATAGCTGCTGCAAGGCCTTAYTGAGGAAAAAAGGTTCACCCATACATATTTCAACAAAGATTTTTTATATGGTTTAAGACCGYAGAGTCTCACTCTAAGAAAAGCCTCAGGAATTTATACTATCTGATCTCCCCTCTTATGTGAATCTGGCCCACATCATCCACCAATGTCATTAACAAGCCATAGGAGTCGCTGAACAATGGTCTCGCTTATCCCATCCCACACAATGCAGCACATCAGCTGCTCCAGAGAACACTCAGACAATGTGCCCAAACATGCACTGGAGCAGTACAGACAGAACATTTCTGCCTAGGACCAGTTTAGTCCCTGAAGCCTGGGATAACTACTGATTGCGCAAAGTATTTCCATAACGACTAGCATTCAGCTCAGATCTGGGTTCCTCAAATCTTCCCTYCTACTACCCAACTGCTTTTCTGCCCAACAGGAAGAACAAACAAAAGCGTCCAAGCTTACCTGTGCCCTGCCTCTCAGACCAAGAGGACTTGCGAGACTTACCGAAAACAGCGCTGGCAGTAGAGGTCCCCGTCGCAGCCGTGGCAGCGCAAAGTGGCATCTTCGTTGCAGATACAGCACCAGGGTAACTCATCCTCATCACTGTCATCTGCCCTGGCAAGAGCTACGGTGGTTGGAGTCTGGCTCTAATTTACAAAGAAAACAGAGACACAGAATTCAAACCCCAGCAGAGACAATACAGGACTTTCACTGCAATGCATGATGGCCACAATGACATGTCACATGGTCCATAGTTCACCCTCTGTTGATCCCAAGTCTGTGAGGTGAACTTGCCCAGAGCCCAGGGATAGGCTCCATATGTATCTAGGTTGTTAAATAAAAACCCAAGGTACTACCTGTCATTTGCTCATGAATCTATGTTGCTTGGAAGGTAAACAGGTATTCATCCTCATTTAGTGTCTACAGCAATATACACCAGCATTGTCCATCCTGTGTTAAGGGCATGAAGCCCAGATCTTCTGGCAGGCACCACAGCAATACCAAGTGACTGACAATCCCTGCTGCAAAGGCAAGCGATCAAGCAGTTTTGCTGAAAGCAGTTATGTGGGAAGGGAAAGCAGTGCGGAGGTGGTGGGGGGGGGTGTTTTCTCCTTGTTATAGAAAGAAAACTGGGGGACAAAGGAAGCAATTTTCCAAAAGGCCCCTACTACTGATTTGGACCTGAGGTTGGGCCAAAAAGATCTGAAATCATAACCTAAAATCTATCCATAAGATCATCTGTTGTTTCCTTCTGCTTTACAGAGAACTCTTGTGGAACTGAACAGCCATACACACACTGGGACACAGTGCCTGGACACTGGTAAAGGCAGCTTCCTAACACAACAGCARTAAGATAGCACTATCTTTTACATCAGTAATCCCAGAAGCGCAAGGTGGCATACCTATGAGATGGATGTTTTCAATAATGCTTACAATTAAATAATTTCCTCCACTGGGGACAGGCCTGTCAGGTGTCTGTGAGTCACAGGTCCCTTTAATTCTTGTAATATACATTAGACAAGGTATATGTATTTCCATAATAGGCTGGAATCCATTCTGAGCATAGGATAKCTTGTTACTAATTCCTTCCTCTGACGTTATATGAGAACACAAACAGTCAATTACTATCTAGAGGTTCTATTCTGCACATGCTGAAAGCACTGGCAAACCTCCCACTTACCCTGGTTCAGGCTGTATGGTACTGGACYGTGGCCTTCTTGGTCTAATTATACYGGTGAGTTAAAAATCCCTTCTCTAATATCAATCTTGCRAGGTCTATGCTAACTTCTCTGGGTTTAGAGGACACCATCCCAATTCAGCAGAAAGCCAGCCTGAAAGGAATTGTATTCCAGGGAGCAATTCCTTTTAAAAGTACAAGGATGACTCACAGCTGTGCTCAGGGCTRGTCAGCCTTGCAGAAGCCACTCAGCTTGTCTGCTCTGGAGAAGCTGCTTAGTGTTTTGTTTTTTTGTGCGTGTGGGTTTGTGGTTTGGTGGGGTTTTTTTGTTTTGTTTTGTTTTTGTTGTTGTTGTTGGTTCCCCGCCCCCCCCCCACCCTGCATCAAGCCTAGGATACAGCAAACTTTTGCTGCAGAACTGTACCCTCCTGAGACCCTGGAACATGTCATTTCARGAGACCCTGACCAGCTCACTGACCTTTTGCTTTGCTTTCTTACACAGGTTCTGTGTGGTCTGATCTGGAGGAATGTTGAATCCACTTGCTTCATCCAGGGCTGCCTCCTCTGTGAGCTGGTAACAACAAAAAGCAAGGAGCCTCTTGTTTAAAACACAGTTGGGAGCCTAATTCTAGGCTCTAAACCTCCTGCCCTTCTCCTTGCTCTCATGCAGTAACAGGAGATGACAAGWCTGAATACATCTGGTATTATCCAGACAGATATGAGCTTGCTCTGTCTGCACTCTGAACACTGTGTGTATATTGTGAACAGTCAGAATAGCAGCAGGGGCCTTCAGCTAACACACTCTGCTTTGCGGTGCAGTTATCAGCAGACCCTCAACATCATGCTAATCACACGTGTGTGGTTTGTAATCAGGCAGAAACTTAAGCACAGAAAGCTYGTGTCTGCCTGCAAGACAATTCATAGACATTTTAGAGAGAAATCTAGGCATAAGCTGTGCTAAASAGCACACATCATTCATATTCTAGTTGGGTGGGGGAAAAGATGAAACAAGAAGTAAGGAAGTACCAGCAGAGTGGGTTTGGAGAGGAGACACACACCACAAGAGACACTAAGCATGAATGAGAAAGACAATGTGACAGACTAGAAGTAATGCTGTCAATCGCCTGTAGCTGAATGGCCCATGGGAGCTAGTATTGGAAAAGCCCTAGGAGGGGAAGGAATGAAACTTGCCCAGGAACAGAAACACATCCTTTGCACTCTCACCAGGTAACATACACACTGGGAATAATTGAGAGGAAGATGAACAAGGCCACAGCTGCCACTTCTGACCTGTTTTAGCACTCTGCAAATGGCTTCCTCCTCAGCCACTTCCTCATCACTGTCAGGGAGTTTATAGGTTTCCAGCGTAACTGCAGGAGTAAGAGACAGGAGACTGTAACMCACACCTGCCTCAAACCTTGGGGCCACTTATGTGCCAGAGACAATCCTTTGTGGTATGAGCTCATTTTGGCATTCTGGCTCTGGTACAGACAGATCCTTTTCAGATGGGGACTCCTCAAAAAGGGTGTTACTGYTTGTTTTTAATACTGGAAGAAGGAAGGAAAAAATCCCCACCAAAACCAGAGCTTTACTTTTACAAGCTGTGTTAACCTCACCAAAGCATGCTAGAATCTCAGAGAAGGTGCAAGACAAAGCAGTCTGACCTTACGGCTCCAGCCTTCACCGTCAACTAAGATCTTTCATACTGATTTAATGATGAACCAACCTGTACAACTTTACAGACAGAACCAAATCTCAGTCTGTTTCTTGCAGAACAGAGGAATTAAATGGTTGAACGCCTCTCAGRAAAGAAATTACTCTGTCACAGGAATTTGGTTCCTCTCTTGGGACTGTATCCTCATCTGCTACCCACCTTTCTCTGGGTCCTCGCCTCTGAGCGCTGCCAGTCTCTTGGCCACTTGTAGGATCTTTTCCTGCCTAGTGTTCTCTTCCCGCAGCTCAGCAGCAGCTTCTGCCAGAAGTTTATTCTTCTCTTCCTCTAGCTGTTTTGGGTCCATATTTGCAGGGCAAACACAATCTTCACTTTCCCGATTGAGATCATTCAAACTTTGGGTACTAACAGCTGCAAACAGACACACACAACATGCTGGTGACTCAGCAGCAATGTTCCTTGGGCACAGACAACACGACTAATAGTATGACAGCAGCTTGCTGGTCTCCATTAATCTGGGTAATAATGGGAGAAGGCATGCCACAGTAGGATCCGCACTGTAGATGAAGGGAAGAAAGTGAGCTAATCTGTGGTTTACAGTGAGATTACAGAGAAAGCACCACAGCTAGTGACATAATGGTATCCCAGATTCTGATGTTTTGTAACAGAGCACAGGTGTGTTAGGAGTAGCAACAGCTCCTCCCCAGGGAAGGGTCACCCTAGAGAAACAGAGAGGAGCAATGTGAATAATACAACCCCGAGAAGAAGGAACCATCTCCCAGGCAAAGACAATGAGACCCAGTATGGAGTCAGATGGCTGCTCTTGGTCAATTTGGGAGTCATAAGGAGGAGATAAGGACAAACTGGACACCCGGCTCACCTGTAAGCTAGATAGGGAAGCACATATTCCCTTCTCGCTACAGCACATACATTATTTGACAGAAACAGGTCTTTGGAAGCCAAAATAGATACCTGGAGGCTGGACTCTTGGTCTGTAATGCTCATCAATGGCAACTTCCTCAGACAGTTGAGTTAAGAGGTCATCTGTCTGCTGGACCAGATTTCTGGTATCAGGAGGCTGGTGTACCTAAGAAACAAGGAGGGCATGGGAAAAGGCAAATGAGAGGAAAGTAGCACCCTCAATCAAAGGAAAAGTTTGGTAACCAAGATCACTCTAGGTGGGAGCAGCATAAAAAGATGCATCCACTGATCTGAGAGTCTCAGTTGATGGTTATCTGGTGTAAAACTTTCAGGGCTTCATTCTCAGAGGTGCTGAAAGCRCACAACTCTAAAAGCAGTCACCCAAACAAGGCAAAGTGGTGCTGAATGTACAGGAGTACATGCTGCTGGGTCCCAACCCCAGCTCTGCCGCTACCTCCAATGTAAATAAAGTGCCATTCTCAAGAGCACCAGCCAGCAGCCCCGCTGAGGCCTATAACAGCTGGGTGGGCAGCACTGCTGGAAAAGGAGCACAAGGAAATGATTTCTTGGGGACAAGATCATTTATATAGGCTTTGAAGGCATATATCCAATTCATTCCTCTGCAACCTCAGACTAACTACTCTGTGCATCCATTTCTGGAATAATTAACAGGATTTTGCCCAGCTGGGATGCAGTAATAACTACAAGATACAACTAGAAGGTAGGACTGATAAGCCCCAAACACAGACAAACAGCTCTGAAAAAACATCAGACCATTAGRTATACAAATGGGTTGAGAGGAAAAAACTTAGCATCTATTGTTAAAAATAAACACATGAACTACATTTGACATAAAGGAACATACTGCATTCAGAYTGAAGCAGTGAACTGGTAAAGGCTGGCCATTTGTTTCCGGAGCAATGACACAAACAGGAATCGGAGATTTCTGAAGGGAGACACCTGGACGCAAAAAATCTGAAGAAGGAAGAACGGCTAACATGCTGGGACACCAGTTACTGCGTCAGTTCAGAATACATCGCTGGCTAAGGAGCTGAGGGAGCTTACAGGTCTGGGAGCCTGGGAAGGAGGACCTCTCCCCTGCAGGACAGCCAACCGGTCCTCCATTTCCTGTGTGGATGGAACAGGTCTCCGGCAGTCCTCCTTCAGGGCAGCCAGCCTGGCTTCRATCTCAGCCTGAGTAGGGATGGACTCTGCAATTCAGAATAACCCAAGGGAGGAGATTACTCTGTTATTGAAAACAAAARGCTCCAAATTTTTTTTTCTTAAAATTGTGTTTCTTTCTGGAATCAGACTCTSAACACCTGAGCAAAAACCTCCCTCAGCCCAACGTGAATGAGGGGTCATACTGCAGCAACTGGGAGACTACCCTAATGCTAACTGCTATCCTTTTCTTCCGAGTCCTTGCCGCCTGCAGAGTTTATCTCCTAGCCATAAGGCGAGTATTAGGGTAATGTCATTTGGCAATCAGCTAACTCRGGATACTAGGGACAGGCAGAGAAATAAGTGTCATTTAGGCAGTACAGTCCATTGCTGCCACACCTCTTAATGTTATCCTAGGCATATCAGACTGAAACCCTCCCCTGCCACACAATAGGACAAGAGGGAATGGCCTCAAGTTGCACCAGGGAAGGTTTAGACTGGATATTAGGAAAAATTTCTTCACTGAAAGGSTTATCAAGCATTGGAACAGGCTGCCCAGGGAAGTGATTGAGTCACGATCCTTGGAGGTATTTAAAAGACACGTAGATGTGGCACTTAGAGACATGGTTTAGTGGTGGACTTGGCAGYGTTAGGTTTACGKTTTGACTTGATGATCTTTAAGGTCTTTTCCAACCTAAATGATTCTATGATAAYCAGGTAAYCACTTTGCAGTCTGTTCTTTCCCTTTGAGAGATCACATATCATTTTTTAAATAGTTTATTCTCCCACAAGCACCACAAGGCTGTCCCAGAACCTGACAGCTGTGGACTGGGATGAGAGTCCTCCTTCTCCTCTGCGAGGCAAGGCTGGCCAGAACATAATCCCACACAGACTGGCACTGCTGTTGCCCACGACAATGACCCACAGGAAACCTTCTGCAAAATAGTTTGGCCAAAGACCCTCATTGCATTCTGCTCCTATTGGGCTTGACACAGGCTTTTACCTCAAACAATGGAAAATGAGAAAGTGATTTTACAGGTAAGAAACTGCCCCAAAACTGAGAAGCAGTTTCAAGGGAAACTCCAAGAAGCAAAAAGAAACTGGAACATTAATCTAAAATCATTGTAGAATCTGGCCATTGTGGCAGCAGGACGTGGATCTCTGTCTAATTTTAACCTCTCAATTCCCTAAAAAGGCAGGCTCTGAAAGCCCAGCACTTCCCTCTCTCTCCAGGTTCCATGTTTCCCAAGCAGCAGTGTTCCCACCCAAGTTATCTCCGGTATCCTCCAATACTCACTTGGTTTCCTTTCCTCCCTGAGCCTCTCCAGTCTCTCTGCAATAGCTCTATCCTCTTTTGAGARTCCCTGGTATATGGAGCCTGCTTGACCTGGGGTTTTTGCAGCTGCCTTCTGTTGTTCTTTCAGCTGGTTTTGCTTAGCCTCAAAAGCTGCTACACGCCTGTGACAAGGATGGAAAAAAGACATGACAATTGAGAACAGGGGTTTAAACCCTGAGATATGAAAACACCCTTTGTGAATCCAACAGGCTATTTGAAGAACATTGGTGTAGAACAGAACAGAACACACTCCCTCCTGGACCAGGCTCTCCCATATCGACACRATGAGGTACTCCCAAGAGTAAGGAAAACCTTACTCACAGCAGCAGCACACCTGGCACCACTTCCAAGGAGACAAGGAACATTACACCACCAGGTTCCTGTTTCCAAGCCAACCCCAATCAGTCACAGATAAACACAGGCAGGTGGCTGTTCAGGAGTCTATTCAAAAGAGCACACCCTCCCCCCCCAATAAACAAAAACCCAAACAACAAAACAAAACCCCCATCCTTAATCTAATTCTGAACAAGCAAATACCCACATCACAACCCCCAGTTTTRCTAGTCTCTATAGGGGAAGAGGGGTGAGGGCCTGAAAGGCTACTCTGCAGCAGAAACAACCATCTGATTGGCAAATGCAACTCACTTTTTGTAGTTTTCTGGTGGTGACCATTTTGCTGAACTGCTTTGAGATCCCTCTCTGGAAGACAAAACCAACAATTTCTCTGAACTCAAGATACTGGCAATGTTTCAATCATCTAGCCTCTCAACTCAAGAGGAATCAGTATATGTTTCTCAACCTCCTGGTACAGCCCCTTTCATAACCTCAATAATATGGAGAGCGATCAGCTGATGGAAAGGATTAAGGTAATATAGCTGCCTGGGACAGCAGGGGAGTTCATTTCTAGTTCTTTGGTCCAGTTGTTTTGCATCTGGACAAAGTGTGATTTAATATGATCACCAGTGATCCAAAGGAGGAGGGGCTGAAATACCCTTGCCTCCCACAGCCTGCACCTCCCAGTTCAGAGAACAGATAGAGAGTAGTTAGGTAAGACTCCCACTGTAATTAGCTTCCGTGCAGCAGAACAGTCTGAAAGGAGCTGTGGCATGCAACAAACCCAGAATTATATAATGCATAAGCTAAACAAAATGTTACAAAAATTATTATATAACCACCAGTATCGTAACGACATCTTCTAGCACATTTGAACACTGCACACCACAAACACATCTTGTGTAACTATCTTCTACTTYGCTGTACTCAGGTCGAGCTGCTAAACTACGCACTTATGTAAGGTAGTTAGCATATTTTATTCATTCTTAGAAGTCAGAGCTACAAACACATCTGCGCTGTGCTAAGGCCTGTATAGTAACGAATGAATACACATTGTTGGGCRGCTTTCCAGTTCTAAGGTTTCAGTTCTGAAAGCTATTTGCATGAAGAATATCAACACATGCAGCTTACAGAGCTGCAGCCTACGTGTATTATTTGCCTGCTATCCAGTCAGGGAGGCTTTCTTTCTGCTGTAACTTTATAGTAYTGATAGTACACAGATGAGAGAAAAAAAACAAACAAAAGAAACACGGAGAAAGGCTGCCCTGTTTTCTTAATGGCTTTGGAGTTGTAAAGGGAAGTCAGAAAATTTCAAAACTGAAAGACTGAATACTSTATTTTCACCATCAATAGCTCACACTGTTTTCATAAGCCAGTGCTTCTGAAATGATGACCTCTGCTAATGAGAAACTATTCTCCTTTAGACATCTGCAGAGCCAGAAAATTCCCCACTCACTGGTGAAAATTCCTTGCTATAGGAGAGAAGTGAGGAAGAGAGGTCAGAGAAATGCAAAAGAAGGAAGAGGACACAGAAGAATTGGTTGAGAGGGGGGTTCTGGTGTACACTTGTGCTCTTGTGTTATTGTATGTATAACCCATACTGCTACTGAATTACATGTTTTTGTTTTCAATAGACAATCTACAGGTTATTTTTTTCCTTTTTAAAGCAAACTGATTTTATGCTACAAAATTTTAAGTCTTCAGGCTACACATAGCAGAAACCCCTCAACAATGTGGATTTGGGTCACTGTTTGCCCACAGAGGTAATAAAACTGTGAACATCTTGTTGTCAGGCCGTTCAACCACTACGCATCTGAAAAGACTGCCAGTGCTTTCAAAGGGGYGTAGATTTCTGGGCAAAAATACAGTGGGGCTTAACCTGGTTTCGTCTAGCTAAGATATCCACAGGCACTCAGTGTCCATCCATGAAGATTTAAACCTGGTTCTTTCAGACTACTCTGTCACTGTCGAGAACAGCCTCACAAATCCTGTTTCCTATCTTTGGACTGCAGAGCTCACGTAACAGCAGTTCAGTAATGGCCTGGCTTGAAACTCCAGGGTACAGGCAGTGTGCACGCACAAGTGCAAGGCACAGCTCTCACGCAGAAATCCGCAACACAACATTGGGATGCGACGTGAAGAAACAAAGCAGGACACTGTCTTTGGGTGAAGAAACACTCCCGCCTTACCCAGTTAGCTTTCCGTGACACTGCTTGCACACCTTCTGCCGAGTGCTTCCGCAGTGGGGAACGACGGCACTGAAGCTAAGGCAGCCTGAGCAGAASGACCGTCCGCAGTTCTTGCATCCACACTGCAGAGACACAAGAGAGGGGCAGGGCAGGGCTTCATCACCTAGTCACCACACAAACCCCACTGCTCTGGCTGGCCCTATGCTGGAACAATGCCCATGCCAAGGTGCACTACAAATAATGCTGGGGTTATGCCGATTTTTTAAGAAAACGGTATCATTAGCTGCTGCTGRAGACATGGAGACGCTCGAGAGCCTTTGAGCACCAGCACATAACTAGTGCTAGAAGCAGAGACACCATTTCATCCCATAGTATAATAAAGCGTGTACGTGGGGAATTCTCTGAGACAATGACTGAATATTGGATTACAGGGATGACATCTAATAACGATTTTTTTTCCCTTTTTTTTTGCAGCGATGGCACATATTTAAAGACATAGGCACCAGGAGAGCTCAGTAAGCTAGCGAGGACAACACCGCTACGATGCTGCTGGGGAAGCGTGCCTCGGCGCCGAGAGAGGCGGGCTTCCCGCTTCCGCGCTCAGGCCCTCGCACTGCGGGGCAGGCGCCCGCGGGACCGGCCGGGCTCCGCCTCGCAGCCGCTCCGGACCCCCCTCAGCCGGACTTGCCTCTTTCTTGAAGACAGAGAACTTGGACGCACACCCGTAGCACCGGCTACCCATGGCGCTACCGGAGGCGCGACCGCCGGCCCGGGCCCGGCCCGGCGCTCAGGCACCGCGCTGCGCCCCCGCGACGCCAAGACAGCCCCTTCCCCACCCCCACCCCGGATCTTTCTTTAACTGCCGCGGGCCGGGGCTAGCAGTAACGGGGAGGMCGAGACACCGCCCTCCCGCCCCCAACACGCGCACCACGCCCCGCCCCTCCGCGGCGCACAGCCCGACGGGAGTTGTAGTTCTTCGAGCCGCCCTCCTCGCCTCCAGCCGCCAGGCGGCCCTCCGCGGACAAACTACACTGCCCAGGGCTCCGCGCCGCACCCGGCGCCGGGCCTGCCGGGAGCCACCTGTGCCGGCTCGGAACCTGAAAGCATCCGGTTCTGCCGCGCGATGCATTGTGGTACCTGTAGTCTGGTGCCGCCATCCCGCCCTGCCGGCAGCCCGCCGGGCGGGCGGAGCGGGGAGCCCGGCGGCGGTGGGGCTGAGGTGACGGTCAGCTTCTGGCGGTGGCGGCGGACTAGTTGGTCCCGCACGTCCTGCGGTGGGTCGGGGAGGAGGGGGGCCCGGCAGCGCCTCTCCTCGCCGGGAGGGCAMGCAGGGCGGCCGGCCCGACGCCACGGGGTGGGCGCCGCCTCAGCCTCCCCGCCCCTCAGGGGCCCCCYTGCCCCGGCCTAGCTCTCCTTCTCGAATGTTCGCTGTTCCCACAGTAAGGAAAGGGATTGCCGCTTTTGAGGTGGGAGAGGGAGGCCCGGCAGGCTGGGTGCTTCGTTGGTTTCACGTTAGGAAGTTAAGCGACTGCGTACGACTGTTTCAGTATGGCATCGCTGCCTTGTACGCCGATGTGTGCCATGCTCCCAGTACGGCAGATGTAGTTAGTAGGGTCCTGCATTTTTGCCCGTTAGATGTTGTTGGGTGTTATTAAGACAAAAAGTGTGTTCTCTAATGCTGACAGGGTTGCGCTCAAGTTATTCTGTTTTTTTGTCTTAAAGCTGTGGTAATCCTGGTTCAGAAGAGCATGAAATCAGCTGAACTGCAAAACTCCAGTTATCCCCAGCCAATACTTCTCTGTCGTGGTTTAACCCCAGCCRGCAGCTGAGCCCCACACAGCCGCTTGCTCACTCCTCCCCAGTGGGATGGGGGAGAGAATCAGAAGGGTAAAAGTGAGAAAACTCGTGGGTTGAGATAAAGACATTTTAACAGGTAAAGCAAAAGCTGCGCACACAAGCAAAGCAAAACAAGGAATTCATTCAGTGCTTCCTATGGGCAGGCAGGTGTTCAGCCATCCCCAGGAAAGCCGGGCTCCATCACGTGTAACGGTGACTTGGGAAGACAAATGCCATTAGTCCCAATGTCCCCCCCTTCCTTCTTCTTCCCCCAGCTCTATATGCTGAGCATGATGTCATATGGTGTGGGATATCCCTTTGGTCAGTTGGGGTCAGCTGTCCCAGCCGTGTCCCCTCCCAACTTCTTGTGCCCCCCCAGCCTGCTCACTGGTGGGGTGGGGTGAGGAGCAGAAAAGGCCTTGGCTCTGTGTAAGCACTGCTCAGCAATAACCAAAACATCCCTGTGTTAYCAACACTGTTTTCAACACAAATCCAAAACACAGCCCCATACTAGCTTCTAGGAAGAAAATTAACTCTAYCCCAGCCAAAACCAGCACATTCTGTCAGTGTTTGCATGCCTTCAGAAGGCAATGTCCTACAGTGTTTGTAAAAAAAAGTAACTGAGTGTAGTTCAGGTAGCATTGGTTCCYATGAGTCATCTTGTTAATTGTGTGGGTTTGCAATTATATTTTGCATTCTTTCCAGTTTAACAGATAAGTCCACACTGTAAAGACCTACAGAATTAAATTAGGAAAATGACTCATCTATTCAAGGAAGTAAGACTCATTAATATCTGAACAAAGCTAAATTCAAAGGAAAAAAAATGKGGTTTCCCCTCTCAAGCTTTCAGTTATTTTAATGCTAAAGAACATTAGCAAGACAACTGTATAAAACTTGGAAGCTAAACTTTGCACCTGTCCAGCAATTGTATTAGGGACCACCYGGAAATTCCAGGTACTGTAGGCATAAAGCAGGGAATCAAGACAAATATAGAACAGAATTTACTCAAATAAAAGACTTCATTTGATGTTGTCTTTGCTATTGAGCTGGTCAATGGGAAAAGAGGAAGAGGAAATTTCAATCTGAATGTTACCGATTGACAGGTGTAATTTGTATTTTTTAATACAAAATATGAGCGGCGACCCAAAAAACCTTCCTGTCCAGAGAGCACYACCAACAGAGGTGCACGGGCAGGAGCAAGACAGTTGAAGAAATTGAACTTACCTGTTTCGAAATGCCTCGGCTGAATTTGCCGGATGGAACTGAGAGTCGCGACCAGGGCAGGAGAAGACCTCGCTCTCCCGTTCCCCTGCTGGTGTCCACCAGAGGGGGCCCGGCTCCCACAGTTCTTCCCGCTCCTGCACCAGAGAGCCATTTGGCAGCTGAACAGCAGCAGCTTTGCTTTATTTTTTTCTCTCGCCTGCAGATGTTTCCCATGATAAAGGGAACTCCGATTATTAAAATCCTATGTGACAACTTAGCCCACAAGGTTTTCAATTTCTGTTTGAAGTGTAGGAAAGATTAAATGGTCTTTGGTTCATATGTCTTCTCCTTGCCAAACTCAGTTGTTGTACAGTAAGTTGTATATTCTCTGTCCTGCATAGCTATAGCTGCAAATGCTGTGTTCTCTAACTTGCTGTGAAACTGTGCCCTAGTGTATTAGACTTGGTCTTGATAATCTTGGGGCTTGATTACTATGGTGGAACRCATCTAGAAGTAAAACTTTTGGTCTGAAAAAGTTCAAATTAATTAAAAATGTGGCTGTCTGCCTACTAAGTCTCCCAAGCTGTAATGTTTCTCCTTGCAGTTCAGTGTGATAAAAAGGGCAGATCACCACCACAGTGAAACTGAAAACTCTTTCAGTACTCTCTTGCTGKTTTAGTAGGCTTGTTTTCATCTTCTACATGAGGAAACAACTGTGCTACCAGCATGCCAAAAGCTGTCCTTATTTTCTGTCAGGCATTGGGGTTCTAGTCATGCAAGCAAGCGTCATCTCAACCACAGTTATTTACTTATGTAAGGGAAATGTGTTTTAAATTAAACACAAAAAAGACCTATGAGTAGTACATTTTTTGTGTGTTTCTGTAGTGCTTTATTCCTGGCTGGTTTTCTCCTACAGCAGTGACTGACAGATCTCTGTTCTGGTTCTTACAGRTTACAAAAGCATACCACTCACAGGCCCTGATTTGCCTTCCCAGATAGGAACCTGGACAGTCCCAAAGCAGGTAAGATTGGAATACATGGACACAAACACTCTTGTCTCTTCCACAAGCACAGGCTTGTGGAAGTGGGTCTCTCTTAGCAGAGATCTGTTTTTGTACGCAATTAAGGTAATACCTGTTTGTGTCATGAGGTATGTACGTATATGGGAATATACGTGATATATTCATTCCTGCTAGATACCTGTTTTTTAAGGTTAAATCCTTACATGTTGGATTTCAAAGGTGTGTTAAGTGAACGCTGAACTTTCATTAGAACCTCTCAAAATCCTCCTATGCTGGTATTTGAATCCTAAGCTTTTGGCTATACTGTCCATTGTGTCTGCTGGCTGGTCACTCTTAATTAATATATCTCAGAATATGAATATTAATAGTAAGCTTATAGATCATTTTTATATATGGGCAATGCCTGTTGTGGGAGGATTATTGTCTGTTAGATACAAGTCCCCTTACACTGTGCAGCTGGGTACACCTAAGCTCTTAGCAGGGTTTGTGAATTCTACAGCTTCTCCATTTAAGATTCACAACTAACTGTGGGAGAAAATGAGCAGCAGTCATTATAAGAAGGATGCCATTCATCAGGATGTTTTGTATCTTGCATTTTCCTGTTTGGTGGGTCACATTTATAGATGAGTAATGTATAACTAAAGTGCATACTGCTGGCAGGAAACCAGAGATTTCAGCAATAATTAGAGGAAAGCTGAAGGTTTTGATGTCTGCAGAAGGTCAGGAGGTGGTTTGGAGCGTGTGTGGAAGCTCCAACTAATGTGCATATCCCTTAAGGAAAGCRGTTAACAAGGACCCCTAACAGAACTCATGAAAAACAGAACCTTTAGATCTCAAACTGAAAAGCCTTTCCTATGAAAGAGGGAACTTATTCATCACATTATATTTCAGCCTGTCTGTACATTCAGGAATGCATTTCTACATCAGTACTGTTGAATTCATGTTTTCAAAACAAATGAGATTGGAGTCTTTAGCCAGGCTGTGTGCCCTTAGGGCTTACAACTTGCCTGCAGGAAGGGCTTGCTTACAAATAAAGCACCCTGATCAAGTCACATTGCCACATCTCAGACTCCYACTTAAAACTATATTTCTAGGGACAAGGTGCAAGGCTAATATTCCTRTATGTGGTACATTGCTGTTTCAACATGTTGTTCATGCTCCTTTCCCAAATGCAGGTGAATATCTAAAACATTGGACCTATGTAGAGCCCCACATCAGGCCATGGGAAGGGAATCTAMAGTAATACTCAAGTTACACAGCTGTTCAGCACTGTATATTTTAAATAGGGACCCATTCAACTTTGTATACAATAACAGTTGTCAGSGGGTTATTACTTTTGCACCTCCATCAAAGTCCTCAGACTCAGGGAGAAGAATTAGCTTTTGTACAGTCTGAAGGTGAGGTTAAAAATAGGGAGTTTAATTTGCTCTCACGCTGCTGAAATTGTTACATCCTCCAAAAAGGTGCCAATCTAAATAGTGAGCCAAATTAAATGAAGGAGTACTTTTTATAGCCAGAAGACAGGAGCTTGTAAGAACTACATGTACTTGTTGCCTGCTGCACATGCACTTTCCCACCATGATGCAAGCAAGCTGTAGACCCTGATRTCCACAACTTATCAATTATGATTCTTCTGAGGATGAAAATTAACCAGTGCTTAAAAAGGAAAACATCACAGATCCTTAAAAACAAAACAAAACAAAAACAAACCCCAAAAGTCAGTGTAATTCAAAAATTTTTTGGCTGCCTTCTTAGCACCAGGAAAGCAAATTGGCATATTCTATGTGCTTTTCTTCACAAAGGCGTAATTGCAGCAAGAACTTTTATTATTTATTACATTTTGGCATCTTCCAGTTTGGCACTGGCATTTAGTTCTGAATACATCAAGTCAAGGCAAAGTGTTAACAGTCTACATTGGCAATTTCTTTCTCCTCTTCAGATGCCTCCCCAGAGGTAGAAGATTTCTCTCTACAGACGAGGTACTTCACACCTAATATGTTCTCCAAAGTTACTGGCTCCATTTACATTCAGTGGACTTTGCATTAGGTTTTCAGACCTCATTTTTAAAAATATTTTGGTAATACCCCATGGACAATTGCAATACCTGACTCAGGCCACAGCAAAGGGGCAACAATAGGTGCTTCATTCCATTCCCTCTTCCTCACTGCTTGTTCGTGACGCTCGTAATCGTTTCTTTAGTTAAATCTGTTCCCTGATCTAGTTCATCTCACAGAGGAGTACTGCAATTCTTTGAGTTGAGATGCTGCACAAACATCCTAGTTTGCACCTTCAGTGTGAAGTGGTGATTTCCAGGCTAAGCTAAGGTGCCTATACGAACTGTGTAAGTGAGCTTGGCTTCAAAGGATAAATAAACGTGTCTGAAGGTTTTTCTGTATGCATACGGGAATACACATTAGGTTTGGGTAATAACATTTGTCAGAATACAGGTTAAAGTTGCTACATAGCCATATTTTGAAATTTTTATGGGCACAGTTTCTAACACTAGAAGTTCTTGAAAATCTGCTTACATAGTTTCAGTTCTGCTACTGTATTTTGCCATGCAACACCAGCAAGGGGAATACTATAACAAAAAGCTTACAGTCTCAGACAGAAGCATCCCATGGGCAGGAACATTTTTGTCCACAATTCACCATGCAAATTACACCACTATGGACGTAAGACTAAGAGATCAARCTTCAAGCTTGTTAAAGGTATCAGGGAGCTATTGTTTTTTTCTGAAATTGGTGGCATCTTGACTTTTACCTGTGGCTACCTGRTCTCTTTCTTTCATTCTGTGTTTTCCAACTCCCATCTGTATAGTACTGCCTAACAAATRTATAACTCATCACGAATCCGGGCAACTCCCAAACTATATCACTGTGAAATTCAACCAGCACAAAGTTGCCAGTGGAAGTAAAGTCTGCAACCTTCTCTGTCCCACAATAAGGGCCAACTGCAGGTGACGTAGGTCGGCTTCCATCATGTATGAGCAAGTAGTCATAGATGCATCTGTCACTATCTTCCAGCTCAAAGGATAACATTTTGAGAGATATCTGGAGAAAATACAACCAAAGCACTTTGCTTCCAGGTTATATCCTTTTCTCTTACCCTTTGTATGTAAGCAAGCACAAATAGTCTAAAATCCTTCTGTGCAGGCACCGTTTTTTATACCGTGTTTGCACCACATCCTGATCCCATATTGTAATTCAAATTAGTAGCAAATTATTTGCTTAGTTCATCAGCATTTGGATTGGAAGGAGAAGCAAGGGACAAGACTGATCTTGTACAATTTAAATTGTTTTCTCTAGAGAAATATAAAAACAGCATCTGTGCAATGTTTCAGTTTTCTAGTGGGAACTSTTACCTAGGGATTATTCTGAGCAAAGCCTACAGGTACAAGCTAAATTCCTAAGAGTTCACATGCATGTGTAAAGGTTTTCCCCTGCTGAACACCTCAGATACCAAGATCCAGCACAAGTTCTTAAACTGGATTTTTGTGTTCAGATTTTTACTCTGAGAATGTCTGCTCAAAAAGTGACATTACAGCTGTTATTCTCCAAGGCAAAAAAAGATTCCATTAGAGAACCCTGGTGAAACGCACAAATTAATTCATCTGTGCCTTACCTTGTATCCTACTGGAGAACTGATGACCCAGAAACATGCTTGGTTTTTGGGGTATTTATTGGGGTAGTTTGGAGAGGTGATGACTCCATGTGAGTCTGTGAAAGTATCTCCACAATTCACTGAGGAGTAAAGGAGAAAAACAGAGAAAGCATATTAACAAGAGCATTTTGGCAGTAGAAATGAGCTTGCTTATTGTATTCTTTCTTCAAGCCAAGAAAAAATGTGCTACCATGAAAATCTACTGCTGAAATGTTTTATTTCTTTGCTTAGTATTTGTATCAGCAGCTGTACTGAAGGAACTAAAAACATGGCTGCTAAATAACCTTTGGAGGACGGGAAACAGCTGCATCTAAAGCTATATCTGTCATTACAATTGAGTGTTACCATATTAGCACAGCATTCTAATGGTACTAACTTACCGCACTTTCAGAAAAGAATTAGCTCAAGTATTCAAGATTGCATTATCAACCTAGATCTAATGCTATCTAGAAATGACTCCATCAAGACTAATGCAAAAAGAGTAAAAATGACACATTTCTAAGACTTCAATTTATGCTTTAAAAAGGTTTGYATTTTGAGTTGAAATAAGGCAATAACAAGTTATTTGGGCTACTGCCTTCTAACTGACAGCATGTTGCAGCACAACAGAATTTTATCCAGCAGTCCATAATGCATTTGTATGTTCATAAAACAGACACCCCTCAAGCGACTACAGTAAGCACTGTGTTTCGTGTAACATAACAAAAGCCTTTAATTCAGAAAGTGTAAGTTACCCAAGGTTAGCACTTCTCTTGTTGCATAAAATGCCACGAAACCTTGAATAACATATTGCCCACATTCTGGCTTTACATCTCATTGGTTGAGACTTCTTGTCGAGTTCTGCAGTCTTTCTGCTCTTTGGCTGCGCTGCTCCTATTAGTTACAGTCATTGCATTGTTTTTATTTAAAGAAATTGTTCTAAAGATGTGAAGAAGCCTAGCAGAGGCTYTCAGAGGAATGTGAGTGGGTTCTCGGGATTACTAACGTGAGACCCATGCAACATCCCCTTTTCTGTTTCCTGCTAACCTTCAGCCCCATCATTGCCTAGCCTTCTGCCTTAGCAATTGCTATGGAAGTGTRAAGAATAACACAGAAAAAACCTACTCTGGAGTACATGTTCAAAATTTTCAGTTCTTCCAYACAAATACTATTAATGCTGTTCTCCAAGCTCTGTAAAGGAGTGTTCATACCCCTGTTGTAGGAGGCTCTGAATCCTGTGGCTGTAATGCTCTCATCACTTGCAAACTCTACCAGCATTGTCGATCCAGACGCCACTAAGGAGGGCAGTGGCCCCTTCCCACAGTATTTGTCCAGCAAGACAGGGGAATTCTTGCTGTTTCCGTTGTAAATTTTTATGTAGTCAGAAGAACACTCTGAGGAGGGTTGGAGATCAAAAGCCTCAAACTGCAGGAAAATCTTGAGAAACAGGGAAACAGATGTCGGGTTTAATGCTATACACAGGGAAAGATTCAAACCATCTAATTGTTATGAAGTGAGCTAGGACTTCGTATTCATTTTACTATCCACGTATCACTGAAATTTTACTTTCTGTATAAAAAGAGCATAGAATTTCACCTAGCTACCCTGTTACTGAGCCCAGTGATTGATGTTTGACTATCGCTTGTCTTTGAAAAGCCATCCAATCTTAACTGGATAAAAATCAAGTTAAATAATGCATCTGATAGTCTTAATAAGTCTTATGAAAATTGTTGAGACTGTCTTTTCRTTCACTGCGTAACAAAATAAATGTCTTGGTCCATGAAAATGACTCCCAGAGGGTAGTCATAATAATGAAATAATGCTGTGTAGCCTTGACACTGTGGTTCAAACCTTTTTTCTCKTAATAAAAATTACCTTACTTCGACGGATGCGGATCAACCACAGGCAGTTGCTGTTGTTCGGGTATGGGGATGGGTAATTGACAGAAGAGAATGAGCCTTTGGATTTAGGCAACACAGAGCTACAGCAATCTGAAGAGAAGAACCAAACAGTGTTGAAGAGAGTGAAAACTGCACAAAAATCTTCCAGAAACACCTGACAAGTCTCTCCAACCATTTGCATCAGTCAAGCTTGTAAAAATGAATTATAATGCTTACAATTGTGTTGATGTTCCTAGTGTAAAAGTTATTCAAAACCTGCAAGTGAAATAAAACTAGTCAAGGTACTTATCTGCYTCAGCTACTAATGTTTTTTTAAAGGCAGTAGGGCTTCACTCACATATTTTAGTTTACTAAAAAAGGCCTGGATCTTTCAGGAGCTTCCTTGACCTCARTCACAGGAGTAATTTCAATGACATCAGTACATCAATTCCCATCAGCAAATGTGTGTGTATTCAGAAGTGTATGCAAAAATCAAGCTTGAAAACRAGATTCTGTCAAAGCAAAGAGGGGTAGTCACTGGGGGAAACAATAACAGAGAGCACTGAAGTCAAGCTACRGACCTAGTAACTGGTGTACAAAGTCTGATCTCAGCTGTCTTTTGTCTTTCCACATGTAGTCTTCATTTATTGCACTATGTGTAACTYCCCAAATTACAAAATACGAATATGTGACATCTGAATGTATGAATTTATGACATTTTTCTCTTTCTCCCTACTTTCCCTGAGACAACCGGACTTTTTGTCATCTTCTTAGCCCCTGGGTTTTTCTCCTTTTTTTTTTAAATTTAGCTCTTTTCTTCCAAAACATACAGATTTAATTATGAAATTRCATAATAATGGTATTGAAGTGTGATTCATTCCCAGCCCCACTATCAAGAATAAATATCATTAAATACTTGTTATCACTATCTTTGAGACCATGACAGACGTTTAAATTGTACACTTGTCTTAGCTGAAGTTAAGAATTTGGGAGGAACCACTCTCAGTAATGATTTACCTAACTATCCAACTGAAGGAATACTGATTCCCACTAATTACTGGTATTTATTTAACTAAGTTCTAACACAATTCAGAGCAGAATTTGGTACACTAATATTTAGGCCATGTTAATGTTTCTTGCTGTTTTGGTGGAAACTAATTGAATAACATCTCAGAAAAGTCAAATACCATATAAATCAATTAGCTTATGTACTGGGAGTCAAGGCAAAAAACGTGCATTGCAGGAGCACGTCTGGTGTTTTACCTGTGTTTTGTGCATCTTAACTGAACAGTTCCTGCTACAGAGGAATGCTAGGTGTTTCTAGACCTTAAGATACCACAGTGATGAGTTAAGAAATGGATGGAGCAAGGAAGTAGATAACTATACAAAAAGCCTGGGGAATTCCCCTCAAAGAGATGTTCTGATCAGCCTAAATGGCAGCCCTGCAGTCATTTTCTGATGGAAAGAAATCACAAACCTGGCACTACTGGTGCACATCACTCTGAGCTATAATCATGGCTGAGGACAGCTTACATGTTTTGCAACCTTCAGAGCTTTCCTGAAATGAGAAGTTGACAGAGGTAGCAACCATGATTTCTCTGATGGGTTTTGCTTATGTCAAAGGTGAGGATAACTCAGAATGACAGTGAATTATTGAAAGTAAATTGTCCTTTCCAAGAAGCAGCAGCTTGGCACAGGGACAGGTTTCCACACGCATACCAGCCCTCATGTAGGGTGAGGGAGAGATGAAAGGACTGTGGGCTGAGTTCCTTTGGGGGATGTCTGACAGTGCCTACAGACATCAGCTGTATAAGGATTCACATGCCTTCTATCTACAGCACTTACTGCACTTGTAGAGCTTGTTGCTTTTAGCTACATCCAAGTTACTCAGCCCTTCTCTTTGCCCAATGGGTATAGAGGGGTCAGGAACTGGTACAATAGTTGGTTTCCCTGGAGTGCTGGAAAAATCATACCTGTAGAAATAAGGAAATCACATTTCTAGATCACTTCTCTTAAAGAGTGAAGTTCTCTAACTGCATAATCACATTSATGTACCACATGCACAGAATTTCAATGGAAAAGGACAAGAAGCTTCCAGAGACCAGTTAGTCTTCCCTGAAGAGGACCAGCACGGCAGCCRTTTGCGTACAGCAGCTGAAAGCAAGAAACAAGAAAAAGCTGCACTGTCCTGAGTGAGGAGAGCTTTCGCCAATGTCCTGGCAAAATGAACTGAATCCCACCTTCGTGGTTCCAGAGGCAGAGGAACAGGAGTAGTTCTGTCTCCGATACTAATTGTTTATTTGCTATCTGCAATTTCCTGCCTCCTGCTAGACAAATTTTATTTCACAGTTTGGTTCAGAAGTTAGAATCATAGAATCATTAAGGTTGGAAAAGACCTTTAAGATCATCGAGTCCAACCATCAACCCAGCACCCATGCCCACTAAACCATGTCCCGAAGTGCCACATCCACATGTTTTTTGAACGCCTCCAGTGATGGTGACTCCACCACTTCCCTGGGCAGCCTGTTCCAATGCCTGACTACCCTKTYGGTGAAGAAATTTTTCCTAATATCCAATCTAAACCTCCCCTGGRGCAACTTGAGGCCATTTCCTCTCATCCTATCGCTTGTTACTTGGGAGAAGAGACCAACACCCGCCTCTCTACAGCCTCCTTTCAGGTAGTTGTAGAGAGCGATAAGGTCTCCCCTCAGCCTCCTCTTCTCCAGGCTAAACAACCCCAGCTCCCTCAGCCGCTCCTCATMAGACCTGTGCTCCAGACCCTTCACYAGCCTCGTCGCCCTTCTYTGGACACGCTCCAGCACCTCAATGTCCTTCTTGTAGTGAGGGGCCCAAAACTGAACACAGTATTCGAGGTGCGGCCTCACCAGTGCYGAGTGAGAAGGAGATAATAAGGAGAAGGAGAAGGAGAAATAAAGGAGAAGGTACATGATACAAGCTTGTACATTATGGACTAAAATGCAACCTTAGACAGTGTTCCCAGATGAATATGAGGCAGCACACAACATCTTAATGATACAAAAAAATTCCATCTTTCTTCCTTCTGTACCTAAATATTGTTGTTTATGATAAGCTGTTACTACATTAACAAAATCATTCAGACTTCAGAACTGKTTTAGATCAGTGACTCAGTAGTGTTAGACTTTGGACCATAGCCATGTCAAAGGCCTCTAGCAAGAGACAGGAGTACAGTGAAAGAAAATGTTGTCCTAATTTTTTCTTCTATCCATATCAACTCTGTTTTCCAGGAATCCTGCTGACAAAGGCAGTATGCTCACCCTTAATTATGTCCATTCACTCAATTTTAAGTGAACAGCAAAAGTCATTCCCTGCACAGAGCAATTTCTTCTTCCTAGATCTGAGCAGAAGATCTGAAAGCTGTTTGCTCCTTTGAAAAGACATCTCAGAAAACAACTTACGCGCCATAGTGCATCACTGAAGAGTAGTCATAGGGAAGGCCCAGATTTTTGGAATTCACTTTTCCAAAGTTCCCTTGTTCCCCTGTAAGGTAGGAAAGCAACATTTCAGTCAGAACAATGATTGCTGCTCTAAGAGTACACTGCCTGCTGTCATAATCCTAAGAGTAACTTAGGATACAGGTACTTGTTCTCATGAGATCTTGGATCTATCAAAACCACCAGAGCCTTTTGAAGCCCACAGGAACCCATTTTCACTCAGTCTAGTAGGTTTCAGAATATAAACCAAATCAAATAAGTCAAAATTTTTATATAATCAATGAATCCGTTCCACTCTTCAAGTAAAGGTATTCATCTGTCCATCTTCATTAGGGTATCTCCAAATATATTTCAGTGCATTATCTTGAACATTATAAGCATCCAACCTATGTCCCCAAAGCTGCATCCATACCTYGAGAGGGAAATCTGGCTGACCACCTGGATCAAAAATTCAGAGGTATGTGTGGGTGACCACCACCCTATCTTGCTGAATCCTTCCACCAAAGGGTTATAAGACCACAAAAGAAAGGAATACAGTTTGCCTGTTACTTGCACCAAAGGACATGTTATCAGTCATGTTCTGCTTTGTCTCTGGTCAAACCCATCAGCAGTGACTACAGTGAAATGATAKGACTCGCATGAAGGAAGGGCACTCAGTAAGATCAGCGAGAAACATTCTGTCTGAATATAGCTGCTGAGCATCTCATCACTTTTCATCTGTTTAGCCTTAGAAAGCCCATATGAGGTAAGAAAGCGTTAYGCTCATACAGGATTGAGGCCCAGAGACACAGACTAGAATTCATGTCACCTGGCTTTATTTCTCCAAGTTAGGCACTGAAGCTATTCATCAAGGCTCCTAGGATAGTCGGAGGAGAGGGGGAGAGAGAGACACACAGCCGGAGGGAGTTTCATCWGAAGGCACCTATTTCCCTCCATTGACTGGAGAGCATGAATASGAATTGCACCCTGGGTCTCTTCTCCATGGTAAGACAGGCAAGCGGGCAATGTCAGAGCAGGGAGCTGAACGCAGTCAGCCTGGCCTTGAGGCTAATGCCCTAACCACCGAGCACTCCTTTCCAGTTCAACATCTGTACCTTCATTATTGTCACTAGTGGTTTGTAAACCACAAACCATCTGGACAAGAGTTCAACGTTGGACGTTTGTCAGAAAAATCTCTGGAGTCTGCACAACTTGGCTGGCAGGCTTGCAATCAGAGCCAGTCTCTTCCAGTAATGTCCTTCAGCACTGGTCCCAATGAGGGCTAGGAAATGCAAAGAGAAGCTTCAAAATCCTGAATTATAGAAAGTTTGGGGATAAACATGACTTTGGAGCTTTTCATAGCTCAAAAATTCAGTTARGGCTCAAACTGGTTCTCAACAGCATTGGCTTTCCTGACTCTGTTAGGTTTTTATCTCAGTTCCTCTTATCTGCTATACTGACTTCAGAAAGAATTATCAGCAAGTGCACAGCTTCTTTTGAGGTGATGAACAGAGAACACAGTTCAAATGCAGTGAAACATTTAAGCATATGGCTACTGTTTGGCACAGAAGTGCTTTGCTGAACTAGTTTGCTAAAAAAGAAAAAGTAACAGCAGCCTGGCTGG
Organism: Oceanodroma leucorhoa; assembly: GCA_030449065.1. Classification (NCBI taxonomy): domain Eukaryota; kingdom Metazoa; phylum Chordata; class Aves; order Procellariiformes; genus Oceanodroma; species Oceanodroma leucorhoa. Next base: position 2,398,148 of record JASVER010000065.1, read on the forward strand.
ACAGAGGCGCTGCCAGAAAACTAGTATCTGYCTCATCACATGCCAGAGAGATTTGGCTATCTAGACCTGGACACGTGTGGGGACTTAACCCATCTTTTCCACTCTAAAATAAAAATCCACCTCTCCCAGAATCCAAGTGTAATGACTCAGAAGAGCTGAAAAGGAAGTTTAGGCTGAAGACTCTGAATACAGGTTTTTTTTCCCCAAAAGTTTGGGAAAAACAAGCTGAGTTTCAAGTAGTTAAGTGGACAGCAACCGATCAGGCTGCATTTTGTCAAAACAAAGACGTRGGATGGCTTCCAAGGTGAAGTGCTGGGTAAAAACAAAACCCAGCAAACATCCACAGTACTGCAGACCTGGCAAGAGAAAAGCAGCTTGTGTGGGAGAGCTGGGAAGCTGCAAAAGGTCTTGAGGTCTAGTTCTGCACCACTGAGGTCAGGGGGAGCTCTGCCATCAGCACTGTTAGCAGCAGCSTGTTTTTACAGGAGATGTACACTGACAGTCCTCGTGAACATAGCTGTGTTCCTTCATTTCCTTTTCCCTGCATATCTTTGCAWTTTTTCCCTACAGTGCTTGTGCTGCACACACGCAGCATTCTAACTCCCTTGTCACGCCAATCTTCTCAGCCTCCACTCCTGGTGAATGCTGTTAGAACACTGAAGATACACCCCATCTCCTTTTGCACAGTCTTGTCTTCTTCACCTCTTCCCCCTCTTTTATCCTTTCATGATACTGTGCCGGAATCAGAGCTTGGTTACATCTGTATCCTTTAGGAATGATGACATCTGACCCTGTGGCCTTTCCCCTGCAAAACTAGTGTAAGATTTTATGTGTGTCTAGTATCTTTGTTATAACTTCATGTTTTCAATTCCTCTTTCCTAGGACATCCTTTGCTAGCATTTCAAATATGGCACACACTTGTTGTACAATGGCAAACAATTCATAGCAAAATTACATCTTAACACTAGAGCTGAAACCTCAATAAAGAACAGCACAAATGGAATTTACTTAGGACATCATGGGAATAGCTGAAAAAAGTTTGGAGAACAGTGTGTTAGGAATTTGCAATAAAAACAATCAAGTTCCATCTGGAGAAAAAGACAGATATATTTTCAGCTGTGCATGACATTGAAGAGTTGAATATCTTATTTGTTGAAGAGACTTATTAGAATTTGAATTTGGTATTCAATTGTCCTGCCTCATTTATTATTATTTCCTRTAATGAACTAAGTATATTATTATCTTTCTACAATTGTTGTGGATTGTCCAGCTCTCTCATAGCTGTCATACAAATAATTCCTTGCATCCTTTCTTCCCCTGCTTTCCTTCTATGTACCACTTTCTTGCTTTCCCTGGGACCTCCTACGATTTTCTCTACCCTCYCCTTCCCAGAACCTGGAGCTCTGTATATGCTCCCATGTTCCCAGCACACAGATCAAGGGCACATGCCCAAACTATTCATCCTGCATTCCTTTCCCTAAATAACATTCACTTCTTTTCCCCCTACAGATTTACCAGTCCTGATTGCTCCCTGTTGCTCCTTCTTCTCATAGCAGTGTATATAATTCTCTCCTCAAGGAGGAAATAATTGCAGTCCTTCCTCTCACATCACTTGCTAGTAGTTGCATGTGCTTCCATTCTCTCCRCGTTGCGTCCCTTGTTCGTCTACGTTTTAGGCTATATGCATTTCACTCACTGCCAGTGCCAAGATGCCTACCTGCTGCCTTCTCTATTTCCAGGGCTTTCCCTGAGATAGAGTTGCCGTGCGATTCCCCACCATCACGTCTGAATATCGTGTTTCTCCCCACCTCAGCTAAAAGTCCCATAGTGTTGCCTCCTGGCCAAGTCTTTGCTACAACATTTTGCGTTCCTGATGATTTTGGTATTTTGGATATAAGGTGAGTCTGGGCTCAAGATGGCAATCAAAATAAGAATGCAGAGCTACTTTTAGGCTGCATCTGCCTTGGAGGACCACACTAATGTAGGTGTAGCCACATAAATTCCCCTAGTACAAACACTGAACGAGAAATTCCATCACACTGAATGCGCTGCTGTTGCAATTCAGCCAGCATTAATCATGATTCTTATTTGCATTACTATTCACAAAAGAAACATTCTCCTTTATCTGAAAGTACATGTTTTCTCTTAAGATTTAGTGGACATACCTGCCACAATGTGGTCCCACATAATCTTGACAAACCTGTCCCGATCACTCCGTGCCTGTTCATGGATGAAACCCAGTGCGTGGTTCATTTCATGCTGAATTGCTCCTTTATCCATGCAACCATTTTTAACCAGGCCTACTGCTTGACGTCCTCCAATTTTTCCAAAGTAAGACCAGCAGCTAAGAATAGGCAATCAATAACCAAAATGATCGCAGTCAGCAAATACAAAGAAATAGATGTACTGATTATGCCACCAAGTCCACCAGATGTGCAGCCACAGAAGGGGACATGCAAATAGTCACTGGCATGAGATACCCAGTCTTCCGAAAGCTGCCAAACTATGTAAGGGGGGTAACAACGCCTTTGTGATGAGTATGGAAAATTTTAAAACAGTAAAATGGCTATATCAAACTAAGATGAAGCAGTTTAAGTAGTTAAGCAAAGAACCTGAAACAATTMCACTTGTTTAAAGTTTTACAATTAAGGAAAATATCTCATTTTGAATTATACCTCATTATCTTTAAGTCCACACACACAYTTATTCCTGCAGCCTATTAACTGATGTAACCACCAGTATATCTAAAGAAAAATGAAAAATTGCACCTGCTCTCTGAATCTTGACTCCTAGGATAAAAAAGGGCAATTACTTAAACCGAGATCAAAACAGAAAAGAAGCTGAAAGACCTTTTGRGTGCTTCCACTCCCAGGAGACAGGGAGCTTACCTCTGCCCACGTTCAACATACACGTAGTCTGTTTCTGTAGTGCGATTTACAAACTGCACACAGGTCAGCGTGGAGATCTCTTGCAGAGCATCAGCAATCCAAGACTTCTCTGTCACTGCTAGAAAGAGAAAGGGGCCAGGAGAAATCTTCCTTGGTTAATCAAAAACAAGGTGCATTGGTGGGGTGCATTCCTTTAAGAATTCTCAGCACTTGTTAGCTTTTTATCATACAAGTGTAATAAAAAAAGGGCACAAAGTCTTCAGAGAGCTTCAAGTTGATTGGACTTTTAAGGGGAGATGTAAGAATTATAGCTGGCCCTTATGCATATTCTATAGGAGACAGCTGATGGAAAGCAAGACTGGCATTGTTTCTTCCATTAGATAGAATGGAAAAAGTGAAACAGTTCCAGATACAAATAACTGGATTAAWGTATCCCAAATGAGCCATCTGACCGTAGCTAAGCACCAAAAACCTATTTTGTTTATCAGAGATTACAAATATCTGCCGTACACCCCTTGGAATCMCTTGAGACAGCCAGCATTCAGAGGCTCTGAAGATCACAGTGTTTCTATTCAGGTACCAAATAAAGATGGAAGTGTTTATCTACTTCTGAACATTTTGGCCTAATTTGGCTTYCTCAGTTATGAATCATCTACAACTGATTTGTATCTCAATTTCCTCATCTTTAAAGTTTGGAGAGAGGGAGGTAGATGGAATAACCCCCACCTAACCACACGAGTATAGGCTGCAGTTCTGGAAGCACACGGGCAGAGGAGCAGCCTAGATAACGCAAAGACTGGGCTTTCCTCAGCTCAAATGATAACACAGATTCCTTTTCCCCAGGARTGGGAATCAGGCACAGGTTGTATTTCACTTCCATGCCATTTCCTCTCAAGGTAAGATCTTTTAAGAAGGTATGGAAGCCTCAGACCAGAGAAGCCTCAGCAGGGGAGAGATGGAAGACCTGCACAGCCTATATGAAGTCTTCTGGAACAAAATTTTCTAGATTAAGGCATCGGTCCTGCAGCCTTTTGCACAGGAGAGAGCTATTGACTGACTAGAGGGAAATAATAAGGGAAAAAATATCTCCAAGGATTTTTCCTCCATCTTTGCCTCTACAGGATTTCTATGTAGGGAATATTTCTATAAGAGATTTGAAAGAAAATTGTAGTGTTCAAAAAAGCRCTCCTAGTAGCAATTTTGACAAAAATACATTCATAATGTGAACAAATTGTATTTCTTCTTCTGTGCTTGCTAAATACCAAAGTGCATTGTACCTAGCAGGAACGAGCTAATATTTGTAATTAAAATTAATTAGCTGGTAGTTATATAACAACTACTGCCCAAGTAACCACATATTTTAGTGTCTGTAGCTGAAATGTTTGGAGCCTTAGCCAAGCTACCATAGGGCTAACAGATTAGCAAAAGAGCCACGTCAATAGATTCTCATTTGGACAAAGATTGCTTTTGGTGCATGCCACAGAAACATAAAATAACAGAGAGTACAGGGACCGGAAGATCAATGCTAACTTTACAGCATCCATTTGCGTACACTCACAGAAATCAGAAGAGATGTTAATTGGAACCTTGACTAGTCCATCTTGTGACTTGGGCCATAAACAACTCTCACAGTTAATTGCACTGCGTCGTCCTCTTCTCAAGAGGATGTCTCCTTCATACACAGCTATTTCACTACCTGCCAGATGAAGAAAATAAAGAACATACAAGGCACTGAGAAGGCAAATAGATGTGCAAAAGGGAGATGAGAGGTATACACTAACCAAGCTTTTGTACCTTCGGAAATTTCTTTCACTGAAGTTCATTTTCCAATAATGTGAAAAAGGGTTAGTAAATTAAGACTGAGCGAATCTAGCATGCACAATATGCTGAGACTGGTTAGGTCTGCCTTGCTTCCTGGATAGAAAAGATTAATATTAATATAGATGTCATAGTGCAGCTGTAATCAAAGTCATGACTAAATATATTTTAGCTTAAGAAGCTTTGGGAGCCTTCAGAGTGGAAGGCTAAGTATTATAAGTCATCGTTCTCTTCATTAGAGCTTGTAGAATTAAAGAAAAATCATAACTGACCTCTGTAAAAATGGGATGAATCATATAAAAGAAATGACTGTTTTTATCATGCATATTGAATGCATGCAAGCTATTAATTTCTAGGTTAACTGTTAATTTGACATAAGACATTGTGACATGCTCCTCAGTTCTGACTCCAAAATACTTGGAATACATTTCTTACAGACAAGACCTACTGGTTATTATGCCAAAAATGTACAACAGTCTTGGGTACAGCAGGCAGGGAAGTTATATTACACAGGAAAGAAATCAAAGTGAAAAGTATTCTGATTTGCTGAGGCTACATATGGAAAAGAACATTCCATGTAGCAATTGCTCAGTAAGTCTTCTTAATTTCTTTATCACGACAGCACAAATAATCACACTGAATGTGACTTTAAAACACATCTGAATTCTGTGAATTTTTTTCCACCAATGCTGGAAAATATTTTCAAAGAGAAAAATATAATGAAAATGAGGTATAGAGAAGCAGCCCCACCAAAATCTACAGTTATTTATATAATAATTACAATCAAACTCACCTAAGTCATTGTTTCTTGTAGCTATCTGGAAAAAAAAAAAGCATATCTTTTAATACGTGCTTATCTCCATAGCAGAAAACTTCTATCATGTAGAATCACAGCAGTAAAAGTTTGTAACTAATTTTAAGATAGAGCAACTCAGCAGCAGCAATGTAAATTCTAAACATCTGAGAGCAGGGACACACCCGGACAGGTTTACTTAGWGCAAAGCTATAGAGAAATGCTAGGTGAGTTGGCAGAAGAAAGTACTTCATCTTCAGGTTTCCAAGATGATCTTCTCTGCTCTGCAGCTCAGTTCTCAAAGCTGTGGTTAGTTTACTTGGGGCAAGTTTTATGGGAAAGCTGCTGCTGTTGTTAACAAGTGTAACAAAATTAGATAACAAGAAGCATTTTCACAAAACAAACAAGCTGCAGGACCTCCCCAGAGAATTTCCAGGCTCTCATTTCTTATTTATCTTCAGAAAACAGAGGAAGTGGAGCAATAGGAAAGAAAATCCAGCAACCTTAAAGTGACTCATCTTTAATTCTAAGAACCCATGAGCTGCTGCAGGTCCCCTCACTGCTGACCAAGTAGCAGTCCGTTTACAGCAAAACTCAATGTCGGGGAACTCTCTGATCCACCCAGACTTGCCTACCTGTCCTAGAAACTCCTTAGCTTGCTGCCAGGAGCCACCCGGCTCCSCAGAGCCCATCTGTCAGCCTGCCCGCCCTGTGCACAGCTCTCGGCCAGGCAACGATGGCCAGAAGCACTGGGAATCTGTTGGAGCCAGAGACGAATCTGACTGTTGATGGAAATTGTTTTTCCAATACCATATCTTGCAATTTAATCATCACTGACAGTGATTGTGTGTCTTTCTGAAGTCTACAAATAAATAAAACCACCAGCTCCCAGAGTTTTGGCTTCCCACCTTCTGGGAAGCTCTCCTTCCTTTGATGTCCATGAATAGAAACAAGCCTAGAAAGGCAGGCTGACTCCTAGAAAACCCGCACTGTAAGAGTAAGCCACACAATGGGAATATTCATGTTGAAGCCACATGAACACCACCATAGGCAGGCAGGTGTTGCTTTCTCCTCCCAGCTTCAGCCCCTGCACAAATACCTACGTGCTATAGAAAATCCTAAGGAATTGCTGCATCAGATCTTTAAGAAACAAGCAAGAAAACCATTGGAATTGCCTGCAAAGGCAGAATTCAGAGGAATCTATGAGGTTCACAGCAGATGGAGATGGCAGAGGGTGCCTTTCCAGATAGATGTATAGGCTGGTCCTTTGTTTTTAAGGAGTACTTTGCCAGGAAAATTTTAGCTGGTATTATGTAAAGCTTTGCTACTAATATTTTCATTTTACCTTACTAATAGTTTGTTCCTAAACTTTCTAAATATTCCACATTTCTGTGACTTCCACAATTCATCTACAGTTATAATTTCCATGTAGATTATACTGCAATAACGAGGTGCAGACATAAAGGACCCCTTTTGCTTTCGCTGATAAGAGGGTGAAGCTCAGAAGTCCTCATTAGTTTGTTACACCGATAACCAGAGGTCCTCCCATACAGTTCCGAGCAACCTCCATGTCTGTTCAAGATTAGGTTCAAAAGAGAGACAGAGGGAGTCACAGGAGCACGTTTCTGCTGCTACACATCACAAAATGACAGGGGAGAGAGCAGAAATTATTAGACAACAAAAGCAAAAGAACAAGTCCAGATCACGGTGCAGAGCCTGGAGCTGGGTCACTCCAGGCGTGCAGCAAGGAGGGATGGAAGAGCCCTTTGAAGTTTTGCCATGCAGATYTGCGTATCCATTCCATGGAAGGCTGTAATACCTTACTGACTCCATTTGCAGACCAGAGACCAGAGTAAYCCTTGAGTCAGGAGATTTATCCCATGGTTTAATTCATTTTCCACACTGTCAGAAAGAATTGGGTATTTTTCAAGGCTAATTAATAGACCAAAGTCTCGTATCACCTGATAACACKTTATCAGGAGTTGTCTCCTAGATGCAGATTTCCTTTTTGATGCTGCTTGTCTACATTGTCTGCTTTGATATTCTAGCGGAATAATGTTCAGGTCTTCGTCTCATTATCTATCCAAATAATTTGATTACAGAGCTGTAACTTGCATTCCTTCTCCTGTACGCCTTTTCTTACACTGTCTTTTGACATTTCTCATTCTTAGCCACACTGTCCTTGATCTGCCAGATATTTTATCACTGCTGTTTGTTAGTAATTTTAATACGATGTTTACCACATTCTTAGTGATGCTCACTTAGTTTCACCTTCATTCCACAGCAGAGAATGAGCACTTCTTTCACCATGTAATCCAAGTCCCTCTTGGCATAATATTAAATGACAAAGTTAGAAAAACCAAACACCTGTTGGTGTTTAAGTATAGTTTTTTTTTCCCCTAGCTCTGTATCAGTAACAGGTATCATCAGAAGCAACAGGAATAGTAAGTCCAATGATCTTTCCACAACGAGAAAGTACAGAGGGCACTTTCCCTGGCTAAAGCATTAGAGTCTATGAACCTCAAAGGAAACAAAATTCAGGAGAGCGAAAGGCCACGTGGTTGTCTAAGGTCCCAGTGGAATATCACTGTAATGCTCAGTTTCTCAGCTATTCGCACTAAAGGTTATGCAGACAAGTGCTGGTGAACAAGCAGTTGGCTTAACTAAGCTGCGTGTTCTCCTTAAGCAGCTTATTACTTTTCAGGAGGCTTCACGGTATCTGTATATGTTTAAACGGGTCAATTGTTCATACTACATTGAGAGTCCTAACTTTTTTATTTAAGTCACAATCATAGCAAGCATTTCTCTTACTAGATGATAATTCTTTTTAAACCTGTTTTGTGTGATGCTGCACTTGGACAGAAATCAGATTCTGCTGAAGAGCATTTTTAAATAACTTTGCATGCATTAAATGAAACTGTTATAGTATAACAGTTAAATAATAAAAACATACACAAAATTTCATTTGTGTTTACAATGATGTTATTAAACAGTTATCTGTTTACAGATATTGCATCCTTCAGGACGCTAGGATTAGTGAAAGCGTGCATTCATGCCTCATTATTTACTGATTGGGAGAAGAAAATAAGCTTTTCTACTTTTCAGTTGCCACTCAGTTAATCAGTTTAGAATAATTAAATCATTGACCTTGATCAAGTGCAATAAAAACATTTTGGCTTTTGTGGAAAAGGTCACAATTATGAAACTAAGATTTTGTAAATCTGGTCCCAGTTACCAGCCAGCAAAAGCAAACCTTTCATAGAAAAGGTTACTATCGAGCAGAGTATATGCTTGATATATTAAAACTAGCATTCAAGTGTTTATGTAATTAGTAAATTTTAGTGTAGGTTGGAGTATCTTCTGCCATAGCATATATCAACATATTTCCACATTTTAGGTACATTTTTATTTAAATGAAAGATTTATTCTTTAAAAGAAAAAAACTCCAGYGTAAATACTACCTGAGATGTGTTGAAATTAGTTCAAAACCAATGCGTGTTTGGACTCTGTTCCTCCTAAACCACTCCTGCAGCAGTGTGATCTCTGCTATTTTACCACCATTTATCTTTTACCTTTCCAGTGTCAGAATGATACCATAATGTTAGAAGGAGAGCCACAAGTCCAAAGACTCTGCACTTGAGATAGCTACAGGTGYCAGTGAGCCTTAATCTGAGATGATGGCTAGAGACAAGAATCAGCTGAAACTTTTACAGCTAAGTTGGTTTTATCTGGCTTGCAGTAGCAGTAGGCTGAAGAGAACGTTACTATAGTTTTTGAAATTGATGCATRGGGAAAGTTGGGTTCCTGGAGACAGGCTACAAAGGTTGGTTTCAGTATTTGAGTATCTAAGTACCCAAGGACTGAGTCAGATGGGACTGGCTGGTCTATAGCTTCCCTGGTTCTGATAAAATCTGACCTGAACCCAATGTTCAACTGCAAACATCACCCTAATGCTTTGTTTTATTCACAAATTGTTCAGGCACATAACAGAAATCCTGACCTAATGCTGCTCTCTAGTGGTTTGCCATTTGTGCAAGTGGGACATGTTTCCAGAAAGTCAAGAACTCCCCATCACCACTCACAGCCTGTTCAYGCCTTTGATCCCTGTCTGCACCATACCAAACAGTAGCTGCTTCCTGCAGAAAATGCCTGCAAGCATGAAGAGTCTGTCCTGCAATCTGTGCAGAGAAGGGATACATCAGTTTTAACCCAAACCATCTCAAAACTTTGTTTTAGCATCTACAGCTTGTTACTTCACTATTCGCCTTCTCCAGATACTTATACATACAGATGCCACAACAGATTTCTGARGTGCTCTAATGGCCCATTAGGAAAATGAGCCATTTACCTGCACCATTCTCCCTAAAGGACTTTTAAGTCTTAATATTTATTTTATTGGTGAGTCCTTCTAAAAGCTTTTGGRAAGTTTATACTGCAGAACCCAAATACTCTTCTGGCTCTACCCCAGCTTCTCTTTGCCTTCACAACATAGGTCATTGCCCCATTCCCTGGTTTGCCTTGAAAAAGAACTAAGACAAATTAGCTAAAGAGGAGCAGCAAGAAAAGGGCTGCTCCCTAGGAGCTGTGACTACAGCACAATCTCACAGTACCTCAGCAGGGCAGGGGTGGGCAGATAGCCCAGCCTGTTGACAAGGTGTTGAATCACATCCAGAGCCCATCCAGAAGCTGAAGGCAGAGACAAGACCAAAGACAAAGATACAACGTAGGTCCAATATGCCACAAGGAGACCAAGATCAGACTGGAGATGTGTACTCCTACAACACAGCCCAAGCAGGGAGCAAAGGCTAAGGCCAGAGCTTAAATGGAGCCCCTGGGCCAATGGGCAGAGGCCATGGGTGGAGGCCCCAGGTGAGGCAAGTCAGGAGCCATTAAAGCCTGTTGGCACCCTCCATCCCTAAAAGCTACAGCATGTTGTGACAGCCTTCCTCACTCCCTATACCCCGGTGTGGACTGTCTGGTGAACACAATTGCACCGTAGATAACTACATCCACTTGATCACCTACTGGATCATCACTGCCTTCTTCGGAGACCTCTAGGAGATTGTACTTCAGGCTCTGTGAAAACTATGTTGACTTAGCCCCAACATATGATATTTATCCCCGAGTCTACTACTTCCATTTTTATTACATATTTCTTCCAACCCTGGGTATGGAAGAAATACAATCACTCATCCTGGATCCTTTTTAGTTTGATTGCACTTTCCCATAGCTCTGGCACCRCAATGATTTAAGCGGCACTTACCGAGCTCACTCAGCAGCTGAGCAGTTTCATACGTGAGCTGCCTCTGAACTCCTGGGTGAGCGTCATCTGCTCCTAGCAAGATGCTACTGTTCATTGCACTGATTTGTGCTAAAACACTTTCTTCCCAGCAATGACGCTTTCTCTGAGATATTCTTCCTGAACCTGAAATTTCCTCAGATTCAACCCCTGTAAGGAATGATCTGACCAGGAACTTCCCTGTCCTGCTCCRTAGCACATGTCAACCTAAGGACTGCACAGCTTTTCCGAAGTAACCTTATCTTCCCTGAGAGCCTCTTTTATATCTTGCTTATCTACTAATTCCATCAACTTTGACAGACTTCTRATTTAAAAAAATATTATTCTTTTTACCTGTTACATGTTTCCACTTGTCAGAATTCACACTGCTCTTTATTTTCACCCTTCAGATATGACTTCCACTCTTTATTTCTACTGCTCCCCACATCTAAGTGTGATTGTTGTCTTTTTACAAAGTCTAGTATACATTTTATTTCTATCTCAGACAATGTTATTTTCTTGCCTTTTCCAAGTTTTTATCCTTTTAATCTAAATTTTTTGCTTTTAGGGAGTTACACTTGAAAAAGTGTCATGTTACAACCATGCATTTTTCAGCTCTTTTTGTGCAACCAGAACATTGACTTTATACAAACATGCAAACATATATACATGTACATATGCATTTCCACAGCGGCTTTCAGGGAAAGAAACCTGAAACCTTGCTAAGAAACGAAACTGGTTCCATACACGAGAGACTACTTTCAGATGAAATTTCTTAATAGATAAACATCAGGCAACTGGGCAGGAATAAACACTTCTTTCATAAATCTGTCAGGATGAAGCTTCAGAAATAGAATAGGTTCAATTTCTCTGCATGTTTGTAGGGACAGCGCATGTCTTGGGAATATACACTGCTAGGCTAAAAAATGACATGAAAAATGTACAAGCAGGTAATAATGTTCAGTACTTTCTTAGCATGTCTCATTCAAAGTATTTTGAAAATATATTGAAATACTGTACTGAAAAATGGGATGTTTAGCTGCATTTCATGAATAAAGAAATCCAGATGCTGACTCATGAAAAAGCTTATCCAGGATCTCTCAGTAGCAGAATGAGAACTAGAAGCCAGGAGTCCCGTGTCATCCCTCCCTATGGGGATTGCTACACTTTCCTGACAAGTAATATTTGGCAAAGGAACAGAGCCTCCAATCTTCTAGTAGTCTCTTGCTAGCATTTACAAAGCAGTTGGGTGCTATTACCTCTGTTCTAGAGAAGCAATTAAGGTCAGGTTTTCAAAGCTGATTGCTAAAGAGAAGCACCTTCAGCCACATTTAGGATTTAAAGCAGGTGTGCTAGTTCTTAGAAGTACTTAATAGCTGTGGCTTTCCCAGAGTTCAGGGATCCAGCTTTGAAAAAGTTGTATTTAAGGAGTTGTCTAGCTTTGTACAGGGAAAGCTTTGTTAGAGTCAGTGTTTCTGTGGTTAATCTCTTTGTACTTACTGAGGAAATACTTTGCCTTGGATCCCAAGGACTGCAGGCAGTAGTTGCTGTGGTACTGGATGTCATGTAGCTAACAGCAGGGACTGAGTGTTTTGTGGGGGATTTTCCTGTGTGATGGGAGAGGGTTGGGCCACCATTGTAAGTGACTAAATAATCATCATTTTAGTATTAAAAATTCTCAGTCAGAATATAGTATATGCAGGGATGTCTGTCAGCACAAAACAAGCACAGTGGATGCTTGATGGTGTAAGTGTGCATGAGTAAAGGACTACAAGGACCCTTCAAGGCCACTTAGTCCAGCTTCTGCTGGTCTAGGTATTAATGTCATAGGTTAGCTTTTTTTAACTTAAAATTTGCTCCCTTTCCCCCATCACACATGTGCTCTTGTTAGAATRCTGTTCTGAAAGTAGATTTTGTGAATCATACAGGTACTAATGATGACTTATTGGGCGTTCATGGGAGAAGCTGGAGTCCAAGGAAGCATTGCTCATGACCCAAACTATCCTTTGATGTAAAGACTTGTGATGAAGGTGGATTGTAACAGGAAGYTCAGCCTGGGTTAGGTGAGTAATGTATCATTACTACTAAAATAGCTGTATTCTGGTCACCATTGCTGACTTCTAGAGCACTGGTTTACCTGAGGGGATACAACTCTACAACCCTGMAGCTCTAAGGTGTTCTTTTCTGAAGTGAGAAAAAAAGCTGAGGGTTCTGGGTTCTGAGCTGTGAAAGACAGTGTTGAAGACAGCAGCCCAGGTTGTCTTAGGCAAAATTCTTGGCTTTTCGGTTAGAAAAAATCAAATTGTAAGGCCTCTTTTGTGGTCTCTAAGTATTCTTATCTTCCACCTTCCATGGAAAAATTCAGCTGCTTAAATGGAGCTGAGATGCCCAGGACAGAGAAGAACAGGCATAAATGCTCAAAGAGCAAAGTGATCTATGCTCAGCAAGAGGGATGGGTATCTTCAGATGTGCTGGAGAAATGGGGCAGCATGGAGACAGAAGACAGTTCATTCGCCCCAGGGGAAAATGATTATTTTCTTTGCAAAAGCAAAGAGGAGAAATTTGGGAACTAGAATAACCACATTATCCTTCCTCAGTTTTGGGATGTGTATGCTTTCAACAGCTTAAGACCTGACATCACATGTTTAAAAAATGTGCTAGGAGAGCTTCCATGAAAATAAATATTTGAGTTCCTAATCTTGTATCTCGTCTGAAATGTGGAGCTTCCAGCCAAAAAGTACTTCAAACACCAAGCTGTGAGTATCAGCTGGTTATAATTCACAGGAGAAAAAGCAATAAATTTAGAAATCAGTACAGTTTCTTCTATTTATCTTGACTACCTGAAAAATGCTTTTACCCAGGTATTTTCCAGGTTTTTGTTTGCTTTTAAAACCTGATGGGCTTACAGTACTTACAGGTGATATGCATGTTATAACCTTAATCCTGGAGACTCTCAAGAGTTAGACATGTAGCATTTTGACTGAGTTTGGCTTATTGCACTGCTGGGATTTGACATTAGCAGCAATTCAAAGATCAGAGTTGCATTATCTCAGACATCTCCAAACTGTTTTTTCAACTGCCTATTGTTGGTTAGCCATTCAAGAGCAATTTCCATGCTGGGGCCATGTCACGCAAGCAGCCCTGTAGCCTGTACTGGTAGAGAAAATAATCTCCAGCTGCATTCTGGAGTCATACTGGATTCAACCTGCACATCTACTGCTACCTGATTTCCTAACAGGTTGGTGGGATTCTTGGAGCAGCATTGCTCTCTAGTGTGTTATCTGTGCCTAGAGTTCCTCTGCTTTGCCTCTGTGATGTTTATGATCAGCAGCTGATTTCTAGGCTCTYTTTTACTAGTGGAACAGAAGAAGTGGAGGTGGGGAATGAAAAGGCAAATCTTGAGAATCTACTGTGGTATCTTAGTGCTGGCTGGTATCAAAGTTGGGCATTTTAGATTCCAACATTCTGCAGGAGAGGAAAAAAAGGTATTTCAGTTGGTCACTGCCTTTCACCTGGWGACTGAAAAGGGGCTGAAACAGCTATATAAGGGTACATGGCTGTTTCCATYGGCTGAAGAACTGAATACCTCATGAACAATCAAATTAAAGCAGGGAAGGAAGGAAGAGAAAAAGAAGGTGACAGTGCTTCGGGAAGGCTGTCTGCCAGAAGTGGGATTAGCACAGCATCTTTTGCAGTTCTGCTATGCAAAGTTAGTACTTTCCCTGGATGCAGTGGAGAACTGAGACCTTACACCTTAAGCATTTTGCTTTTTAAATAGTTTATATATTTTTCAACAGTTACTAGAATCCATATAGCTTGCCCATGCTTTTATCTCCAGAGTAACGCTAATATCCTGACTCCATGGTAGCTCTACAGCAGGTAAGCCCATCTTACCGTTTTTCCTTCTAGAGCTATAATTACCCAGACACACTCCATTAGTGGAGAATAATATGGAGGAGACGAAAGTTCCCTTTCTTGGCAGTGATGGTCCTACCACATTTCACTAGGATCAGAARAAGGACTAATTGTACATGCTAATCCCCATATGCATGCATAAAAGCATAAGTGCATGTGTAAATGCAGAAGCACAGAGTTTTGCATATGGGCACTGTCTCTTGCAAGCACATAAGCATACAAATATTTGCTCTGCAAGGGATTTTTAAGAATGTACAAGATTTGTAACAGGAGTTTAAACAGTCTGTGCAAAATACTTCTGTGTGTTTGTGTGGCAAGGGTAAGGTAGGAATCTCCTTCCCCCATCCCCCCTTTAATCCACTGCTGTGAGTTGGGTCTGAGATGGAACTGGATTCCTGTCAAAACAGTGGTTATGTATTATATCATCAGCTCTGAAGCATTGTTGTCACCCACTTTATGTGCAACTTCAATTAAATATTCATAAATATAAGAAGACACATCCTTTGACTGATGTACTGCAAGGTATTTTTTTATATGCGTGCCCCCGTCATTCCTGTTCATGCAGCATCCCCAGTGCATGGTTTAATTCATGGTGAATTATTCCCTCTTTCATGCAGCTTTTGCTCAAAGTCATTATCTGGGAGCCTCTGTTCTTACTAAAGTGAGACCAGCACCTAGAGAATGAAAGAAGGTCCTCTAGAGTTCATTTATCAACCAAAGACCGGAGCTGGCTCCAAACTTAATCTATAAAAAGGGAGTCAGTCACCTATGGCAGCTAGCAATATCTATGTTGACCATAAACTGCAAAAGCTACATGTGGATTGCATATTACACCACATAAGGGCTCCTTGTTTAGTACTAGTCATTCTGGGATTACAAATAGTTGGCTTGAACTGTTCAACATCCTCTGGGACTAGGCACCGTTCCTGATGCTGACATCTGCCCTAGCCTGACATAATAGGCAGCTTGAACACAGACCTGATTCTGTGGAAGCTCTCTGGGTTTTTTTAGAAAATTTTTGCCTACTGATTGGACTTTCCCATCAGTATTAATGTGTATTGTCAGCTSCTCTCAGTGTTTTGACCAGAAGCTGTTGAATGTAGGTAGTATTTAAAGCTACACAAAGTGTGCCTGTGTGAGAAGTGAACATCCCTGCCAGTTACTGTATCAACACAGTGACACTGACGTTTCCCTTTTCACCCTAGATTGCCAGGTAGTCAGTCTCTGCCTGTTTCACTAGGCAGTTCAACAACACCGTCATTATTCCAGAGGGTGTGTTGGAACACTAATATGGGTCTAATCCAGAGATATGGGTCTAATCCAGAGCAGTGGATGCTTTGTGGATCAGTGGTCAGGTTGGAAAGAAGACCTGGGAGAGGCAGTAAGAGGGCACTTTGTCAGAACAGGGGGGGCACGTGGCTAAAGCTGCAGTGGACAAGCAGATCTAGAGTTAGATCCAGCAGAGAAACAAGCCACTGCTGTTAATCTCCCCTCTCTAGGGGTACTAATTTTTACACAACTAATTTATTGATCAAAGGGTAATGGAATCAGTGCACTGCAACCTACCTGTCATTAGGAGAAATACTTACACAGTCCTTTCCTGTTGTGCAGTCTGAAAAACAGATACAAGTCAAGATGTCATACTGTGGGATGGCCCCACCAAGCCTAATGCCTTTTTCCTAATGACCTGTGAGAAGAATCCACTCAGAGCACTGCTAACACCAAATGAATCTCCTCTTTTGGTAGCAGGTACTTTAGGACATCAGTCTACTTTTGCAACACAATTTGCATAAAGCTGTGTGACTGCTTAATCAAGAYGCCTACTTGCAAATGTTGACAAGCACCTTAAATGTAGTGGTAGACACCTATGCAGGTAAGGCTCTCTATTGGGATGCAATTCAAGCTAGCAGAACTGGGCTGTAAGACAAAATCCTTGGAATTTCAGGGCACAGACCCTTGATGCAGGAGGAGCTACAGAGCTGGTTACAGGAGCAGCAAAGYTCCACCAACAGTATGTGGAAGCCACAGCTAACATCCCGAGTCTATCTGCTGCAGTGCCTGCCTCGTGATGTTATTTCCCTGATTCCCACTACTAACAGCAAGTAGACGGAATGATACTCCAGTTAATAATTTATAAATGTCCAGTACTGTTTAGTTGTGCACGGGCATCCCTACAGAGACAATGAGCAGAGCAAGGGCCTGAGACTCAGCGTTTGAGGGGAGGAACTCTTACCAGAGAGAGCCTGAGGAATGTCAGTGTATCATCCTTCACTTCCTAACTGCTAGAAAGGTGGGTATGTTACGAAGGCGTGTTGGTTGGGCAGTAGCGTCTGCTCGAGCTACACCRCAGGGATGGTTCCAGAGTCTAAATGCTACATGTGAGAGCAGCCACGATGAACTCCTGGAGTGAATGTCACAACAGTATTTGTAGAGAAGACCAAAAAATGAAGGAGAAAATCACCTTTCCACATATTTAGCGTTGCAGTATATGGCCAGGAGATAAACTGGGAGAAGGTCGTCTTTAGGAGGTCTCCAAAGGTTCCTGATAGACATGTGCAGGGTGGTATGAGTGATCTAAAATACTGGATGCTTCATGTCTTGCCTACATTTAACCTACCACTGGCTGCATTGAAGGGCCTTRTTCTCCTTTACTGTGTCCACTATCTCTGTTTTAACAACTGGAAAAGAGAGGATTTTTGCTTCCTCTTCTCTGTCTCATGGGACAGATTACTCACCTTTTCCCATCTGCAGCTGTGGGACAATTTCATTTAAAGGGATATACATATGTGCATGTGTGTGCAGTGGTGGCAAGATGGGAGAAAGAAGAGTGTTTCACAGGAAGAGTAGGGAAAGGGAAAATTCCACCTACTCCAAAAGCACCTCAGAAACTCAGCAGGAGGTTAACCAGGCCAATATTTAATTAAGCCTTGACACTGTAAGGTACAATTTATGCTGGAATAAAAGACTRTCTCAGAGTATTAGTGCCACTAATACTCTTTCTGGACCGCAGATCCAGAGCTTGGAGGCTGCTGGTTGACTTCTCATCCCTGTTGTTACCAATGTTGAGAAGAAACTTTACTGTAGGGAGAGGAGATCACAAAATGGATGATAAATTCATTAGAGGATTTTGGCCAGAAGCATTGGTTAAAGGAAGCACCATAACTTTGCAAGCATTATCATGTCAATGTCTCCTTCCTGTAAAAGAATTTACTGCCTGTGTAGGTGAAAAAAAATACTTAAAATGAAAAGGTCAAAAATACCCTGAAAAGAGAGACACCCCCATTTGAATGCTATTGTTCATGATAGGGATGAAATATGATCTAGAGCCTTGTTCTGGCATCCYGAGAACAAATCACTGGTGACTCCAAATGTCAGCAGAACCTACTAGCAGAGCTTTGCTGTCTGTATAGTTCGGAGTCTTTGGCACGAGTTCAAAGTAAAAATGAATCTGAAAATTTCTGGTCTGGGAAGCCCATATGTGAACCCAGTTACGTATCCTGGCATTTTGGCACAGGCAGTTTTCTATTGCAAGACTTTGAAGCCTACATAAAAAAATAAATTGCCTTCGTGCTCTATAACTAAAGGAATATGAAATACAGCAGCTTTGTTTAAGTGAATGCAAAAGTTCAAACTCAGTTATTTTCACTTTTTTTTCCTCATTAAAATCATCAAAACCTACTTTCATTGCCAAATACATGGCTTTTAATGAAATACAGCTTCCAGTTGCTTTTAAGGCTGGTGAATCTGTAGATTTTTCAATTAATCTCATCTGAGTTTTAATTTTGGAACCATATAAGCATAGATACTTTCACAGTTTATTTGGTACAAAATGCTTTCAAATCTTGTCAGTTTATTTTTCTCAGTGATGCAAAGCTAACCACGTATTATATGAACAAACTGACTGACTACCTTTATTAAATTTTAAAAGTAAACTAGAATAGTATCTTCTTTATTCTCAAAGAAGGCAAATTCTAATAAAAAAGAGCAAAGAAACTTCGGACAAAATACAGTTCTTGACTGGTTTGAGAATTAAACACAGGAGGTAYCTAATATATTGCTATCAAACTGAAGCAAAATATTAGCCCTATGGAAATTAGTGGGAATTTTGTATGACTTCAGTGAATGAAAGGATTTTATTCCCTGAGTGCTCCTGTAACTACTACCTAATGAGCAGGAGGTGCAACTATTATAGTTATGCTTCTATGATGGCTTTTCTTGCTTTAGCATTTATGCTATCCTTCCAGGTAGTAGCATTTCCTACCAAGCGTGTACTGTGTTTGCAGGGATGTGCATGATATAAGATGCATGGCAGGTGAAAAATCAGGCCCTAAGCATCCTTGGTTGCCAACAATATGCTCTTTCTTATACAACCCATTTTGTAAAAATCTCTCTAGAAGATGCCATCATCTGTTGGTGGAAGTGCCTTGGCCATATAATCTAAGCATCATGAAATACTGCCTGCCATAGTGTAATAGAAAATCATTTTCTTGGTGCTCTGAGAACAAGCAGACCATGGTCATAGTTCAGTGTCTCCTCATATCATCTTTGATATATTTGTTTTCTTGTCATGGTACAGTTTGTGAAGGGCTCTGTCACAGGCATTAAACAGCTAGCCTCATTTAACAATGCTCTTTCAAAGAACTATAAAGAAACACAACAAAGACCAAAAATAATGACACAATAAGCCAAGCTGATATTTGGAGTTCAAGATTTTACACAATTGAGCAAAAACCATTTGCATTCAGCGAAGTGGGCAGACTGATTACAGCACAGCTCTAGAAGGTAATGGGTAAGTGTTGTATCCCTGTGCAGAAGGATCTTTAATAAAGAGATTTGAAATGGATTTTATATAAGAACTTTCCCAATAGAGGGGCGAAAAAAAAAAAGAGACTAAAGCCAAAGTACCATTTGTAATCCAAAGCAGCAATATGTACTGAGTTCTTTTCATATGTCTACTTGATAGCTAGATGATTTCAGCTTAGTAAGAGGGCTGATATATTTTTCTTTCTATTACTGCAATTTTCTGGTATTGTATAAATCACATCTTTATAGTCTTGCTTAGGGCTCCCCTGTAAGAATAATACTTTTATATTTAACATGCCCAAGCCTGTTAGTATTGTAACAACACCGAATGAGGGGGGAAAAGGCGAATTAAAAACGTTATGAAAGCAAAGGTCAATCGYAAGTAGTTTTCCAGCTTATTTTTAACACTTAGGGTAAGAAAGGAGAATGTAGTATTACAGTCATCAATAGTAAAAGTCAGCTACAAGAGACAAATCTGTCAATGGCTTTGTTATTTCGCTCTCCCATCAATMGGGAAGCTCACAATGACCTGAAACTGAGAAGCAGAATAGGAGAATTAGGTCTATTGAGTTCTGAAGGCTTGCCAGCGGCATAGTCGTCTACACTGTTCTGCAAATACCTTTTAAACTTTCTTGGTACTTCACAGTGGAGCTGCTGCTGTGGAGCTRTCTCTTCATGCATGCATGAGGTGTAACTATAACAAAAAACTTGGAGAAACAATGAACCCTAGACCAAAAAGGACAGATCTCAAGCTGTGCAATATCCATGAAGAGAATAGCTTTGAGAGTTAAAATAATTTATTCTTAACAGTTGTTATCTGTAAGGTGGAAAGAAGTTTACTATTTTAATGAACATCTCTGTGTCTGGGCTTTATATTTTGCCTTTCAGCTCAGATGGTGAAAACAGCTAGTTAAATCTGTTCCCCTTGCCAACTTTTCATTCTGTTCTCAGTAAGGCTTCGGACACGCAGATATACCAGAGACATCGTTTGGGCTGTACAGTCTCCATCCTCCCTATTATTACCAAATGATGCAGGATCAGTGTTCAGTCACGAATATGTTTTAATGCACAACGTTACCCTTACCCTTATTACGAAGTATTTTATTAAACAGATCTGTTCTGTAGCATAGGTATTGAGAAGACATCGGTAGAAAAATATTTCCTTATTTTCAGATTTCAATTGCTCTCAAATCTTGCTGTTGCTTGCATTAATTTGTGCAGCAGTACTGTTGTAAGTATCCATTTTTAATAGTCTATGGTCACCAAATCTGCTTTAAACATGAGGAGTGCAATAGATTATTTAGAAATGCCAAACTATCTTCTTTCCCATCTGCAAGAYCCAGAAGTCATATGCACGAAGCTAGGCAATAATATATCAAATCCAGATATAACTAATTTCAAAAACTATTAATACATCTCCTATTGTTACCATCCCCTAAACAGGCATTCAAGAATATGCCGGTCACCTGGCTACACTTGACTCTATTCCCCTTCTTGACACCTCTCGTCTTTCCTGATAAACAAGACTTCCCTCTGCCCAGGGGGAACCATGGCTGATCTTTATTTCATGCAGTACCAAGCCATTCTTTTGCTTTTAAACATACCTGTACACTTTGCACCTAACACTAAAATGCCATGTGAAACACTGAAATCCTCACAGAGGTAAAACCCCTATCGCATGCGAGCTTTTGGCATTTCAAATTCTTCAGCYTGAGTGCCATGGACTCCTCTCAGGAGAGGGCAGGTAGAGGCCTGTGGACTTCTGGATGCTCCTTTCTACAGCYATGAATCGTGGCCTCCAATGACACAGCCGAATCACAAGATTGTCTATGCTTTTCTTGTTATACCATTAGGATTTATCAATGTTTTAAAATAAATAGAGACAAGTATTTAAAAGGAGTCAGTTCCTGAATTAGGCTGTTACCAGTCCAGGACTGAGGAGACTAAGTGATGCTCCTTGCTCTGYCACCAATGTTTTCCATGGCATCTGATACCTCATTTAGATTCCAATGTATGGTGGTGTTCAGGCAACTGACTGCTGTAGCTATGTGACTTCCCTTGCTTTAGTCACCTTTATGCCTTCAGAAATCTGAACTTCATTCTCAGAGAGGTTTTATGCTAGAGTTGGAGTGTTCTCCGATAACCAGCTACCCAATGCAGCAAGCACCTACCTTCCGGGGATGTTGTAAAGGTGAAGTTAGGAAGGAGAGAATCAAATAGATTCTCTTTATATAAGCCTATAAAATATACAAATTCAGGGTAGCTATCTCAATACACAAGTCCTTCACCAAGGCAAAGCATGAAGAAAGGCTACTGCTTGCATTTTTGCAAAGTTGTGGCTAATTTGTTTGCTGGGTGTTCTTGGGATGCTTGATAAGGCCAGTGGCCAATTTATTTTCTCAAGGTAAGGGAGATTTTTTTGATCCGGAACAGAGAGGTCTGGAGGAGTTGTAAAYGCTACAGTCATTACTAATCAGCAGCTTCATTGTCTGGAAATAATTTCCTTTCTACCAGGACCCTTTAGCACATGAGCCAACTACTGCCACCATATCATGACTACCTGTTACAATGAATTATTACTGTTTATTGTTTTTCCATCTTATATCACATAGTACTTGCATTTGTTTTATGCTGTATTATCCTTTTTAATAGCAGGCAATGTGAAGGCTGTTCAAATGTCACATGGGACAAGCAGGTGACATAGAAAGCTAGGGCTGAAAAGAGCATGGAGGTGAACAGGGGTAACAAGACAGGGCAATTCTGTTTTATGATGCCAGTCACCTGCACTCAGGTGGCTAGTATGGAAAGGTGAAACAGAACCTTGCAGCAGTCTAATTTGGTATCAATTATCTCTATTTTAATGCTTCAGGCCACTGAATGCTTTACAATGATCATTAATTATCTCAATATGTTAAAATACATCTAAGGGAAAGCTCTATCATTGTAGGGGTGAGATTTGGAATGTCAGTTGTTGATCAGACTCGTATCTCTGAGCCAGTGTCTGGTCATCAGCATAGGCAAAAAGTGCTGGAATCTCATCTCCTAAAGTTAGCACAMAACAGGGAGATGCCATTTTATTATGCTGTACCTGAGGAGCGTGCTTTCTAGTCTACACAGCAAAAATTATGCCCAAATACCACACTCTCACGCACGCACTCACCCCTACACAAAGAGTGATAACTTTTATGGAACTATATTTCTTTTTCTTGTAAAAAGTTGTTTAGGAATGTACTGTGACCAAATCTGAAGGTCAAAATATTTTTTCACTGGTTTCAACACCTTGAAGGAAGTTATAAGTGAACCATGCTTTAGTCAGTTAAGATGTTTGAGATCCTCAGCCTTCACTGAAAATTCTGGGTAGGCAAATCTCCTAGAGCGGTCCGTGCTTCAGGAGGGCTGGGAAGGGAATTTCTGCATTATAAAGACATAACTTTAATTTACAAACAGTAGAGTTTAACTATGGAATTTTTGAGGTGAATCTCACCAGGACAGGCTTGGAGTGTGTTAACTGCATGAAATCCTTTTGGATGAAACTAAATTGGAAAAACTTATTCCAGGTGCACAGTTGTTACAGTCATTAGTGGGCATTCAGTCYGAAGTGTTAGAGCTTGTTCAAAGCAATCACCCCTGAAATATGTATAATAAGGACCTGGAATCCTCAGCACCAACTGTTTCACTGAACAAAGTCATACCCTATGTGTACATAGCCTGTGTTGTTTAATTTTTTGTTAGGGAATATTTTTGGTAGCTGCTGAAATAGTTTCAGGAATAAAGGACTTTCTGTGCCCTATTATACAACTTATTATTTGCCACTCTTCACACACACACACACACACACCCACCCCCCCGATTTGTCTATCATCCAGAATATTCAGATTTTTCAGCTGGAACATTCTTTGAATGTTCTACAGACATTGCAAACACAACAGCCTAATGCTACCTTGTTTAAAAGATTGCACATATTTTATTTTAGGGGCTTGGGAACTTCCTGAGAAACCATGTCATGTTCATCTGAAATTTTGAATTTTAAATGTAGAAAGTGGCATTATTTTGAACTTCACTAGAATGGCTCATTTTACCCTGATGAGGGAAAGGATAGTTTACTTTTTAACCCTTTATAACTTAGGCAATATTCTTTTATTGGRAATCGGGCTATAATTTACATGTTAAACAACACAAACATGATATGAACTTCTTTCCACTTGCCATCTAGAACATAAATATGGATTTCTATTATGCAATTAAAAATCTAGTACAATCTAATTCTACTAATGCTATTGACAAGATTATTTGATATAAATTTTGTTATACAGTGTGTTGAGGAGAGGATTTATATTTTGGTTGTGTTATTACAGTTAGTATTATATATATAACACATAGGGTAGATCTCACACAGACATAGCAGGTGTGCACACATATATGCACACATACATATTATGCACATGTCTGTAGAAATTAGTGTGGTCTGTGAAACCCTCCCTGAATTCACTGGCTTCCACTACTGGTCTTCTGAGAAGATTCACATGCTTGAAGTATGCACATATGTGCAGTAGAAATTGTAAATTCTGCTATAAGAATCTGTGCCAGGAAAGGGTTGCAGGATACTTCCTCTGAGAAGTGATCCAGAAAATTATTTGAGGCACAGCTSTGTTGTGAGAAGCAAAGGAAAGGGGCCTCTAGTTGTCAGTCCATGTGGGGCGAGGGAATTACTTTGGCGTCTTTCAAGGGTTTCCTATTTAACTGAAAAATGAATACTAGTCTTAGGGTACCACTCTGTCCTGGTTTTGGCTGGGATAGAATTAATTTTCTTTCTAGTAGTTGGTAGAGTGCTATGTTTTGGATTTAGTATAAGAAGAATGTTGATAACACACTAACGTTTTTAGTTGTTGCTAGGTAGTCTACTTCTCAGGGACTTTTCAGCTTCACATGCTCTGTGAGGTGCACAAGAGGCTGGGAGGGAGCATAGCCAGGACAGCCAGCCCAGCTGGCCAGTGGGGTATTCCATACCATGGGATGTCATGCTCAGCATATAAGGCTGGGGGAAGAAGAAGGTAGTGGGGGGCATTCGGAGTGATGGCGCTTGTCTTCCCAAGTCACCGTTACGCGTGATGGAGCCCGGCTTTCCTGGGGATGGCTGAACACCTGCCTGCCCATGGGAAGGAGTGAAYGAATTCCTTGTTTTGCTTTGCTTGCGTGCACGGCTTTTGCTTTACCTGTTAAACTGTCTTTATCTCAACCCACGAGTTTTCTCACTTTTACCCTTCCGATTCTCCCCCCCKTCCCACCTGGGGGACAGTGAGCGAGCGGCTGGGTGGTGCTTAGTTGCCGGCTGGGGTTAAACCACGACACACTCTAACTCTACTCTTCAGAGAGGTTCTGCAGATTAGAAAATACAGTATGAAACAAAAAAAATTAACTGCTTTTCCTCCACTGTGCACTGAGAGAAGGCATGTCTAGCCTTTAAGCTAGCACATTTTTCCTTTTGTGGTTTCTGACTAAATCGGGTCCACTGTACTGAAGAATGATTTAGAAGACATACATGGCTGCCAAGGGCATATTCTTTAGAGAAGAAATCGCAAAGTTTCTCAGTCAAGGGGTAAAAAAAGCGAACAAAATCAATCTTTCCTCTTTTGGATTCAACCACTCGACAAGTTGTAGTTATGTTCTCTACGTAACAAATTACCTCAATCTTCACCTGTGGAATAATATTAAATTAGAGAAAWTTGAACTCTCATCACAATCATTTGCTTAATGTTGTTTTATTTCCCAATTCCAGGAATCATTACTTCAAACCGCCCTTCTTTTTGTTTTGCTCTGTCTGGCTTTCCTCATTGCATTAAACCATTTGCTAGCAGTTAACACCTTTCCATCCATGCGTGTGATTGTGCCCAACGATACTTTTAAAGCAACACGTGAGAAAGAAAACTTTACGTGCCAAAGACTATTTCCAGACTTTCAYCTTCACCACCGAAGAGTACGCCCTCACGTGAGGCGGCAGCAGTGGGCGAAGGCCCCCCGCAAGCTGGAGACATGCTGCAATGGCTGAGGAGAACGTGAGGGAGCCGCTGCCTCTCCCAGAAACCCAGCACTGGGCTAGAAGCGGTTAGACGATGGCAGCCATAGAGCGAGGCCGGAGCCCAGAGAACAGGCTCCTCGTCTTGGCCAAACACCACTTCCGTGTTTGACTACGGCCGGGTCAGTTCATCTCCCTTTGCTGCATTCCCATCAGGTATGCAATGGAAATTTGAGGTGGTGAATAGGTTACAATTTGTAAAGCATTTTCACGTCAAATGTGAGGAAGCGTTTTTTACTACAGCGTGGCCGGCGGGGTTTCTCAGCGAAGGCTGCCCGGAGGCCTGGCTTCGCTGGACCTTCTCGGCCCTGGATCTCTCGAAGCATTACTGAAAGGCCCCCGCGGCCGCCTCCCCCGGCCAGACGAGGCCTCGGCGCCAGGATTTACCGCGGARACAGAGAGACCCCGGCTGCCCCCCGCCAAGATGGCGGCCCCTGACCCCCGCGCTTCCTCTTCCGGCCGGGGTTGCCATGGCGCTGCCCCCCCTCGGCCCACCCTCCCCCCTCCCGCCGGTGTGTGTTTACATCGGGCAGGAGGAGCCGGAGCCCYAGCGCCGGGGGAGACGGGGACGCAGCCGACGGCGACGGCCGCCCGCCCTCCATCCCCGCCGGGCGGTGCTCCGGGAGACGCGGCATGAAGGTGATGCTGGCGGCTGTCACCCGGGCGAGGCGGGGGGTTCCCGCCGGCGGGGGTCGGCTGGGCCGGGGCGGTGGAGGGGGGCGAGGGGTAGGGGCTGGGCCCGAGGCGGTGACCAGCGGCGGGAGGTGGTGTCCGCTCGCTGTCTTAACGAAGTACAACTTCCAGAAGCTTCTAACTTCGTGGGGGATGTGGTGCCGCTTCTTGGAAACGTCTCCCGAGAAAGATTTCCCCCGGTCTCTCCGTTAAAACCCGGATCGCTTCCTGCGGCGCTGTGACGGGAAGGGGGCAGCGAGGGAGCCGGGGAGGCTGCCCCTCCGGCTCCGGGCTTGTGTCTCTGCGGAGAAATCGTCCTACTTTCTCTCATGCTTCTTCCCTCATGTTCGTAATCTTGCAGGCGGTTTTACTCCCCCAGCAGCCGCGGGGTTTCGTGCTTTTTGGGATGCCACCGGGCGTAGCTCCGGCGCTCACCTGTGCTGCTTCTCTCGCAGGCCCTTCCGAGAGCGTGGAGGAGATTGTCGCCTTTCTCCCCAGTTCGCTGTGGAAAACTAGTGGGATAGAAACGGGCTGACCCGAGCCGGCTGGCAGCTTGGGCGCCGTGGGAGAGGCRGATGCCTCAGCTGAGAGGTTGTGTTGGTTAGGAGTCAGCAATGCTGTGGTATTGGGTTTTTTCCCATTATGTTCTCTCGTATCTGTTTAATTTGCAGGTGTATGACTTTTTAAAGGGTTCCATTTCATTAATCAGTTTGAAACACGAGGCACACCAGGCATTCCCTGTCTCCTGAATTTCTCTAGCAGTGAAAAAATGTATTAATCAGCTAGACTGTAAGCTCTTTGAGGTAGAAACTGTATGTAGCTGTGGTCTGTACCTATCCTGATGGAGAAATTTGGCTCAGGCCTTCCTCCAGCCCTCTGAGTCAAGTAAGTGTGTGTTAGAAGTTCCCCAGCSTGTGCAGGTTTTGTGTTCTGGGCAGTGCGCCTGTGTCGGTCACTCAGGTTAACGATCGTCTCTGTGCGCAAGGCACTCTCAACTATCGGTGTCTGCGCAGCTAACAGAGGAAAGAAAAGGGGCAGTTTCCGAGTACATGAAATAAATATATACAAAAAGAAAGTTTCCTTCTGTGCAGTGATATTTATTTGTTTTGCTTTTGTTCAAAACCTGATAATAAAAAGTATTTTTTTTTTCTTTCTCTCTGAATGCTTGTTAGTTCAAATAGTGTGGGATAACAAAAAAAAATATATATAAGGCAGTTAATGGTAAACAGTGCTATGGCCCTGGGTGAGTTGTTGACTTACACTGCAAAACAAAAACCTCAGAGTGCTGGCTGAACAGTACATCCAGCTTGAGGCCAAAAATGAAAAGATTTCCTTCAACTTCTGTTTTATTGCATGCAGAGTAAACCGCTGATTATTCTTGCTAAGCCCATTACTTCTGCTGAATTCCTCTTTTGCCCCACTAGAGTGGGGAAAGCTCATGGCTATTTTAGGTGGTCTCACTCAAAATACAGCAAGATGTGTGTGGAGTTGTGTTCTGATTGTAAGGAAAATGTGTGTGTTTGGGGGGAGAGTAATTTTTTATTTTTTTTTAACCAATCATTTATCAGGTATAAGCACTGTATAGAGCTTTTCAATATAAAAGGGTTCACAGTTTTCTTTCTGAGTGGGTAATTTCTTTCAGTGTGTATTTGTTTCCATATATACCACCTTTTGCTGTAGCAGTTGCCTCAGTTTCCTCTATGTAAGATAATTGCAGATGCATGATTTAGAGTCTTAAGCTGGGGGGGGTGTTAATTACATTTTTAATTAACAAGTGGAAGCATCAAAGTGTTTGTGCACAGTTTTTTACTTCTTGAAAGGGGGAGGAAAGGAGAAGCGGGGTGGAGGGGTGTCTGTGTGGTGTGGGAATTGGATCTGAATCCCTTTTAAGGACCTGCTCACAAATAGCTCAGTATGACTTTAAAACAAATCAAAGTTTAAGTTGTTGATCATTGCAGGGAATACCTCAGAACCAAGCTTTTTGAAAAGTCATCTTGCCTATTTCTCCCCTAATTGTTGTTGTGCCTTGGGAAATACATTTGAGTTTGTGTATTTTTAGCAATTTGAGTTTTGAGCATTTTTGAGCCTTTCTCATTGATGCTGGTTGGCAGGTGATGAGAAGGCAGGGCTGTCATAGTAAAACAAGTTCATGCTAGTATGTATAAGGATGGTCTGCCTACTTACAGGAGGGAAGAAGCAGGGGAAGAGAAGTAAGTGGTGACACCAGGGGAGTTCTGCTGTGGAAGTGATCCTTTCAGGATCCATCACTAATGTCTGATTGTTGCTGAGGAAACTGAAGCTTGATGTATTTTATTTTTAAGTAAATCAAATAACCTATGTGTCCTATTAAAAAGGTAAAGTGAAATAAAGTAGTGTGGCAAAGACATACTTTAAAGCTTGAGGTGTTGAAGCTGGATTGGATTCAAGATAGTTTCTGTGTGTACTTTGCTTCTGTTGCCATCTCTTTCAAGCAATGGCAGTGCTGAAAGAAGGTATTTCTGGGCCCTTTCAGGCTATGCAAAATATAAAACTGGTTGAAGCCCCTCTTTCCTGCACTACAGGACAGGAATGAGAGGCATTCAGCTTGAAAGTGGACCGTTACTGTATGTAGGAATATTTAAGTGAGATGTGATGAATACACCAAGAGCGTTTGCTTTCCTTCGAGGGCAGATCATTGTGACGGCAAGGAAATACACCTTTTCGGGCTGCATTAGGAGCCTGGGTAACAGATCTGTCAGGYGGGGAGGGCAGTTTCGTTCGTTAGGGAAGTGGAGAATTGTGGGAAGATGATCAAATCCCCACCCGTCCATCACACTSTCAGCCACCAATTACTGTCCCACAATAGTGTATGTTTGCAATATTCTTCTGTTGTGGCTAAGCGCTAGATTTCTCAGGTCTTAGGCGGCACTGGAGAATGTGCTTGCGTCCTTGCTAACAGAACCTCTTCATGCCTTATCTTCAACCAGTGAATGAATTGGGGCATTAGGGTGGTCCCTGATGGCTACCTGGTAYGGTTGCTGCTGCAGTCAGCAGTTAGACTGCTGTAGGCTGCGTCTAACACTGCTCCTGTCACTGCTCTAACTTAAAACCGAAGTTAGAGGAATGAAAGGCATTGAGAGTGTCACGACGTATTGAAGTTCTTGTTCGGGAARGCAAGCTCAAGATGTGATTTCAGTTAAGTAGCTGCTCCCCTTTTTATTGAATTGAAGTGATTCTCCAAAGTAGAATGAGAGCTTGTGGTGCTTTGGCATGTGCTCACATTTAAGTTATGTATTTTGGGGTAAGACAGGTATCATAAATGYGACATTTTCCTTTGAGAAACTTAAAGCTATATTTAAGAGAACAAATGTGAACTTACTGCCTGTAGTTGTTCTGTTTTTCTGACTGCCTGTGATACTTGATGTTGGCAGATGAATCCTAAAGATCAGGTAAAGGCAAGGTATTTTGAAGATGAAGCATCAAAAGTTATGGAAAGCCTGAGTAAATATTTCTCTTGCTTATATTTACAGACAACTCTGTTCCCGAAGGATGTAATGGGTTGTCCTGTCAAAACTTGATGTATATGTAACTTTTTTTCTTACATGTCTGTGATCCTGTTTAGCAGGGCTCTTGACAGTTGAAATGAAAAGTACTTGGGAAAGGAACAGCTTATAAAAACGAGAAGAGACAAAAGGTATTGCTTTCTATGGAGTATATAGTAATCTTTTTTTTCCTGGCATGTAGTCCTAAATTTGTTATAGGAAGCAGGAGGAGAGTGAATGTAAGTGATAGAGTAAAAGGGAACATGAACTCTATGTTCTGTAGATAATTCTGACTTAAATACTTGTTTACTATTGGTCACATCCTGTTTTATTTATCAGAGAACTACCTTCCAGACTTCCCGGTGGTTTTCCTTTCCCAGTGTTTCAGCTGAATTTCAGAGAGGTGGGAAGAGRTTACATGCCTTCAAAGTTCTGGGCAAGGTACATGCTTACGTTGGTGAGGGCAGTAGTAGAGCTCTTAAGCAGTTTCTTCAAAAGAAATGTTGTTGCTGGTTGAACTTACTGGAAGTCAGAAAAGTGGCTTGTGCTTGTATTAGCAAATCTTACAATCATAACACTTCTGCAGAGCTGCCTAAGCTCTACTGCAGTTCTTGGGCTTCCTTTCAATCTAAAAAATAAATTTGGAGAGTGAGTCTGTGCACCTTGCAGATCCTCAAAAGTAAGAGGCAGCCATTACCAAAACCTATTGCTGCCAGAATGAATTTTTACTTTTAATTCGTAATGATCACGTGTTTTCTCTATCCGATGGCTGTTTGGTTGCTGAGTGAAGTAACTTTGGTTGGAATCTTGTATGCAGCAAGTTGTGATCTTACTTACACTTCTTGCAGTGAGTTTGGAATAAAATGAGATCTCTATGAAGCCTGAAATAAAAGAGGCATTATTGCTGGCAGTGCTTCTGGCTGTCAAGTTTAAGGCGTGCGGGCTAGGTGTGAAATTGGAGAGCTTGATAATACCAGAAGATGTAGTGTTTGTTCTGTAGAGTAAGTAAATATTTTATCTGAAATGTTATGCCTTTAAAACAACAATAAATGTGTAGAGCAACAAGCAACACTGAGCAAAAAGAGCTCTGATCTGAGTTCAGAACTCATTTGTAAGGAAGGAAATGGACTTAATTACCTAGCCATCAACAAAATCAATTTAAAATTTGTATGATAAATGCATCATATTACAATCTCCCAGCTAATTCAGAAATGTTTGATGTTTTGCAGAAAATGCATTTTGAAATTCCTAATGAAATAAGGAAACAGAAATAAGTTCTGGATTGAATAAAATATTTTATTTTTAACCTCAATTTCTAGCATTTAAAATGACTTTTGGTGCTTTTGGAACAACTTYTTAACTTCAAGTGGATTTGCAGCAWTTTTTTTTTGTCTAATTTTAAAAAATGAAATTAAGATTTTGGCAAGATGACTTGTATTTCGAACTGTTCCAGTGATGCCTCTTGTGACTTTCTTTTGGGGGGGAGTGCTCTTATTTTTCAAGCTGGGTACATGCTTATGTACTTTGATTTCAGGTTTTATTGTAAAATKACTATGTTCTAGCTGTAAGGGCCCTTGAAAAAATTAGTTAAATTTCAGCTCATTAAAGCTAAAACAGTGTTTGTGCACTTTTAAGGAAAGAAATGCAKGGAAGTCAGGTAATTCAAGTTGGCCATATGAAACCACTGGTATAGAATACTGCTCTAATGCATCCTTCCATGAGTGTTGGGTTTGGTGGTGKTTTTTTTGTTTTGTTTTATTTTGAGATTGTGACCCTACTGAGGATAATGGAAAGGGCACTATTTTTTTTTTTTTTTTAGTCTCTAGCATGGTTAAGAAAATCTTAATGACCTCTGTCATATAGGCCTATATTATTAAGCAAAGGACTTCTCATTTCACACAAATTTCTCATGCTGTCTGCYGCTTTCTAGAGTGGTATTTCCACATCTCATTAGGAAAATGGAAAATATTCTGTCTGCAGTGTGCATTATCTCATTTCTCTAGKCTGAGTAAAACTGGCATTAATCGTTAAATCCACCTTCAAGGACCAGGCTGGACAAAATACATTTATACTACTTTTTCTAATTGTAGTTATGTAGAAAGTGCAATAAAACTGCAGGTCATTAAGTCGTCTTATTGCTTGCTTTTGGTTCGCCAGCTCAACTGTCTGAGTGATTTTTTTTTCCCCTGAAGTCTTTGTTGACAGACAGTGRATGACTGCCAGGATGCGGGAAGACTCCTTCCCGCTGAAATTACCTGAATCACTGAATGGTCAGTTGTCAATATGAATTAATTGATATTTTTGAGATATCATTATTTGTAATTATTTAATTGCTTTCAGATGGGTTTGCTGTGTTGCAGGGTCATGCTTTGGTCCTGCATCACTGTGTGTTGTACCCCTCTCTGTTTCAGAGTCTGTCAGGTGTTTCTGTAATGACTGGGGTTTTTATGTATTAGCCTGCCCCCAACTTTAATGATGGCTAATGTTTGAGTTATGCTGTGCAGTGACACTTTGCCTTAATGTAACTTTTTTTTTTCCAAACAAATGCAATTCAGCACAGCCAGTTTTTGAATATAAACAGCGTTCTGGACAAGGCATACCCTTCCTTGTGGAGGTAGTAGTTTAAACCAGAATTGTCAACAAATTATGCAGCCTCTTTCAGGGTAACTTTTCAGCCTTTACACTGCTGCATGGTATCCTTTTGATAATTACACTGGTTAACCTGCCCCGAATGAGGAGTGTTCTCTTTGGGCCAGGTCAGTACACGATCAAACGCAGTGTGGTTTGTTTAGTTTGTTTTTTGAAAAACACTCTTTCTTTCTGTGCTAACATTGATTGAGTAGGTAAAATTCGGATGGAAAATAAATGGCCGATCAGGACAAAATTCAATACAATAATTAGTTCAAAATCCAGAACTGTCTGAACTACCATTGAGCAGACTGTATTGGCTTTTTGCTGTATAAATGGTGTTATCTGCCCCATAAAGTGTGAATGTAAAAAGTGTAAACCAGACTGTTTACTGGCTTACTGAATGAAGAATAGATTGTGGTGTCATTAGTGCTGTTGAAAAGATATTTATGCCAAGTAAACCCTAATTAGGATTATGCGCAGTACAAGGTTGTTTTATTGCTGTAGAAACAGGGTTTGACKCTTCTGCTGAGAGCAGTAGAACTCAATCCTGATTTGGAATTTGCAACACTGAAACTTGCTCTTGTTGCCTCTCTCCTCCAGTCCTGTTGTCAAGACAAAATTAAGTGTTGCCAAATCATAGCCGCCTTGATGTGTTTGTCCAAATGCAGAGGAGAGCAAGTAAGCTAAGCAACTTTTCTAGTTCTTTCTTACAGCGTACTTTGAACAAAGTGCTATAATTTTACACTACTGTCATCCTCAGCATTTCTATTTCTGTACTTTCCTTTAGTGTTCTAGGGGATTTATAACYGCAACTCAAGTTCCCCTTGGGCTGAAACCTGGCACAGAAGCTCTCATTATGAGCGAACCTTGTTTTGCAAAATTAAAAGCAAAGCATCTATCAAGAGGCTTTCTTAAGCCTACAGGAAAGCAAAAAAAAAAAAAAAAAAGTTTATGGTTGCAGATCAATTTTTTTCCCTCTGCAGGAAATATCCAGCCGACTTTGGAAACCCCTGAGGTGTGGGTGTACAATCAGTAGTGATGGCAGATTCAGTGGATCGTTCCTATTACATTTAGAAAATTTTAAATGAAAGTCTTAATTCCACAATATGCTGAAAATTCATTGCTGAAGTAAAAGCTGCAGCTGCAACAGATACCTGCCTAACAAAGGTACAGTGGTAGTTTTAAMCTTGTTTCCACTGTCTGAGGGTGGTTACCTGAGCAGTAGTGTATAAGCAGGTGGTTGGATAGTTATGTGCTTCAGCTGAAGTTAAGTACCAGCGGCCACTCAGCCCCCTGAAAAAGGGAGTCATCATGTTGAGCTACCTACCCYGTGTGTGCTTGTTTAAAATCCTTTTCTCTTTTTTTTTTTTTTTTAAAAAACCAACAAACCCCTTGTTTTCTGTAGGAATTGAGGCTTTATGTAGTTGTGTAGAAGCAGAAAGGACATTCTGAGCCACAAGCCACTTTCAAATATGGAAGATGGCATAATCTAATTTGATTAAAGATGAAATATCAAAGGGTAAGTTCTGAGGAACTTCRTAACAGTGATTGGATAGAGGAGACATCCCAAATTAACGGTCATTAATGATGTCGTTGTAGGAAAGCCTGACGAAGGTCAGCTTCATTATTACTGGATCTGACAAGCCCTTTGGCATCTGCACACATTCAGCCTGGTCATAATATGTATCATCTCTCACCAGTGAACCTGGGATGCAAAGAGCTGGGGTTTTTGTGGTTTTAGGAAGGGGCAAAGTATGCAAATGTGCAGGAGACTSTGTAGTTTTTAGTCTTGTGGGCATGCAATAAGCATTCTTTAAACATAATGCAAAAATAGTCAATGCTTTCACTAAGATACTTCAAAAATATCATTGTAGTTTCCCAAAGCACTTAACAAACTGTCCTATACTTAAGGATTACTTCACTTGTTTCTTCCCACAGACCCACTGAGTCTTGTAATTCTTTAGGGGTGCATCTATCCTTTGTAGTTATYAGTTGAGATTTATTTGATGCTATATAAAAAAGGTGTTGGACCTGTGCTGGGAAAGCTTACGAGAGAAATCACAGATGTGGAGGGGTGAAGCCTGTGCTGCCGCTAATTTTCCTCTGCTAAATTGCTTTATTGGAATTGTGCCTACGTAGAATACCAGGTCTGAAAGTCAGTGTTCGGCAGGACAGAGGATGTGATTTAGGCTGGCAGTTGAAGATTTGCATAGAATGAAGTAGGTCTGACATTGTGGGCTTTTAAGGGGAGGCTTTACAAGGAATGAGGCAGTTATGAACAGTGAAAGAAGTGAGAATCTACGCTCAAGTCCAGAATGGAAATAAATGTGAAAATGAATGTCAGAAAGGAAAAACTGGAGTGAAGTATTCAGGAACATGAATGGAAATACGAAGATCTAGGTCAGGAAATAAATACTGTTTTCACTTGAAAATGCACGGGGAAAGTAGTAGCTAAAGCTGCAGATTTTAGAATAATTTTCAAAGGGTAATGTCAGAACTGAGACACTAAACTGCAGCTGAAGTCATGACTGTGGGCTTTACGTTCATTCCTCCATCTTCTGTTCTGCAAGGGGGAAATGATTACAAATAAAATTCAGATAACGGAGAAGAGTATTCATGTTGTGGGTTTTCTTTTGGTTTTGCTTATGTGGTTTGTGTTTTGTTTGGTKKTGTTGTTGTTGTTTTTGTTTTGTTTTTAAGAATACTGTGTTTCTGGGGGTTGAGTAGGCATGGCAAGAAGGAACAGAATTGTAATATGTGTGCTTCTCCTTGGTTGGGAACAGCAGTGAAGTGTCTTTCTATTAGTAATTATAAACTGAAAGAAACTTGAAGTTGTTTGCCCCAAACTCATTAAATTTCAGTAACATTTTTTCACAGGATGCATTCTTTTTTTATCTTTGATTCCCCCTCGGCCTTTGGTTTTGGGTTTTATTTTTTCCTATTCATTGGCCTAATCCTGGCTCAGTGAACAGTGAATGGAAAGACTCTACTTTGGTTTAAGATTATATACCGTAATTAATGTAATGCTAAGTACAAAAGTAGAGTCTAAAAGGCCTAAAAGCAGTGGTGGTGGTGGAGGGTAGGTTTTTTTTCATTGTTTCAAGATGGTCTGYAGGGACTTTTTAGAAAGCTTAGCCATTTCCAGTGTTCACTTACCTGTTTGGGCATTTGCAGTGACMGTCTCATGTCACTGTTGACTTAGTGCAAAATGGGCTGATAATGGTTGCCTGGTGTTGGGATTGCTCCTGAACTATGTGGGTTTTTTAAGTACTTAATACTCTGCTGAGACTGAGATAGTATAGCTGTTTTTATGATTGATCATGCTGATACCATTTGTTAATACAAATGTGGTGGTAAATGCAGCTCTTAGTGTCATAAACATAACTCAGTACCCTATGGAAAATACTGACCCTCACTGGATAGGAACCTTCTTTCTGTCATGCATGTGGAACAAAGAAATTTATCGCAGCACTTGTAGAATAAACAGTCTTTAAATATACTGAAAATATGAGCATATCACTGAAGTTGTTCTGGTCAGAATTATTCTCAAAAGTGTTGTATGCCATGGAAAAGCATGAGGTGTAGTCTGAAATGTTTGTAGGTGATTTGTCACACTTGTTTAGTTCAGTACTGGAAGTCCTCTCCATCCATAAATACATAGCCTTCTACGAAACACAGTATAAGACAGCAGACAAACACTAATTTACCGGGTCACAGCAGCCTGTAATATCTGAGTTAAACTGCACTGTAAGGTCAGTAGTTAACRGTGTGATCAGAACATAGGATAATATGTTCCTCAGGCAGTTTCTGTGAGAATCCCTGTAGGTTTTTTCTCTTGATCTTTATCATTTGCTGTGTTTATACAAAGCTTTTCAGCTTCCTTGTAGTTCATTGAAACTGTTGGGAGGGACAGGGTGCGCTACCTTGGAATTGGCACATCTGTAACTTCAGTTTGGAAGGGTGGGTGTTGCCTCTGCTTGAGTTGACTTCTTTCTGGTCAGCTTGGATCTTGTTTTAAAGTATGATGTATAAAAATTGCTGCTAAATCTTAATAGTGCTCATAGTCAGAAACTCATCAGTTGCTGAAAGGAATTGTATGATGTGTTTGCTTGTGAAAGCAGGGACTGTCTCTGGAGAGCCGAGAGGTTTTTCTTAGTTATATGTTCCTAGGCTCCACGCCATAACCTAACTATTCCTGTAATAATACCTGTTTAAATCTGTGCTTCTCCAATGGCTCTAGYGCAGAATGGAACCACATTCTCAATTAAAAAGGCTATATAAACTCTAAATAATTGAAAGGATATTGTGCAGTTAATAGTCTACTAATGTTTCTGAACTGTTTATCTTCCTGCATCCTAGATGCTCCTAGAGGGAGGATCAAAGCAAAAGTAACATCTGTGTGCATTACTTCTGCCATGGCTGCAGCTCAAGAGGATTATTATAGAATTGCTGGACACTGCATAGCTGCTTATCTGCAAGCCATTAACTTCATACAGTTGTGTGCATCCCATTCTCCTGTTCGTCTCTCGAGGATCCTTAAGAATGAAAAAACAAATGTAACTGATGCCTCATTCTTGGGCTCCGTTTTCCTCATAGCTGGATTTGTTAATACTTAGGGCTAAGGTTGACCTTCAGCTAAGATAAACCTTTATTTCAGGGGAAGTGTTGTCAGTGATAACCACCATACTGGAGAGCTGTATTGCTAGTGAACACTGCGTAGTAGTTCATGCATAAGGGGAAAAAACCATAATGCCATCACTCACTTTTGATAGCATTTTGCATCCTCTTTGTATTTATGTAGATGACAACAGCTGTAACCCAAAGGAGCATCACTATCATACATTGTTGTTGGGAGAAGCCACTGAGCAGGTTTGTCTCATGGTAGCAAAGTGAGACTACTGACTACTTTAAAGAAGGAAAGAGAATGTTTTTCTTACTGGCTTTTCCTTAGTCCCTGGAAGTCGGATTTTATCCTTGGGCGTCATATAGTTAGTAAGGACTTAAGCTTTCCCTTGTATAGCTGGTTCTGTTACTTTTTTTTTTTAATTAAAATAATTTTGGTGTTGCAAACTGGAAAGTACAGGCAAAGGATTCAAGACCACTTCTAGTTTAGGAGTTCTTATAGTTGTGGTTCAGAATGTTTGCAACGCAAATATTGGTACCTCATATCCTACATGTCTGCATCTTTTATATGAGAATAAACGTTCTGATTTGGTATACTAATGTAGCCTTGTCTTCTCCTTTCTCTCTCTGTAGCGTTAATAGGTAGGAAAGAAATGTATATGAATATATTGCCTGTGGTTGATGTAGAAACTTATTCAAATACATACTCTATATTTAATTTGTTGCTCCTATCCAGAATTGTTTACACATTCTTAAAATCTAGATCACGTTATTTAGGTGAAGGGAGGAGATGGTTAGACCTCAGTGTTGATAACTGACTCCTGGGTTTGATTTTTGATTGGACTAAGTCAGGCAACTTACTGCTTTCTGATCTGTACCCTGTGGTAAAAATATTTTTTTCTCCTTTCCATGATAGCTACTACAAGGCATGAGTTAATGTTTGAACTGTTCATTGACCAAAGCTGGGCAGTATTGATAACAGGTGTTTTTAAATGAGGAGAAATAGGCAAATAGCTTAGGTAAAACTTGCATACTCATGGATGGCAGAAATCAAGGTTGCAACAGTGGCACTAACGCAATAGACTGTTGTTCAGTGGTCTTCACCTGGGTGGTCTCTTTTTCCCTGCTATCAGACTCTTGAAAACTGTGTGGTGGTACTTCTTGTTTTCATGTCCATTTTGTTGAAAACATGAGGAATGGGTGAAAATGTAAGCTACTTGTGCAAAGGAAGAAATTTAAAAAGTGTGTTAGTCTTTGTAACGTGCAAAATGAGGGAACAGAAAGTATGCAATGCTGTTGGGGGTAACCTTGCAGTTACAGGGTTTGGAAAATAGGAGAATAAACACTGCAGCTTTGATGCTATGAGCCCTTTTTCTTCCTGAGTTCAAATAATAGAACCTTGCAAGCTGTTGATATACCAGTGTTTAAGCTGGCTTCTGTAACCTTCCAGATGCATATGTTACTACACATTTTCAGATAGTTCAAACTACAAACCCATTCATATTTTCAAAGTGCACAAAAGCCTCGTTTCCTAATGACTGCTAAGTTCTGGTTTCACTCTTGACTGTACTAGCATTCCAAAAGAAGAAAATTGGTTATTTTTTTTTTAAGGATCTCCGTAGCTATGCCTAGTGTTTACTCTGGCATTACTTAAAAAAAAAAAAGGTGGGGGGAGGGAGCAGACTGTTGTTTTTTTTTTCCTTTGATAGTTTGAAACTGAAAAAGCAACTACACTTTTATAGCTCCACAAGTCATGAAAATATTCTATGTGCAAAGTGAGTTCAGCAGCCTTAAATACAAGTGAATGCTCTCTAAGTCTACAAATCTGGTAGCTTTGCTCACATCCTTCCATCAGCAACGTTGCAGGGTCTTTCCAAGATCCTGAAGACTGGAAAGTGGAAATACGAAACTTTGGAGGGCAATCTGGTAGTTTTTCAGGAGTGGTTAGTTTAGCATGTTACACATGCTGGCACAAATGCATGTGTAGGGGCACAAAGGGGAAAACTACATGGTCAGTGGACCTGGATGGGGTTAGAAGATTGTAAACAGGTTTGCTTTATCTTCCTTTGAAAAATGAGCTGTGGGACCATTTGTGTAACCTGTATTGATTTCCTTCTGTATTGAACAGGCCACAGACATTTCAGAATCTATTCTTGGTAAGACAAATCAAAGATTGGATTTTTTTTCCTGAAAATTCCAACTGATGGCGAATCTGCTGCCACCTTTGGTAAAAGGGAATTGGAATTTATTATTGCATTGTGTGTTTTAGAAATAGTAATTTAGAATTGTGCTTCACTGTTCAGTTCCTGGATTTTAGTCTACTCAGACCCTTGTAACTTTGCTTACTAGCTTAGAGAGTCCTTTTTTTTTCTTTTCTTTTTCTTCCCCCCTTCCTGTAAGTAATTTGACTGCAAACAAAGCTCCCAGCAGCTTTCTTTTTCATCAGCTAAAGTGAGCTCCTTGTGTCCTTACTGTCTTGCATATTGTCTAATTCTGTAATTATTTCTGTGGTTCCTTTCTGAACTTTCTCCAATTTACCTCCTTTTGCTGTTCTGTTCTGCAGGGACCTAGCTTAGAAACACAGATGGTGGAAGATGAAACTGAGACAACAAGTGAAGAACTGCCTCCTCATCTGCGGGAAGAGCCTCCTGAAGGTACAGTTCTAGCAGTCAATGTAAACTCTTCGTATTAAATTGGGGAAAATGTTCTGGCCAAGAAAGTCTTATTTATTTATCTATCTATCTATCTGACTTGAGAGCCTACCTCTGCCTATTTTCTGAGAGGAATAAAGCTTTGTCAGTGCTGACAGCTGAGCTAACCTCCCAGCCAGAGGTCTAGCCTTCTGCATTCAAAGAAAGCTGCACCCACTGAGTTGCGGACATTGTTCTGCATTCCCTTTAACAATATGGTTTCTGATTAAAATTGTCCTGCTTGATCAGGAATAAAATGCCTCCTCTGCTGTCTTGTTTGTGATGTTTTGCGCCTTCATTAGGGAGGACTTCCTAAGTAGTCATCTATTCTTTCCTTACCTCTCTCTGCAGCATCCTGCTATTGAAATTGTCCCCAGCAGAGACTTGTCAAAGTTAGGTATTTTAGTGATTTTGTTTCTTTCCGCTATCTCTCTTGGAAGCCAGTTTAGCCATCTGAGGAGGAGGCAGTGAGATGCTGTCAGTCAGTAGGAGGCTCAAAAATGCCAATTTTAATTAAAAACCTTGTTTGCAATGACATGCCCTGGATTTATACAGGGAACGGATTTTTCCCACTGTGTAGATGTTGCATTTACTGTATATGTGAAACAAAATAGGTGTTGCTTTCTTTTGAATAGAAGCTGCTAACATTGCCGCAAGTGATGATAACGTTTTGAGCTTTGTCTCCATTTCACTGACTTTTAAAACACAATCACTCATAATCAATGTGGATGGCTTAAACAATCCAGAGAGTGCTGAGATTCTTATTAGCAGCTTACTGCTAAAATACCATGACATGTCTCTGGGAAACATAAATGTGTTTCATATTTTTCCTTTAACAGAATAAGATGCTGATACAGCATTTATACTGACAGCCATTCTTAAAGGGAATATCAACCAAGTAGATGGTTTTAGGAATTTGCTGCTCCATCCCTTCTTGTTGAGCATTCTGTTATAGTTTTCTCATTAAGTTGCAATTTCTTGTTCTGCCATTTCGTATACTCTGTGTTGGCAATTACAGTATATAGAGGTAAGTGAAAGGCAGGTTTCTTTTTGCAACTCCTATAAAGCCAGACGGATATAAATGTGGAAGATGTATATATATATGTATATATATACACACACAGAGGATATAATCTTGATTTTTTTTCTCTCTCCCCCCCTGTTTCTTTGTAAGTAATGCCAAGTCAGCATGTAATGACAGTGCATTGTTGAAGTAAGAATTCTGGTCACTACCCTGAGCTGATGATTACATGAGCCTAGAGACCATGTCCTGAAATGTAAAACATGGGAGATCATCTTGTCTCATCAGATTATCAGGAATAGACTTAGA
The DNA here is from genome assembly GCA_030449065.1 of Oceanodroma leucorhoa. NCBI lineage: Eukaryota > Metazoa > Chordata > Aves > Procellariiformes > Oceanodroma > Oceanodroma leucorhoa. Next base: position 2,439,183 of record JASVER010000065.1, read on the forward strand.
TTTTGGACTATGGCTTTGAATTGTGTAATCAGAAGGGTTTTTTTTAATGTGGCTAAGTATTTTTGCAAACCAGGTTTTTGTAATGGGAAGTGTTTGCTTCTGCCTGCAACCCTGCTGGTTTGAATGATGATGAAAAATGTCGGTATTAATATTCTACTTCTGTGACTTGTTGGGTGGTCTGGGAKAAGTATGTGCTCTGGATATGCCCACTTTGCTAGGGTGAGGAGAAAGAACTGCAACAATTGAGCTGATTTGGTAAGCAGCGGCACAGCAGATACTGTGAGTTCTTTTAAAGTCTGAGCTCAATATGTACTTTTTAAATTTACAGTGACGTTAAGAGTAGAAAATAGGAGGGGTATTGAGAGCACAGCTGAAACTAAAGGCTGCTTGGGAGAAGAGGTGGAAAAATTGCTCCTGAAAGAGAGCCATCAGGATTATGCTGAAATTATAGCTGGCGCTGTGTATTAGTGGAGCTGAGTAACAGGAGTCTTGCTTAGAAGCTGCTGTCCACCAACATAGAGCAACCAGAATTATTACTATGAAGATCATGTAGTTGCAGAAGTGATTACAAGTACCCCATGAAAGAAATAGATCTCTGAAGTTCTTTTAATGTTAAATGCCATTAAGCACTATCTTCTTGTTGTTGCTCTTCTGCTGATTTCTGGTTTCTTCTCATAGCACTTTCCTAGTTAAATCAAATGCTTTTGCAATAAATAAACCATGTTGTCATGACTGTTGCACTCTTGTTGCCTGGGATCTATGAATTGGAGACCGTCTGCTTGCCTTCTGGTAATGAGCGCATAAGGGATGGAAAGCTCTCCAGAGTTCGTGTCCTTCTAGCACAATCCGTTATTTCACCAGATTGCATCATAGTGACTTCATTTTCTAGCTTGCCGTGCGTATTTACTCCCCTCCTGAAAGGAGGGGAACTGGAAGCACTGTGCTATATAAATATTGCAGTAAAATAAAAGGTTACCCTTCAGGGATTGTCATGTTTCTGAACGGTGTTGCAGTACGGCCTTCTACAAATACAGGGACAATTTTACAAGTCCATTGGGTATGTAAGTGTCTTGAATAAGCGTGTGTGTGGGTAACACATAGGATAGTATAGCAAACGTTGCTTTCTGGTGCTGTGTGGCAGCCTGTCAGTATTTGAGGTAACGGGAAGTTTTGTGGTTTAAAAAGGAGATGAACCAGGAAATCCCTGAAAGGTAACAGTCAGAGGTTGGTATTTGTGTGTAACCCGAGTCCATTTTTTCGTYTTCTGTCAAAGTTAACTTTTTTGCTATTAAAGTAAGTCAGGGGAGTAAATGAGTAAAAAAATAGAGCTGGCACAAGATCCTGTAATTGACATTAGATATCAAAAAGGGTTTTTGGTTTCGTAATGAAGATGCGTTATCATCCATGGCGTCGATACACCGTGCCCCGTCTTGAAACGGCGTGGGGAAGGGGAAGTGCGGCCAGCGCGGCCCGGGCTGTAGCCGCCGTGCCCGCGGGGTCCCGCCGCGGCGGGCGGGCGCGGAGGAGGGAGCCCCCCCTAGCCCATCGCCTCGCCGGCGGTTCGCCCCGCCTCCTTTCCCCGCTTCCGACCAATCACCGGCGCCGCCGCTCCCTCTCCCTCCCCGCTCCGCCAAAGGGAGCGCGGCGGGGGCGGGCCGCGGCCGCGGGGGGGCGCTGCAGGCCCGGCCATGGCGGGGGCGGGGGCCCGGGCGGGGCCGCCCCGCCGCCGGTGCTCGGAGGGGCTCCGGCTCTGTAAAGCCCGGGCTTCAGACCACGCTTCCAATACTTCCAAGAGAAAGTATTTAAACCTATTAACTCCTTTCCCCTAAGCTACTTTGTGATATTACAAGGGCAGCTTTCCACACTTCCTGCCTCAGGAAGGCTGCTTATCCCCTAATGATACTTTACCTCTTGACTTCATGATCCATCTGCCCAATTCACATTTTTATTTTTTATTCCCCCTTCATCTTTCCTTTCTCTTCGATCTTGTTACCGTACTTTTTTTTTTCCTCAGTTAAAAGGCAAGTGCGGGGGAGCAGTAGTAATTAGCATTTGGAGTGCTGCTCAGACTGGTGGGCTTCACACTTCACAGGGAAGGCTGTGTGTGTGGCAGAGTTACCATCGCCAAACAGTGAAGGCCGGCGAGCTCATCGAGAGGACTGAGTCTGTTTTAAGTGGTAGGAAACGCTTTCCTCTTTGCAGGGATTCAGCACTGCTGATCTGTGTTGCCACAAGTTCGAGCACTGAGCTACTTTCAGGTGGATTCTATGTGATCTTGAATGTTTGCTGTTAAATGGCAGTCTGATCATAGTGAGAGAACCAGGTTCAGTTACCCAAGTATAGCAGCACCTTGCTGTATCTGTTGCTTCTTTATCCGCTGTTTCAGAGTTCTGTTGCTGATCATTTAATACAGTGCACTGTTAATTGTTATCATTCCTTTGCTTTTCTGTCCTTTTCCATTAAATTGCCCAAGGAACGTGGTGGCAATGAAATATGATGGTGATTAAATCTTCTGTAACATGATCAATTATGAAACAGCAGCATCTCCTTTGTTGGACAATTCGGATCTTGATCTCTTCTATTTGATGAATCAGTGACCTTGACCTTATTCCTGCTTCTCCATCCTGTTGCCAGTAGATTGAGGGAAGTGATCCTTCCCTTTTATTCAGCACTGATGAAGTCACACCTGGAGTACTGTGTCCGGTTCTGGGCTCCACAGTATGAGAGAGGCATGGACATACTAGAAAGAGCCCAGCAAAAGGCCACAAAGGCGATTAAGGGACCAGAGCATCTCTTCTATGAGGAAAGGCTGRGAGAGCTGGAACTGTTCAGCCTGGAGGAGGATGAGGGGGAAACTTATCAACGTATACAAATACCTGAAGGGAGGGTGTAAAGGAGATGGAGCCAGGCTCTTTTCAGTGATGCCCAGTGACAGGACAGGAGGCAGTGAACACAAACTGAAACACAACTGAACATAAGGAAACACTTTTTCACTGTGAGGGTGGCCAAGCACTGGAATGGGTTGCCCAGAGAGGTTGTGGAGTCTCCCACCTTGGAGATATTAAAAAGCTGTCTGGATGTGGTCCTGTGCAGCYTGTTCTGAGTGACCTTGCTTGAACAGGGRGGTTGGACCAGATGATCTCCAGARGTCCTTCCCAACGTCAACCATTCTGTGATGCTCTACCTCATATGTACTATCTGTGTGCGTTTAAAGTMTCTTTCTGAAGTTCCTACGTATATCCCCCATCTATTACCCTAATTCTTAYGGGAAAAGTAGCTTTACTCTGCCAAACTGCTAAAAGTTACGCATTTCGGGAATGCATCCTTGGTAGATACTGGGGTATGGCTGCAGTTTCTTTTGGGCCTACATTGCTAACTAGTACTGAGCATACAAAGCTTAGTGCAAGGTGATATGGTCTGATTGAAAAGCTGTGTCATTAGTTAACAGCAGTAGCCACTCTTGGGAGTTTACAAACCAGTTCTTTCTTCCATCACCTTTAAATACKAAGCATTAAAATTTTATCAGCCAACCTACCATGACCAGTTTGGCAATGAGTGTGAGTCTTGTGTCTGAACTGTCTGCTGTCTCTTCTGCAGTTTTCAGACCTAGCAGAGATGTTCCTTCTTTGTTGCAGACAGATTGGACCTTGTGGAGTAAAGCTTTATTAAAAGCAATGGGTCTTAGCAGCTCTGCAGTATATAACAAATCTTGGAAAATTTACTTTCCAAATAACTGTGGTGTTCCTAATTCAAATTGTTTTACACTTGCTGTGGGTAAAGAGCACACACAGATAGTTACTGTAAATCAGATGATTTGCACCAATTTAGAACATAATATCTTGTGTGAGCCTTATAATCTGTCTCCATGGAGGCATATAGCCTTTTCTGCTGTTTTGTATCTTCTGCAAGATGAAAGTATATTGTGTACTTCTGTGGGAAGCTTTAGGRTGCCTTATCCACAGTTTGGGAATCTCTGATCCAGAGTATCTGGGAATTTTGTGGATCACTCATTCAGGATTGTCTTTGGATACAAGTATTTTACCYAGATGAATTATCTGTGCAGATCTAACTAAAAAAAAAAAGTACAGTTGTGTTTCAATTGAGGTACTACCATGCATTTGAAATTTCTGAAATTAATTAGACTTTTAACTTCATACTGGTGTAACGTTGGGGTATTCTCTTACAAGCACACGGCAATTTCTTGAAGCCAGCAGACACTGGAAGAACGTGGCTGTTCAGGCATGTCATCTGAGATGCCAGACATCGAGTTCAARTCCATGATATAGGTACTTTGAAAAGGTACATTCCTATAAACAGATCCAGTTTTGATGAATGTGTGGCACTTTTCCAATTAGTTTGCTTAAAGTATTCTTTACACAAAACAGTCTCCATCAGAGACARAGTTTTATTGTTGGGCCAAATGTTTGCTGCAGTAAGTGCCATGCCAAGATCTAAATGCTGCAAACTTGCGCTGCACCAGGTTCTGCATCCTGTTGTTGTAATGTTTAGTATGTTTGTCTCCCAACTGCCTATATGCAAATAACCACAAAGAAATCACCTTGGAAAATGGTGCATTTAATAGCAACTCTGTTTCCTTTCAGCGCTGAATGCTGTGCTGAAAACAGTTGCTATTGCTGGTATAAAGTAACTTCATTGAAGTTGCCTGTGGCACTTAGTGTCGTCTGTTACATACATACATACAGACATACATATATATCTGTGTATGTAGCCTACCAGACTAATATCTTCAAGAAGTTGTGTGAAGCTGGCAGTGCAAAACTATGCTATCTCTTCTCAAGGGCTTAAGTCAAATCACTCTCTTCAGTGTGCTACCTCACGAGGTCCAACAGTCAAATCCTTCTACAGAGGAGCTCTTTAAATGATCTGCTTTTTTTGTCTCATGGCCAGTTGGCAACGTTCTCAGCCTGGGTTCACCTCTGCAGTTCTGCGGTCTTATAACTAAAGCAAAAGATTGGGAACTGGGACAGCTATAATCTATTCCTGTTTCTACTATTGACTTATTCTGTGGCACCAGTCAAGTAGTTTGGCCTTCCTTGAACCATAGTATTTTTTGTGTATGAAACAGAAATGACTGTTTTTATTTATAAAGGAGGATGGTGAAAAAGCAAATTGTAACTTTTTAAGCTTTTAGAGGTAGAAGATACTTGAAAATTGAAACAGAAAATGTGATCATAATGTATAAATAATAGAAAACTTTGCCTGATACATAACTTGTCAGGCTTTTTTTTGTTTTTTTGAGTCTTCGAAGAGGTGATTGGACTTGTCGGATAACTTCAAATAGAAAGGCAGGTTTCTTAAAACGCAAAGAAAGAAATTAGCAATGAGGCTGTCTGTTCTTTGGAGCTGGGACTTCATGTACCTGGCGTGTCCTCTCATCTGTAAAAACATTTCCTGATCTACTTCTGTAAATGGCCTGAGGCTGAAGAGCAGCATTTCAGTATCATCTGTCTCCTTTCAAGGCACAGATTCTGTGCAGCCATACTCCTCTGTTGGCCAAAACAGTTCTTGTTTCTGCAAAAAGAGATGACCTGGGGAGTGTCAGCTCAGTCGTCTGTGCACAGTCTTAGTATTTCTGGTAGCGTTGTAAAACACTTTCACATCTATCCAAGTTCTAATACTGTGTTTCTGTTTAATTTATTACCATCATTGTTTTAGTAAAAGCTGAGATTCTTCTTTGTTTAAATTCTCCAGTGGCTATATTGGCTTCCTTGTGCTTTATTTAATTTTGTTCTCTGGGGGAAATCAGCAATCCGAAATGGGAATAATGCTCAACCAGTGTCTGTGTGTACCTCATTTTTCCTCTTTCACCCCCCCAACCCTTCTGTATTACTGCTGCCGTATGCCTATGTTGTGGTTTAACCCCAGCCGGCAGCTGAGCCCCACCCAGCCGCTCGCTCACTCCCCCCCGGTGGGATGGGGGAGAGAATYGGAAGGGTAAAAGTGAGAAAACTCGTGGGTTGAGATAAAGACAGTTTAATAGGTAAAGCAAAAGCTGCGCACGCAAGCAAAGCAAAMCAAGGAATTCATTCACTCCTTCCCATGTGCAGGCAGGGGTTCAGCCATCTCCAGGAAAGCCGGGCTCCATCACGTGTAACGGTGACTTGGGAAGACAAACGCCATCACTCCRAACGTCCCCCCTTCCTTCTTCTTCCCCCAGCTCTATRTGCTGAGCATGACGCCATAYGGTGTGGGATRTCCCTTKGGTCAGTTGGGGTCAGCTGTCCCAGCTGTGTCCCCTCCCARCTTCTTGTGCCCCCCCAKCCTGCTCGCTGGTGGGGTGGGGTGAGGAGCAGCAAAGGCCTTGGCTCTGTGTAAGCACTGCTCAGCAATAACCAAAACATCCCTGTGTTATCAACACTGTTTTCAACACAAATCCAAAACACAGCCCYATACTAGCTACTATGAAGAAAATTAACTCTACCCCAGCTGCAACTAGCACACTACTGACAAYGGGCATCTTCCATTCAGCAGCTATGTTACATGGTCTCCTAGAAACATCATGAAAGCTATTTGAATGGTTTTTATTCCAYGTCTCCCTCTGCCCTATTCTTTTCCTCTTCACTATTTTCATATGATATAATGAGATGTTACTTTGACAGCTCAGCATCTCTTTTCTCTAGCCTACTCCATGCCCTGTAAATCATTCTGTCACTAAGTGTTGTATGTGTGCACAGCGTATGCTGTTAATGGCAGCATAAATAGCCTCCAARTGCCTGGCGGATTCCAGAAGAAAGGTTCTCCTAACTTATGTGTGGGAAACCTCTTATCAGTGGATCTTGTTAATACGGTAATGTTGGGAAGTGAGCCAATAACCGTCTGGTTTTCCCTGAGGGTGTTTGCACATAGGATGGGGCAACAATAGTTTTACCGTTTGTCTTGGCACAGTAACTGTAAGCAACGTGCATCATCCAAATGTAAAGACATTTCAGGGTGAAGGGTTAGTGGGAAGCCTCTGTCAGAAGATACATCTTTATCAATTACTAGTGAATGTGTTTTATTCTAGCAATAGGGTTTTGAACTGCAGGAGTGACAGAAATCTGTTTCATGAGTGAAAGCAATGTATCCYATTACCTGGCTGAAGTGGCAGACATTTGTCAGTGTTTGTGTACTAATTAGAGACATATGAAATGAAGAATGCAGGAGTATATTCTTTTACAATGTATTTTTCATTTTGAGGGGCAAAGATATTAGCATAGAGACGCAGCCAATTGTTTCTCAACAAATCTTTTGGACTTGTAGTTACCGGTCCGGTTCTAAAGGTGAAAAAGAAAGCAGTCTTATTTGTTCTTAATGGACTAAAATAAGAGGCGAGCAAGTCTCACTTACTTAYAGTTACAGTCTGAAGTACTAAATAAGAATGAGCAATGCAGTAAATCCAGGTCAGGAGTGAAATTGAGTCGGTATATCAGTGTGTTAACAATGATGATATCTTAAACTGCTAAACTATCAGAGTATTACAGCAGGCAATTAAATCATAAGGTCGGTACATGAGGCTGTTAATTCTGCCTCAGAACTGAGTGAAATGCCCAGTTAACATTTCATAAACATCTATAGTCTGAACCTGGCTGCCTGTGTTGGTTTCAGCTGTTTGTGAACAATTTGAGCCACTACTTTTATTACCAGTATGATTGCATGATTGCACCAATCTGGCTTCTCCTGGACTGATCATTTTGGATCACAAAAACGATCTTATTCTGAAGAGTAGGTTTCTTTTCAAAGCTGTTTATGAACTTAAGGATGAGCTGTAAAAGTGAGGGGGTTTGTGTCAATTTTCTTGCCGTCTGGGTTAGTATTCTAGAAAAATAAAATCTTCATCTACTTTGAAATTGGGTAGAACTCTAGAGTAATTTTTATAGAGAGCAGTCTTGCACTAGTATATGTGYGTGGAATTCTCTGTGTCTTTTATTTTATTTTCTGGTCACAGTGAAGAAAAATGGATGTTCCTTATTAATGTGGAGGATTCTCAAGCCATTGTAATATACTTCTTTGGCATATTACAGGGGATCTGTCCTCTTTCTGTCCGGCTGATATTTGCCTGGTCAGAAAGAGTTTAGCTAAGGCTAAACTTTGTTTACCCCTGTCGTCTTTGTTATGCCCTCTCTGTACCATTAACATATTATGTTTTCAGTTTTTGCCAAAAGTACGTACCGTTCAGTAGGATATACCTGCTGCAAAAATTTTAAGTGGCTTTATGTTTTTGGGTCTTGTATTATGAAAAATTAATGTCTTTTTTTCAGAACATATCCAAAAAGAAATAACGTAAATATTCTTCATATAAGATATTAAATYCAGTTTGCAAGTAATGTTAAAAATTTGGCCATGGTATTTCTGTGAATTGTGAGAGGGTCTTAGGATCTGGGACTGTTAAAAGAATGTCTTGGAATCTTCTTACAGTAGAAAGAACAGATTTATAGTCTTGAACTATAGCAAAACTTTATTTTCTAGCACCTGAGATCTGATCTTTTGAATAAGTGAAAGGTGTTCAAGAGGCAGGCAGATGAACAGTCTACAGTGTAGCTGTGTGACCCATTCACCAAAATCCTCTTCATCCATTTAAGACTTTAAGAAAGAAACTGATAATGTTGTTGACTTCTACTGTTTTTACCTTTCTGGAACTTAAATTTTATTGTAAAGGTACAATAAAAAWAATAATAATAAAGGTTCTGCCCTACGCAGAAGTTCAAAGCCCAAGATCGTTGTTTCCTTTGTTTCCTCTCCCCCCCCTTTTCCCCGACTTCTCCAGAGATTTGTGAGTGGTGGTGGTGGTATGTTCTGGATTTTATTTTTTATTAGTTTGTTTTCCCCTAGAAAGTTCCTCTATCTCTTGAATTCAAAATCGGGATAATTCTAGCTGATTATGTGAAGTCATCCTCTTTGGTTAAGCCAGCCATTTGCATGTATTCAGTACTGGAAAGTGTGGTTGTATAAAGTGCCCAGTACCTCTCACTCATCCCTCCGAAAGCCAAAGAACAAACCCCCAAGATTTAATAGCAATGTTATTACAATACGTTAAAGTTAGGGCTCTCTCCGGGAAATGCAAATTGAAGCTGCAAGTTTGGTTTAGTGTTTTTACAGCTTGAGAATGTTATTGTTACCGTTATTGCAGTATTTTGTTCCTAGCATCTTGAGGGCTGTTTTTAGCTCAAAATATTTGACTTATTTAATCAGGGAAGTGGGTAAGTTCTTCCAGTCTATGGATCTTGTAGCTTTATGTTAAAAAAGGAAAAAAACACATTTACTAAGTCTGAATATTGCCTAAAAATCTCCTTTACCTTATGTAGAGAAATCTGTTTCCTGTGAGATCTGAAGACGTTTAAAAGGTGGTGATTAGCTGAACCCAGCTGTAATTAAAATACAGCTTGGTCATTGGTTTAAGCTTAATGTGTGCCCACACAGCTTCTGAAAGAGACGTTCCTACATTCAGCCCTGGTTGCAGGTTACCAGTTCCGCCCCACTGCACGGCTGTGTGTGGTTGGCTCCTAGCACGAAAGCAGCAGAGCACCCAAAGAGAGAGCACCTCTTTCCGGAGAAAGTGTGGACGTAACTGGAGTAAGTTAATGCTCACGTCTCATTCCCGTGGACCGTAAATTGAAGGATGGGTCGTGCGGCTGAGTAGAGCCTGTAGCRTGCGCGTGAGCTTGCGTGGAACCTAAGGACAGGCTTTGGGTCCAGTATGTGCTGTGGGGCTCTCCTGGCTTCCTCGTTATTTTAGYGAGGAGGAGAGGTGCAACCACAGGCATCATTAAAAACCTCTTTTGTGATAGCGTGCAGGAGGTCATGTTTTGATGTCCATGTTTCTAGCAACTTCAGCGTAGCACAGTAATTAAGACAGTGAGGAAAGCAGAAGGATCTTGGCTTTCAAACTTACTCCCCCTGGCTCCCATCCAAGTATCGTTAATATGACATGAGATGTTTTGTTGGTATTTGATTAACTGGGAGGCTTGTTCTTCTTTTGCGTGACACATTGTAAGTTAACCACCCGGCATGCTGACATGTGCGATTAAAAACAAACACAACTAAATTGAGAAGCCGGCTGCCAAGTGGGCGGCAGCGACGTGTCCCGGGGGACTCAGCCGGGACGGGCCTCACCGACTTCTGCAYGGGTCTGGCCTTGGCTGCTTTTGAGTTCGGTACTGCATTCGCGGCTGTTCATTTCTGAACACTTTCTTCAKCTGTCTCGTGCAGTTAAACCACTCCTGACACCGTGTGGAAGTGGTAAATGGCGTTGTCCGAGCAGGCTGCTCCGCGGTGGCCCTGCCGTGAGCCGCTCTGCTCCGGCGGCTACCGGCAGCTCCCGGCGCCGGGGGGTTCCTGCCCTCCGGAACCAAACGCTCCCCGGCCGGGGGGATTTTCCCTTCTCCGGCTTCCTGGCCGCTGTGGCCACCACCCAGGCGGGCCAGCAGAGGGCTGCCGAGGGCTAGCTTCACCAGCCGGCCGAGGTCTGCCTTAAGCCCGTGGTGACGGACATGATTAGAGTAATAGASCAGCCTTTTTTTTTTATTCTATCGCAAGCTTACATTTGCTGCTTCCATGAGCTTAAATTCCAGGACATCGAGAATGTGTCTGTCTTCTTATTTTATAATTAACTAATTAATTTCACAAATAAAACTTGAAAAGTTAGCAAAGCTTCTTTTCCCTCTAGTTCCCTTCTCGTTCTCCTCTTTATTGTAAGGTTTTTACCCTTCCCTCTCCTCTTGCGGTCCTTGGTGTGGAAACCGTTCCACATTTCCCAGTCAGCAGCAGGGTTTCTTTAAAGGAAGCGTTACCCAGACAGGGAGCTAGGTTTATGGGTACTAAATATCCAAAGGAGTGAAAACTGTAGCATGCACAATAGCTGTTGAAGTCTTGGTAACCCTTAGCTTCATTTTCAGACCTGAAGTGTGCTTCACAGCATAAAAAGAACCTTCTGCTGATTCAGTGGGCACTTTCAATTCCACTTAAAGCAAAAYGTGCCCTCTGACCTGTTTCCAGACAGATGTGCGATGCTTGTAAAAACACACAAATCCTCTTGTCTGGAACTGCTGATCTGCATCATGTGGCGTAGCCGGGAGTCGGGTGGCCTCGGAGGGCCTCTGCTAGCTCCTCCGGGAAGGGAGAGCCACGGGCAGAGGGGCGGGAAGGTGGGCACCCCCTCAGCCCCCGCTCCTGTGGCGGGACTCTTCTCGTTTTGYCAGCTCCACAGCTGAATGCTTTTCTTCCAGTTTGCCTGCTGATTTATTCCTCAAGCAGGGTAGTTCCTTGATTGATTACTGACTCTGTGAGAATCTGTAGAAGGTATTTTGGGGAAGGGGTAAGCAGGCCTTATATAAAGCTGTCTTGTTCTTCTTGAACATCAGTATCTGCTTTCTTTTCCTTTGAGGCGGGGGKGTGTGTGTGTGTGTGGAATCTTTAAATGTACCTGCTAATTCCCAAATCGAGATTTAGTCCTTTTGTTTGGAATGATTTTATTTTTTTTTTTTTTCAGAGGAACAAATTTTATGCTTGCAGATCATGGACTGTGACTAGAGTAGAGGGAAAACAGCAGCAAGTGGACTGCTGGGAGGGGATACGCACACACATTTTCCTGCTGCTGTCATGAATTACAGCCAGAAAGAGAAATCTATAAAGACACTTAAAGTACGGAACAAATAAGAGTTCCAAATAGTTGGAGTCTCCATGACATATCAGCAGTTCCTTTAAATGACCTGTGAATTTATAGTAGCTTCTGGCTAGAAAGTGTTTTCAGAGTAAAAGAACAGAGTGTTTTTTCACCTGACTTCTCTTCTTCCTGTAGCACAAAAAAATTCAGGACTTCAGATGGAGATAAGGAGAGTCCTGCGAGGACAGATTTGGAAAAAAATATTCTGACAGCCTCTCAGAATGACCTAGTTGGGAGTCCATTAGTAGTCATAGGTTTGATTTGAGATCGTGAGAAAGCTTTCCGTTCAGAGAAGCCAACCATCCCCTGCTCTCATTTTGTCCTGAACAAGCTCTTGTTCTCAGATGGTCACTTGAGCTAAATTACATCTCTCTGCCACACTGGAAAATGGATCTGTGAGTAATGATTTGACAGGAAAACAATCTTCAACCCTACTTGGAGTACCTAGGATGTATTTCGGCTGTTACAACTGATAAATAGGGGAAGGATAGTCTTTGAATTGCACAACAACTTTTAACTGCAGATTTAGCTCTTGTTTCTAAGAATTGTGGTCAGATTTTTCCTTTCAGACGTCCAGCCCTTCAGATGTAGGAATCAATCTCTTGTTGGACAACTGGGAGTTTCACACTCTTTAAAGGGTGGGTTTGCGGGGGGGGGGGTGAGCCTCACTCCATTTATTTTTCCATTTCCAGTGCTAAGTTTGGAATAGGCACTATTTGAACTTAAAGCTGTCTTCATTGTAACATGGCAAGATACCCTACTTTGCTAGAGAAAACAACGTGGTGTTAAAAAGTAAAGCAGTCAATATGTGCAAAGCCGGTTGACTTTAGGAAAAGGAGGGAGGAAATACAGGGAGGGAAGAAAGAGGTAGGTAAACTGACTCTGGTCAAGATTTTGACAAGAATGTAATAACCTTAAATGAGGTTTGTCCCCAGCAGACACTGAAGACATCCTGACCTTTTTTAACTCTGATTTATTCATCATGGGAATGGATTTTGTACCTCATCCATTCTGTGATTGATGGGCAGGAGTAATTTCTGTCTCAATACAGATGAGTATGCTGTGGTAGACTCCATTTGCCACACTGACAGTAGAGTGCCATCAGCCACAGAGTTAGCTGAAGAAATATTTTCCTTTTCAGTCTTGCACTCTAACGTGTGCATGATATATGTGTAAGAGTGGGATGGGAGGAAGGTTACTGAATTGTATGAAACTTGAATCATGAATTTCCTCTACTGTCTGAAATTTTCTCAAATCACAAGGAAAAGGAGTAACTGTGGCTTTGCTCGAAAGAATTTAAGGGGGGGGGGGGGGGGAAGCAGTGAAGAACATTCCCCCACCCCCCACCCCTTTTTCCCATAACACAATTTTATGSATCTTTTATGAACGTATCTGCAAGATACGTTCCTTCTATCTGTAGCTTCAACTGTCATGATCCTTATATGCTGAAYTTGTTTTGTACGACTGTCTTGTCACATGGATGTCCTGGAAAAGTAGTAATGGCCAGTCCTTTAGAAGGGGCAATTATATTCAGCTTTTGTTTCAMAATATTCCAGACAGATCAGTTTTCACAACTACTTTTTCCTCATGATGGCTTTGGGGCGAGAGTGGGAAATATAGGAAGGGAAGAATGAGATAGTTGAACTGATGCTAAATAATATAACATTAACATTGTCAGCTTAATGTATTCCAAAATATGCAAACACAGTGAAAACTTGTGTCAGTGAACATCAGAGATTTAAAAAAAAAAAAACCAAAACCACACAAACCTATAATTCTGATGGTGGGTAAGAGGAGGAGAGCATCTGTAGTTAAAAATTGTAATGAGAGGGTTTATAAACCCTACGGTTATTTCAAGCACAAATGGCTGGCTCTGGTCACTAAACAGTCACCATGTTAGCAGACTATTCCAGGGTCATCCATTAYGAGTTGTGCTGTCTGTTGGAGCATATAGGCAGCTTTCACGTCAGGACAGATGGTGGTAGTGCTTCTATTCTGCAGTTCTTTGCTACTGACCAAAAATGTATTCAGGAAATAACCAAATTATGTGTCAGATATCATAGTGATGGCAGAACATCCAGAAATAAAGGAGGAGAGAGGGGTGAGAAGGACAAGCGTGAGGATACTGGCCTCAGTAGAGCAACGTAATTTTCCATTCTAACTTTTTATCAGCTTACATGCTGAACTGCGGTTCCAGCACACAAATGCTTTGAAAACTGTCACACAAACCGTTTCTGCCAATGCAATCTTGCTGTTCAAGCATTTCTTTCTGCTAGTAGGTGAAGCCCACGTAAAGGTGGGTAGCCACCATTAGATGCTGTAGGGTTCTTCAGAGGATCCTTCTGAAATTCAATATAGTCAATTCCCAGTGAATGGAAAGCATGTCTAAAACATGGTTTCTTCTGCTGGTTTAACATTCTTGTGGGCTTTCCAGAGAACTAGTAGCTCAGCTGAGATGTTGTTTTTCCCCAGCTTTATTTAGTAAAAGCTTGAAGTCCACTACTATGTTTCTTTCTAGATCTTGGTCTACTGGAGATTTTAATTGATATTAGTTATCGGTACACTGCAGACAAAACCAAACGTGAAATGGTATGGTCTGTGATACCTATTTGCTTAATGAGATTCAGGAGCCCAGCCAGGATATCATTCAAACAGATACTGTGGGACAGAAAGCTTCAGGAGTTGAGGGGTTTTTAAGAGGCTTGCGTAGCTGGGCAGCAAGTCATGGCTGCAGTGATACATTTGGAGTTCTGTTGCTGGCTCATTTGGGATTTGCTTGATATCTCGGCTTCTTCATTCAGGAGTCTTTAAAACGGGCAGRTGTAAACCCGTTACACAAAACCTATGGTATCTGCCAAGGTTTGCCTGCTTTTTCTGGAAGGTTGACAAAGTAGAGGCATGTTGATGGTGGTTTAAGAAGCTGAAATGAACAAATAATATGTTGGGKTTTTTTTTCTTTCCTCTTTTCCAAGGTGGCAAATGGTGACTTCACAGGATTCTGGCCTGGTWGGTTGCAGAGGAGACCTCAGTGATCATAACTTAATATGAGTCAGTATGGGCGAACTGGTCAAGTCCTCAGACAGCTCAAAACAAAATCTGTGTGTTGCCTTTCCCACATCTAGGGATTTTTCTCTAATGACACATATTTTAAATGTAACTAGTAATCTCTTTGAAAAAGACCCATCTTATTGCTGTATTTATCTCACCAAATCAAACCTGTTTTTTATGTTAATTTCACAGGACCCCCTAAGTCTCAAATGTGTCTTCTGAGACTGGCTGCTCCCTATCAACATCTGCTGTGCTGTTATTAAAAATAGAAAACTTTGGTGTACTAGGAAATGAATATGGGAATGACATCAAATTACTGGACTTCATATCAAAATTAATGGAGGTCCTGTGTGATTTTTTTTTTTTTGTAATTTGTATTTAATTGCAAGAGAGCTTCCCTTTATTTGTATAAATATACTATTACAGAATATGAAAATTCTACCACTGAATTTTGCACTTGCCTGTTCCATGATAAACAATGTTTTGGTATTTGACTGCTGCATGATAAAAGCTTTGGTATTTGCAGGAGAAGAATGAGGATGCTTGGCAGGATAGGATGGTTTAATTTCTTCGCATGACTTGCTGCTACTGGAATTCTGACATTTTTTTCCCCCTTTATCTTCAGTGATTCTTTCCTTCTTTCACTTTCAAAAGGTAATCTACCGCTGCCTCTTCGCTTTCATGACTGTTTGCTGCTGACCTTTAACAAGCCCTGTAAATGTTACACTAGGTTGTAGGATTTGTACACTTTGTGACAAATAAGGAAGCTATAGAGCTGGTAAATGTTCCAATATCAGTGAAGCTTTTTTAATTGTGTAAAACCTAAAAAGAATGTCTGTAAAGGGACAAAAGGGATAGCCATCACAAAAAAATCCTTTCCTGAAGGGCTGTTGCCTTTTTAATAGAGTTTCCCTATAATACCAGTTCTACCTCTCATTTCCCTTTTCCCCCATAAAGTGATGGCTCATATGCTTCATGCACTAGAAGAACAACTGTGGCMCTCTGAATCATTTCCACCAGCTTTAGTCTCCAGACCAGAACTGTTGATCTGGTTTGCGCTGATTGCTCTCCCCCATCCATTCGCCACCTTCCTACTTCTGTCTACATGGAGCTCATGATAAAGCTGAGATGTACTGTGAGACACTGAAGTAGCCCTCTTGGGTTTTTTTAATGTTTAATACATTTGGGTATTTAATTTCAAGCCTGACGTTAAATTTAATAAGTTCAATAATTCTTTAAAAAAATGTCCTTAATTACACAGTTTCATGCTGCTGTTCAAACGCAGCTTTCCAATCTCTCTCTGAAATGTAGCAATGCTGCTGCTTAGCCTGTGCATTAAAACCGTAATGGCCTGTGTGACAGTGTCCAACAYGCTGTGATGTTCCCAGAGCTTAAGATTCACTTCAGTTTGGAGGGTGAAAATCTATTTGTAATCAAATGAGTGATTCTGATGTTAACAAGATGCCAAGTGCTGTAGTATTTCCAGCTGATGGTGGATAAGTGCATTGTTAATGGAATGCTGACATGTCTTCCATGGGCTTCCTTCTCAGAGGGCTTAAATAATCTTTTGAAATCACCTTGGGAATTTTAATCCTTACTAAGCACAGCGTTTGTTCTTTGGTTTGTCTCTTTCTGCTAACCCTATAGTATTTCTTTGGCATTGCTGCATCAGAGATCATGGCATCTAGATCCCTGAAAGTAATAACCTGATGATGTTTCTCATTAAAAGAGAAAAGAAAATCCTGTTTGTGGGGTTCTACCAAAAAAACCCTAAGCACTGGCATGTCACTGCCTAAGTGTACATGGGGGATCCAGCTCCCAAAGACAACTAAAAAGAATTTTTCTTTTTTTTTTTTTTCCCTCTTCAAGTGAATCTGCTTAATCTGCTGTTTTCTGTAGCCTAAATGTTTTGTGGGTCACTTCTGTCACACTGGCTAAAAATTTAGCCTTTTAAGAACTGCTTGTCTATGGAGCATTAGTTTCCAACCTACCTACCACGTTTAAGGAAATGCGAAATACGTTTTATTGTGTAACGCTCATATGTTTTATAGGATTGCTGAAGAGCAACCTCAGTGAAATGAAGACTTCCTTCTTGCAGCTGATCAGTCAGAAWTTTTAACTGGAATATAATGGGCTGGGTCACAGCTGCAGTTTTTGGTGTGTGTGTGTTTACGTCACTGGACAGACAGCTTAATTTCCAGTTCTGCCATTCATTATTCCAGCACCAAACTACCAAACTACCAATTCAGATGGGTCTGAATGACCATCTCTTTACAGTACTGGGCCTGACGTTCTCAAACTGGCTTATGCTAAAAAAGAATTGTCTAGCTTAATTTTTAACTTGTCAAAGAAATAATTCGGGTTTTTTTGTTGTTTTAAATGTCTCATTAGTTCCCATCAAGCTGTTAGGATTAAAAGAGGAGCATTTCTGGGTAGATTATGATCTAAAAGATCATATTTCTAACATGGGCAGCTTCTAACATGGGCAGCCTGCCCAGACATAGAGATAGCAATGTGATAGTTTATAATTTAAAAACCAACCAAAACYCCTATAATTTGCTCTATTATTTAGCAGCCAGTATGCAGTGCAAGTATGTCATAAATTTTGTATCTTACCTTGTATTATAAAATTTTCTAGTAGGCAAAGCTAGTCTAAGAATGCATTAGTCAATAATGAACTCAAAAGCGTAGGTCTAGGTAAGGAAATGTGGACCTTTCTTCTAATGCATCTGGGCACGCTGTCTGCAGCAAGTCTTTAACTTCCATTCATGAACTTCTGTTGCGCTTKTAACCTAACGGGACCATTTTGATACAATCCTTTCATTTTACCATAAATCATGAGGGTGGGAAAGTGGCTGGAAAAGTTTTCCTGGGCATATTCTCTCCAGTGCTATACCCATCCAGCTTTCCTGATCCTCTTCAAGAACTCTTGGTATTTCTTCTTGGTTTTGGAAGATGATGTGGATTCTTATTCTCTGATGGCAATAAGCAGGTTTAATCTCAAACTGGTCTCATTTCTCCTAYGAAGGAAGTGAAATTGTCCTGAGAGAATTTTACAACCTATGTTGGAAAGARGAATTCCTACTTGAACAATGTTGTTTTTCTGGTGGAATCCAAGAGACGTGAATTCTATGGTCAAGCTTGTACATGTAATTAGAAAGGTGGTGAATTGGAAGCCTAAGATGTATGACTCTTGTGTCTGACCTGAATGTGATCCCTTGGATTTGATCCATGTTTTACTGTTCTGTGCATGCTGTTTCATAGTCTGCAACTTTTGATTTAGTGAATGTAACCTAGTGCATATTAAAAAAACCAAACCACAAACCAAACAACCCTGTTGCTACTGACGTTATATTTTAATTGGACTATTGTATAGCTTAGAGGATAGRCCACAAGGGAACAGCCAATTACTCTGTGTATCTGTCTAAAAGCCTTTTCATTATAGAATACTGATTAAGATTGTATAGCTTCATATTGTTTCATGTTATTGATTTCCATCAACCCCAAGTCGATGGTCTCATTAATTGACAATTACCTTTTTTCCCCATGTTTCAGAAAATTGACATGAGCAACCTGAGGTGTTAAGTTCAATTTGAACTAGGTATCAGTGCGCCTGTTTAATCTTTAACAAGACCCATTAGGCTCCCTGTTTTAATTTTACACAGGCCATAAAGGCATCTCCACAGGGAGGCTATGACCCTCTCSGTATAAGGAGAGCAAAGTTAGCCTTTACAGAAATAATAGGGAATATCTGTGGTAGGGCTTTTTGCCCATCTGTGCTGACAGGAGGAAATCGATATTTTACCTATCACAGATGCTGCAGTAAAGTTTGGGGCCATTGACATGTACCAGCTTACTTGAGTTGTACCTTTAATTTGTTTCACTGTATGTGTCTTGCTGGAGTTGTTGGATACAAGAAGTGAAATCTTTGTCTTGCATGTCAGAGGTGAGAACGTTTGAAACCTAAAGCACAGAACTAATTCTTTTGGAGGGAGGAACCTTGTGTATAAAAYGTGAAGCTGGGGTTTTTATTTTGTTAGATAAAGATTGCCTTTGTTCAGGACTCTAACTTCCAAAAAATACTTGCTCRTGTGTCTTACGTAAAGCAGTCAGCCTTTGATTGGTGGTATGTTACACCTACCCTTCTAGCAGCTTCCTCTAGCTCAGCTAGCTGCAGCTAGCTAGTCTTCCAAATTCCATGCCCCACCAGACATGTTCCTTAATTTCAGTCACTGTGSAAGTGACAATACAGAGCTGGAGGACATCAGCATGCTGATAGTGCCACAGCCCCATCTCTTCATGAACTTTCCCAACAGTCCTCAACAACAATGAGCAATGAGGTCCTTTTATAGCTTCAGAAGAGATGCTTGAGGGCAAAGAAGCAATTGTCCCAACAACCCTTTGTGTTTAATCAGAGAAGCAAAAATGGAGCTACTTGAGAGCAGCACTACCTAGCCCAGCTAAGCTATGTCAGTAGGACTTTATTATAATCAGYGGCATCAAAGGTTTTCTCATTGTGCATACTGTTTGTTCAAGCAAAGAACAAAAATTAACAATGCTATGGTGCTTGATTTTAGTTGGCGTTTCTTGGTCTCATGCAGTGACTCGGTGCTAGGAAGTTAATTGTATGCAATGGTTATAAATTTACAGATTCTCAAAAGAATTGTTTTTCACAGTCCCTGTCCTCTTGTGCACTTCTGTGTCCCGCTGTACTCCATTTGCATGCTCTTGAGGAAAGCATAATGAATTACATTTGTCTTGGAAAGGTTTGTCTTCTGGCTGTTGTCTGACACGGCTGTTTCCCTAACTGACACACATTGGTAAGAGTAAATGGGTCCCGCAACTACTCATCGGTGAGAGGTGGAAAGAAACTTGCATGCCAGTATAAATGAACTCTTGTTTGGAGCATGCAGTGCCATATGCCTGTCGTTGCTTTGAAACCTCCTACTTGTACTGGACGAATTTAGAAGGCAAAGAGTAACCTCCACTTATTTTGCAAGGCCAAAGGTCAGGTACTTGATTCCAAGTGTAGAAAGAGATGAAAAATTTCATATTATTATTTTCAAAGATTTACCAGGAACTTCACTCAATTTCTAGTTAGAGACAGTCTCCCAGAGCCTACCCCAACCRTTAGTACTGTGTATTGTTTCGCAGAACTCATCTTTCTGTCTTCTCRTTGTAGTTCTATTTCACTGGGTAACCTCAGTGACTCAAAATTAGAAGACGATCTTGATGGAGTTTCTTATGAAGTTTGTGTTAATTTAGATTAAAGTAGTCTTCAGAATGTCTTGGGTACTTTCCAAGTAGAGACTGTAATCCCTCTTTCCCAAAGGTTATTAATTCATTGATTATTAATTGTATCAATGTTATCCTTAAGAACTTGTGACTAGGACCCAAGGACTCCAAGTTTTAGAGCTGTTCCTCTTTATGTTCTTCATACTTTCTTTCAATTTTTTTCCTGATGTGGATTTTAATGAAAGATCATTATAATTTTACTTTGAAATAATATTTTGCTTTGCTACTGCTCAGTATATTGCTGTACATATCTACTGTTTTGTTTTATGCAGTCAGTCTCTCTAAGAGCAAAGCAGATTTATGGTTCAATTACAGACACTTTGACCTTTAATGAGTTGTGACAGAGGAGATGGTAGCAATCTTCAGTGAGCCAGAATTTGTTACCACAGTTTTCCAAAGAAACAGTTACAACGTTTATTATGCTGATGAGTTTAAATATTTATTTTAGCTTCTCTTCAGGTTAAATAGTGGATCCATTTGAAGTTGATTTCAAAACTTCTGCTGACATGAAAAGCATCAGAATTTTACCCTCTGTTTCCTCTTTCCTGTCTTACAAGAACATTACTTTCCCTTTAGCTATTGCATCAGGCAAAAGCGATTACTTTGAAAGAGATTACTGTACATGCATTACATACATGCAGCAATATACCCATGTTGGTTTCCCACAGCCTCACTTTTATTTCTTGTCTTGACCAGTTTTAGGATTGAATCTCTCCTGTGTTTCATTTTGGGATGAGATAATATTAAGGAAGAGGTTTTGGGTTTTGCTTGTTCGGGAGTTTTAGTGGGATATTTTTTTAGAGGAGAAGGATCTTTTTTAACACACCTCTTTGCTTTATTTGGTTGTACTTTCTTAGTGGGTTTCGAAGAGTAAAAGGTACAATAAAATTCAAGCTTTTTGAGGTTCTCACTGAAAGGATTTGAAGCTTGGTAGGTCTGCTTTTTTTTTTTTTCTTTGAGCCATTGACACAGGCTGAATTGATGTGAAGCCTCAGGCCTTCCACTGCTGAATTTGTCTAGAGCATGAACAATCTCATTATTACAGAGTGCACTTGAAGCTTGAAATATAGAGAGTATGATGACTACATTGATGGTTAGCTTCTGCACCCTATGAGTCAGTGTCATCAGTGCATTTAATGTCTAGGTTTGTGCCAGCATTCGCATTCGTGTGCTTGAGTGATGGCRGATGATAATGACTCATGCTTCATTTACTGGTGTCCTATCACTTTTTCTCTGGCTTCATGGACCTTTTGTTGAATCTCAAAGAGCAATTACYGGGAAAGAATGAAGTCTCTATGCATGAATAAGGGTCAGAGAATTCAGAGGGACACTGAGCATTGTTTTTCCAGAGAAAACAGGATGTTTTTCTTTCTTTGGTTTTCCTGAAATACTGGTTTCTGTCATGTCTTCTGCTTTTATCAGAGTAGTTYAAGATCCTGTGTTGCAGGCGCAGAAATTCATAAGGTAGCGTGGCTGTGCTCATTTATCCACTTCTTGGTCGAAAAGTAAAGTAGAAGTGGTTGCTGTGGTTTAAAAATTAAAATAAACAGAAGCTGTGATGCTTAAATACACTGCACCAAAAGCAGTTCCACGATTTCCATCTGTATTGGGAAAATACAGTGTTGTAGTAGTAAAGATCTGGAGAGGTTTTAAGCTCATTATTACTTAAATAAATAATGCTTTARTAAATTGAATTTAATTTATTAATTATTTATTATTTAAATTCAGGACTCTTAAAAAATACTAGACAAAAGACTTCTGTCAGATGTCTGGTACTTACCATCCTACTTCTTCTYTCTTCCCTGTTGTCTTTCCTGGCAGAAACAATGCAGAAAGATGTGGTTGGTGGCATAACCATGTGAATGTAAAGCAGCCAAACCAGGGCCTGTTCTAAAGCTGCTTCTTGTTGCAACATCACATGGTCTGAAAGTCACAAAAAAGTTGACCACCTTGATGTATTTCTCAAAGGGATGTAAGATAAGAGGCATCCACAGCAGTTGAATACAGAAGATTGCAAAAAGGAAGTTTTAGGTCAGATTCGGAGATCAGAAAATACTTTCTGGCGTGACCAGTCAAACATCGGTGAGRGGTCTGGGATTTGTGTTTTACTCAAGTCAGACATGCAGTGTTTTGCAAATTCTGTTGTGTGTATGAACAACTGAAATTGGTTTCCCATTTGTGGGACTGAGAACTGTAAACACAATTATGTGCATGTGGAAGTAAAAAGACATATTAGAAGATGCTGGGTCAGTAGCAGATTTTCAATGAAGCCTAGAGATGTTCCTGTTGCCTGCAGGTCCCTTTCTTCCTCCAGCTGAGAAAGAAACTGAGACCAACTTAGAAGGTCTAATGCATGCACTGTAAGGCAGCCTTGCATACAGTTTCAGAAGGCTTGCAGAGTGATGTCCGCAGTTCTTAAAAATAAGGAAGCTGATACAAATACTAGTTCTCAAACAGTTCTTTTCCCTATGGAGATATTGAAAAGGAAAGCTTGGGAAACARCTCCCTGCCACAGCAGCCGAGAACTCATGCTGTTATTTAGACAACAAGGATGAAGCTGTACGAGATGGTTGGATCTCATTCTGACCATGAAACTGTTGATATTCCTTAACTGAAGAGTTGAAATCTCTGTTCCGGATGTTGTGCCATATGCTATATACATTTGCAGTACTCCTAAGGGAATGGCGTGTGTTTATCGCTGATTCAAAAATCCTGAATAAGTACATAACACGCATTAGCTGGCCTCTCCTGCTCAAGGCAGTTTGCCATTACAGACTGGGGCTTCTAAGGTGGTGCCACATTTGAGGCATCAGTAGCCCCCTGACTACTGATAACTTGATCCTGCACCTTGTTGCATTTTAGGGGGCAGTGGTTTGAAATCTGTCCTTTTTAAAATACAATTTTGGATCAGAACTTAATTACAGCCTAGCAGGTAACGATACCAGCTGGTGCTGGTGCTACCAGCAGTAGCATACACTTACATGAGCCTGGGAGATACACTCATGATATTTCTTAAAGACCAGAGAAATAGATAGCTAAGGCATAAGCTGGATATGCAATCTTTACTCTGCAACAAAATCATTGTGTTTTTT
This sequence comes from Oceanodroma leucorhoa, assembly GCA_030449065.1. NCBI lineage: Eukaryota > Metazoa > Chordata > Aves > Procellariiformes > Oceanodroma > Oceanodroma leucorhoa. The sequence continues at coordinate 2,462,277 of JASVER010000065.1, forward strand.
TCAGTATCTAGGCTACTCATCTGTGCTGAGAAGTTAGGAGCTCTGTTCGCCATCATTAGGGCTGTGTCCTGGCTGAATGCAYGCAGATGTACTGGGCTCTTTTTGAGGCAGTATTTCTAATTGTGTATGTTGCCTTTGGAATAGGATGGACTTTTTTCTCTAACTTTGTTATTTTATCCTTTTAGCCATCAATCTTTCTTTCAATTGATTTGAAAAATTAAAAGCAATTAGAAAGTTTTAATAAGGACTGAACATCAGATAAACTTGCTACCCATTAACAAAATCACCAGAAGACAGTGCTTCCTAAAGGGAGTTAGAGGGGATGTAAAGAGAGCAGGGTTGGAGTTTCTTCCCTGAATTATCATTATGCTGTGTAATGAAGCAGAAGCTTACACAGCCATGAACTAATTTGTTATGGCTCCTCATGAGGTCTGCAGCCAGCTGGAGAGAGGTAAAGAGATGACAGTAGTTTGTTAGGAAAGGGAAGGAAGAAGCTTTCTTTAATAACTTATTTGAAATTTTGGATTTTTTAATGCCATCTTTGTTCAAAAGCCATTTGTATTAAATCAGTTGTGTCTGATCTATAAATTGCTAGTGCTTACCTCCTTCCCCCCCACCCCCCCCTCTGTTTTTGAACATCATGAGTGCAAAAGAGAAGGTGACTAAATACCGACAAGTGATGCTGTTCACACACTGTAGCAATCTGTTACCAGCTTTAACGGTAGGATGCTGTTTCGGATCTGTTTGAATGAGAAATATGTTTATCACAAGGGTGCTGAGCTGTGCTTCCTTTTTGATTCCTTAATTTTTAATGTGTAATGATTCTGCTGAAAGCAATTCTCTTCCCATTTTTCTTAAGGCACTGCAATGTTCATTAATAAGAGCAGCACTGTTGTAAGGTGCAATGTGTTGCTGCTGTATTAAATAATATATATTTGAAAACTGCATTTAAAATGATGTTTTGAAGGTATGTTTCCCATGAGCAAAACAGAGAAACTGCTACTTTGTCCTTAATTCACATTGTTACCTTACAGATCACAAGAAATACAAGAACAGAAACATTTGGAGAAAGTTGTTTTCCACTTGTGTTTTTTATCACATGCAACCTGTTGTTTTTAACATAGGTTGTAAAGAATTTCCTAGTATTTTTTTATTCCTAGTATTTTTTTATTCCTAGTATTTTTATTAACAAATCTTAATTTATTTTGCAATGAGAAATCTGACGAAACACGCTTAGAGAAGAATTTCATCCCGTAGCTCAGAAATCTCTTAAACTTTCTTCTGGAAGCATGAGTAAGGGTTTCATCTTTGAAGCTAACAGCCTGGATGTGGAAGACAGGTCTTTTAAGGTCTTTACACAAGTTTGATGCACCAGGTACTTGAAGTTAGGTTTCCTGCTTGGTGGCTCACCATTCTGGTAGATGAGGTCTCTGTATGTATCCCTTTAACAAATGCAATATTTAGCTTTTTACACATGAAAAGGGTATCTGTATTTTATTGTTTGTCTTACTCTTTCTTTTAGAGTTCCTTCCTTAGGATTATGGAGTCCTTGACTGAGATTTTAACACCAAAACAAGCATATGTGCTAGTGTGAATCACARTTGCTACCAGCTTTGTTTGCAAGTGGTCCCAGAGTGCAGCTCTGTCTCTTACAATCTGGCTTTTCTGGCATGGGGCTCATCTGCTTTCCCTTGATACGGAACAGGGATTTCTTCTGAAGCCCTTCATCACTCAACACCTTTCCCTCCCCTGCATGAAGAGTAGCAAACCCAAGAGCACAGAGCCAAACTGTCATTTCTCCTTAGCTTCCCAAGGACTTTTTGGAGGAAAAAAATACCCAATCCCTGTGTTGCCTCAAAGGGGATGATATCTGCTTGTCCCTGCCAACCGTTCTAGCTCTTTTTGCTAGCTCTTTTGAATTGCTGGTGGTACTTAGAAACAGCACTGGAATACTCCCAACTTTTAGGTATTTTTTACATGCCTGGAGAGTGCCACAGCGTTCCTCTGTCTGTTTTAGACAACCATTGTCCCCTTGCTGGCAATAAATATGCAGAACATCTGTACTTCCATTTTGATTTTGAGTTTGTCAGAATGAGCTTGGACAAACTGGCAGCTAGGGGATATTTAAACAGTGGAGCTTTCAACAGCACACACTTGTGAAAAACCATACAACATTTGTGTGATTTGAATCTGCTGGTGTTCCTTGCCCCTTGCTTTTGTACGGGAAAAGATGGTGAAGGACTCTTCTGTTTATCCATGTTTATCAGGTGTATTTGCCTGCCTGGCTCCAGTGAATCTGTCTACTGAAGTTCAAGACAAATTATCAGTAACTGGTCATCAGGTTCCTAATTTATCCTGTGCAGACTRCTTAACTCCCTGTTTACTGAAACCTACAAAAATCAGGTTTTTGTAGGAAAAAAACAAAGCAGAAGTTCCCTAGTGAGTAAAAAGCCAAAGATAAATGAAACACTAGCCACAGCAAAGGTAGTGAGCGTTGCCTTGCAGCTGATTTCTGGTACTGTCTGGCAGGCATTTAATGCGTAGAGTATACTAACCAGTGGTTCCAAAAAACTGTGGAAGTTTGGGTCATGCCAAAAAAAAAATGCATTCATGTCTCTTCAAGTAGAAAGACAGTCTTCAAACTGCTGAAGCTCGGCACTGACGGGAAGACTCTGAGTTGATAACTATGAGAAAAATGTAACTAACTTGTGAGATCTCTCACTATGGTGGGTATCCCTTCTTGAGTTTTATGAATTTGGTTGTTCCGGAAGATGATATTGAGGAGTAAAAGGAAAGAAATGTGATTTGTGAATAAATCTCTTCTCTACAGAGGACTGCYTTTCTGCTTTACTGGTCCTGGATGAGTGTGTAGACCTTGTACAAGAACATTCTGTATGCACTTCTAACTACAAATACATATATTAAAAGATGCGCATGCAGAGTGGCGGAAATAAATGCTTTGTTAGACTGAAGAAAAAAAAGATCTCATAAGCAAACAAATTATACTGAATGTACACAAAAATGAAAGGTAATGACCGTTGCACAGGCAAAAGGAAGTGATCTATTTTGTTGCATAAAACTGTAATATATGTGGCTGGCAAGGAAAAGGGAAAACCTTTTCCTTCTCTCACACAACAGCAATCCAGAACAATGRTTCTTTTGTGTGATTAACTCTGTGAATGTTGATGCCAGGTTCCAAAAGTGAATCCACATGGTTCCAAGTTGGTAGATATTACCTCACTTGTGGTGTTGGCTAAATGAAATTTCCTCCTTGAGAGCTTGTTTGAAAGCTCCTTTGATCACTCCACATAACAAGAGGATTCATCTCAAAATGTCTGTTTGGTTTTAACATACCATTTTGATTTCAGAATAGTAAAACAATATGCTATTGCAACAGGTCAGGCATTGCCAGACCATTAATATGTACCTTGGACATGTGAGAAGAGACCTCTTCTTAATTKAAAAGTAAAACTTCACCATGGTTCAGTTGTGTTGGAGGATAACTSAGGCAGAGAATGTTTTAATGGTGTTCTTCTGAAGATCATCTTGGGTTACTTTGTTTAGTGTGTATGAAGTACAGTTTAAATAGGTAACTTCGATTTCCTCCCTTCCCATCAGCCTTCCCAGTGCTGCTTATAGAGCAACTCCCTTTAAAATCTAAATAGGGACCTGTTAAACTGCCTATTTTAGGCAATGCGCTTAAACCTTAAATAAGGTTACGATCTGATGCATTTAGGAATAATGACTTAAGATGTTACCAGCTACAGCCATCTGTTTTGCTGTAAGGGATTGTCCCTATAGTAGATAATAGTGGGAAGTGCATCATTTGCTTAGCTGCTTCAGACCAGTCCACTTTGCTGTCTTAAACTGCTGAAAAAGGTGGGTTTGAGCTGGATTGTGAATTAAGGTACAGGCACACACACGCTGGCTTGGCTCTGTAATGGAGGTTGTGACCTCTGAAAGTGATAACATTCCCACATCTATTTTCCTGGAGATTTTTTTTGAAGGTACAGCATTGCTTTCGTAAGTCGCCTCATTTGTAGTGTGGCTTTGGGTCGTGGAGTGCAAGGGTCAATTTTAGTAGCCTGAAGACAGGAGGATGTTGGCACTCCAATGTGTTCTCAAAAGAATGCTCTCGAAGATGCATACCTGAAGGAATGAGGTATATCAAAACCCCTGCTTTTCTTCACYGTTTTGTTAACACATTTGAAACCTGCTTTCAGATGATGTTCTTTCTTTAGTGTTAAGGCTTCTATTTATGTAGATAAGCAGGCTCATTGACTGCTTGGCCCCATTAAGCTGAGTGTGTGTGGGGGGGTTCTGAAAACCCACAGAATGTTCATCTTCACAGTCCTCAAAACATTACAGTGTAGTAATGGAATGGTACGTTATACTGCAGTTTGGCACCCTCCCCCTCCATAAGGTCTCCTTCTTGAAAGCAAAAGATAAACTTATTACTTATAAATTATATTTATTGATATAAATTATATAGTTAGATTCTCTTGCTTCAATTCTGTTTGTAGCTTGTCCTCAGCCAGCTGTCATGCTCAGGCTCTGCTACTTTGACAGCTGTACTAACTTCTTAACTTCAAATAACATGAAAATAAGTACAGCCTGCCGACCCTGCATTTAAAACCAACCAGTGCAAACAAGAGATACTTGTAATAAGGCAGYGTGAGAGCTCTGATGCTCTTGTCTTCCACTTTCTTCCTAACGTCTGTCACTCGGCAGTTTCCTTAATTTTAAAGTTTTCCTAAGTTGAATCTAACACTGTAAGACTTTGTTATATTGTATTTTATTTGACTTTATATAGGCTGAAGTGGTACCTCTTTTCACCGTACTCTATTGCTTTTCCTCAGGAGCCTATGGATAATGAAATCTTGCCCCACTGTGAGAGTAGGGCAAGAGTACTTTATCCTAGCTCATGCTGATTCAGCAGTGCAGGTACTGAATCKGTGCTCCCTGCTTTGTGGACTGCCAAATTTTTCTTTCTCTAGTCTCAATCCCCCCTCCAATTTTGAGAAATACTGAGTTAGAACAGCATTTTTCTTCACAATTCTTGGTTATCTTTAACGCTGATGAGATAGGTACACTGTAGATCTACCATGCACAAAGGCGGATCATGCTGTACTGTACACTGTGGTTAGCGAACTGAACTTCTAGACGGAAAGCCTCCRAAGGGTTAGCAGCTTTTGCTCTTCCTTTCACCACAGCAAGAAGCATGGGTGTGTTTGGGTCTTTGTTCCAGGGACCATTTGTAATGCTAGTGAAACTGTATGACTGTCTGCAGGATATACCATGTCTTGGWGTTCAACAACCCTAAACAACCATAGCCTATACTCTTTTTCCTCCAGGCTGTGTTGTTAGATACTGTAGGCAGCATATAATTTTAGAAAGTTAYCTATTTTGTTTTAATCATTGAGCCAATTAGTAGCTGAACTCTTTCATGCTAATATTGAAGATTCTGGGACGTCCTCAAGTTCTTTATATACAGAAACAGTATGACTGTGATGATAAGCCATCCACTTGTAAGCAGCTATACAGCTGTGGGTGGAGAATTTAGGAGTTATGTTATTTTTCTACTTCTTTTGCAAGTTACCCATGTCTCTGGAGAAGCATACTATTGACCACACGATAAGTAACATATGTAAGAAAACTGGTAGCACAGATACAATAATTARGATGAGTATAGTTTAAATGGGAGCTCAAAGTAATGTGTAAAGTAGGATACTTAATATGAGAACAACAGAAAATAATCTTGGGAGAGGAAAAGTTTGATCAGTAATGGAGGCTGGTTGTACTCTTCTTCATTCTGGTTATCATAAGGTCAAGTTCTGGGAGGATACCAGTGCAGGAAGGCAGTGGCTGTAGTCCCTGTTGGGAGGAAGGAWTTCTTTCTGTTTCCCCTTCATTAATTTTCCTGCTCTACACAGATTTTGATCTGTCTGGGAACCTGAAACTCTCTTTGGAGGGGACTTTACCCTAGGCTGGAAGCTGCAATACAAAGTGGTGGTGAGACACTCCCTCCCTCTTACCTTCTCAAGGCAGGGAAACCCATTACATTGGTGTGATTCTCTTGTGCATTTTCAGGATCAACAGGTACTGCCACCACCCCTTCCCTTGCACCCCCACCCCAACCACCACAACAAACCACCACACCAGCCCAAAACTTCAACAGGTAACTGCTTTCCTCTGACATTTGGTGAGGAAGAACCTGGCACCAGCTGGTGCTGGAGTAGATAGGCTGCACAGAGGCCAAGGTGCAAGTCCAGCAGGCTGCAAAGCAGCACAGAAAAGATGAATATTGTCAGAGYGTACTGGCATTGGTTCCTAATGTTTTGGGTATTGTTTGGTTGTGTGTATATTCAGAGTAGCAATATGAATGTTGACTGGCTCTGGTCAAGAAAAAAGTTGAAACAGTGCAATTCCAACCTTGCGTGGAGTGAAGTCCTGGCCCTAGTAAAAGACTTCATGCTGCATGGTGGTAATTCACTGTACACTTTCTGGTCAAACCTTCCTAACTTCTGAATCTTAAACAGTGTCTCTTCAATAAAGACTGGTTGGACCAGTTCTCAGGTTGATGCATTTCCCATATTGCTTTGTTACAAATTTTTTTATTTCGGGGGTGGGGGGGAAGGCCACGACATGACACGACACTTCAGGAATTTTAGGATGGGGTCAGATTTGACTTAAACAGAGTTGCACCAGGGATGTGGTGGTATGATTCAGATGAGTTCTGCTCACTGTATTTTTATTTTGGGAAAGGAATTCTTAAATCTGGTTATATAATAGGGAAGCATAACCAACGTGTTTTCCTTGCCACCTCACCCCATGACATTGTTTCTTTCTGTGACTGTTTCTTTCTGTGACTATGTGCTTCGTAAGGCAAACAGTCCCCATGTTAAGGGAAATACATATCTCAGACAGATTTAATGCAAGTGGTAACCTCACAGAGTTCGTTTGCAAGTCCAAGGCCACTGTTTGATTCTGTAACTTTAATAAAAGAGGGTTAAAGGTGGAAAAGACCTAGAAGTCATACTGTCCATCCCTCAGTTGATRCTTGGGTCATGAAGCATTAGACCCTTGTGGCATTCATTAATGCTGCGGCATGAGATTGTCCAGACTGATTTGTTCATCCACCTATCATCGTCATGGCTTGGAAAATATTGTCAGATGTGATCCTCATTCTTGTGCTTTGTGCTGGCAGATTATTGTTGCTGGTTTCAGCTACCATTGCATCAGGCAAAGAAAATAGACCTTTTCCTCCCCCCTCAAATTCAATTACAGCTTTGGTTGTGGATATCAAATACATTCATGATACTTTATAGCATCAAAGAACGAAAATAGTCCAAAGATGCTTGTCATAGCCATAGGCTGCAATATTATACTGAGTCATTTCTGTGCGCAGTAAAGTATTAGGGAGGGAGAAAAAGGGGGAGATGAAGCAGTGTGCAGATGCTGCGCAAGGCTGTGTGATGCGTAGAAATAGATGAGTAGTTTCTGTGGGGCCAGGCCTTTCCTCATAGGAAACCTTGAATTTACAGATTTGTTCAAAGTGATTTGATCTGTGCCATTTCCTGTCACACACTGTGCTGTGGTCAGATATTGCAATGCATCTGTTATGGCAGTTATGGTAGATTTGGGGAGTCATATGAATAGAGRAGTGGGGAAGCTGAGCTATTCGTAATTCTCTTTCAGGATGGCTACCAGAACACAGCCACTTAATTTTGGGGTCGGTGTTTATTCACTCAGTTTATCTCTTAAGGAGAAAAAAAGTACTTTAGCACTCTGTACATCAACCTTTGCTGAAATCTCGCCTAGTATTGTTGCCACGTCTTTCTGTCTGGGTCTTTATTGCTTTTTTGTCGTATCATATCTGTAAATGTTTTCTGTGTTCCTTGAGATAGGAAGCATGGCTGTCTATTTTGGTCAACTAGAGGCTTTTTGAGTGCTTCTTCAGGAAGAAAAGGTGAAATGAAGATGTGCCTGCTGACTAGCAGAGAGGTTGCTTCCTCTCTGTTGAGAGCTTCCCTGTTTGTTGATAGCCTGTACAAACAGGAATGGATCTGGGGAGAACTCTGTGYGAAATTCCTCCTTCGCCACACCTCTTTCTGCTGTATAGACCTTGTTAGAGTAAGCCATGACTGAATTAGCTTTTCAGAGATGGTGCAGTGTCTCAGATGGTTTTGGTTTTGTATTTTGTGTGTAGGTTTTCTTTCCCTCCTACCCTTCTCCTATTAATTAGTTAGTGCCGGGTGGAAAATCTGATCTGCTTGCTGATTGTTGTCTTCATTATTGAGTTGTAGCACTAAAGCAGTGTCATTATCCCATGAACCTACTTTTATGTCTTTAATAAATTCACTCTTGCTACTTTACACAGGGTGTTAGATTGATGGAAGAAGGTCAAGATGAGAGAGCAAGTTCCCTCAGAGTGTGTTGTGCTAAATGTTCTGTCTCCTTTGAGCTGCTGGTCCTTGAGCCATAGGCATAAGGAGCACACTCATTTAAATCGTGGTTTTTCAGTGAAAAAATGGGAGTGTGTTACAGTGGGTACCTCATCATTGCAGAGTGGAATGAATGTGTTCATTTGAATCATAAAGCTTGAATATACAGATGGATTTTTTTTCCTCCTTGAAATGAATGTGTGTTTATGTTCATCTTGTATGTGTATGTGTTCCCAATATCAGAAATAAAATGGGAGAGTTCCTTGCCTAAAGACAGGCTGGCTTTTCTCTTTTGCTTTAGTTTCCAGTTGTCATACAATCTGATTATGCATTTGTGCATTGAATGAGTCCTACCTCTAGGAGAAAATAAATAAAGGCCTTGGGAGACTTTCTTAAAATAGTCTAGAAAGTAGAAGCTGAAGTTGAAAGAAGTCTTACATATTAATTATCTTTTTTTTTTTTTTTTAACCTTACTTCCCAATCTTAGCTCACAGTCTTAAACTGAATCACAGCTTGTCCGATACAGCAAGTTTAGTGAGTGGGTTGATGCTTGTTTCAAGTTCTTCAGACCACACATAGTAGAAATTAATTTACTGAGTAGTTGGGCTCTAGGGCAAATCTTASGTGCATGCTCACAGTAGGGGTGACCACTCAATCCAGAATGACAGAGCAGCAAAGCTAGTGGGAAGTGTGTAAGGTTGTGCCGTCAGAAGAAAGAGCTGTGGGCCTGTTCTGACAAAACAGGGATATGGGGAATGTATTAATTTTACTCATTTTCTGGATTAAACCTGCATAATCCTGGGTGCATCATGCCTCACTGATACTGTATGATAGARTTCGGACCCCCATCTTCACGTTTATTATGTGTTTCAGCATGGGCACAGGCAGAACACTGGCAGCCAATCTGGCATAACTGTGTTAAATTCTCTTAAAGCATTGCATTGTTTATCAGGATTAGCAGRCTGTTTTCTTTTGTAGCTATACTGTTCTATTGCCTCTCTCCTTCATGAGAACATTTCCTCCTCAGTGAAAGATGTCTATATTTTTCTCTTATAAGTAAGACTGATAACTTGCTATTACTCACATGGAGGATGAACTTCTGTAAGTGAGAGAAACTTTAAAATCCTTTCCTCAGATAAAATTATTGTGATTCTTCCTTGCGTCAGGTAACTTCATCTCTTCAAGTACATGCTGCCTAAGTAAGGGCATGCCCTTAAAAGCCCACCTTTCATCTCCTTTTCAAGCCAGAATTAATTTCTGTCATGTCAGTCACCTCCATGGATTCTGTAGTTGTCACTACAGGATTATATTGGATTATTCATTTATTAGTCTTTCTAAAGTAACATTTGGACATACATCCAGAATTAATATAGCTATAGAAATCTGTAGTAGATAATGAGTTGCATATAGGCAGAGAAGCTGCCTTATTTTGACTAAAGCTGTTTAGAACAGCAAGATCTCTAGTGACATAAGCAAAGCGGAGACAGGAACAAGTTGGTTGACTGCTTCTTATGTAATTGTGTAATTTTCCTTCCTTTGGCATCCTCTCTGAACTTGCCGCACTGYGTGGAGATCTTAAGACCGATACAAAGGAAGTGTTCTCAGTGTAAAGATGGACCTGTGTCAGTGACAAGGTACCCTGTAGGTTGTCTTATCAGCCACAGCACATTGGGAAGGAAGTTGCTTTGTCATTTGCATATTAGTTGTTTGTTTTTAAAAAAAACTCTCAATTTATAAACTCTTAAGGGTAGAGTTAAATTTGTTCTCTCTCCTGGTAATAAACTTCCCAGGGAGAATTCTAGAAACGCTCTGTGTGTAGTAAAGCTGACACTTCAGGTGGAAAGAAGCTGAGGTGTGAGCTTCTTCCTRCGTGCAGCAGAGCTACGTGGGGTATGGCTGTCACAGCCCCTTGTGTCCCACCTCCCCTTTCTTCCTTCTTAGTCTAACGCACACAAACTGAAGGAGGAGAGTCTTTAGAAGAAGAAAGATGCGGCCATTTCTGCGTGTGCTTTGCTAAAGCGTCGTTGCAAGTCTTCACTGAGTATTGATTCTCATGAGTTTCGAGAAGGGAAGTGCAGTTAATCCTACTTCATAGGTGAGGAGACTGAATAAAAAAGAAGCTTATTGAGTTGTCCAAAACTACACAGCAAGAGAGTGGTGAAGGCAGGGAATCCCTAATACTCTACACCCCTACTCTGACAACTTACTCTCTCACTGGCCACAGCAGCATTTATAACCTTAAAATTGTGGCGCAGTCTGATATCTTCCAGAAGCATGCATTCTGCTCTTGCATGAAGTATGTCTTCGCTCAGCTCCCTAGGTTAGACTAAATAAGGGTTGTAGCCCATTTTTGTTAAYGGCCTCCTTTATTTCCCAGTGCACTGTCCTGCTAGCTGTGCSGTGCTTCCAGTCCGCGCTCAGAGTCCTGTTGGGCGCTCAAGCTGAGAGCCACCGCTCCGCCTCCTGCTGAGAGCAGCCTTTAGGTACCCGTGAAGGTGGGAAGGAGAAGGCTTGGGATGGCGGGGTGAATCAGCACTTTGAAAGGAGCACAGCGCAGTTGCGGTGGGATTTGTATTCTCAGGTTTATCATAGCTATTCTTARCTGCACTTTCCCACTGTTGTTCAGAATAAACGGGAGCTCTGGTTTACTGTTGAAAATAGGTTTTGTTTTGGAGATTTTTCTCATGGAATGGTCTCTTTAGTGTTTTTTCTGTTCCTACAAGGACACAGGAGTAGCTCTTCTGTCTAATGAAAGAGAACTCTCTATTAAGTCGCAAATTATGCAGGATATTTAAAACTCTCAAGTGACTCTCTGGCTATGGTGAAAGTACCTTTTTCTCTTAGGACTTTACTGTGGGCGTTGTACTTTTTCTCTAAACTTCAGTAATGATCCTTGCAAGCTAAGCTGTTCTTCCCATGTGTTGCTTTTGTGAGAAAGCTGAGCCTTGTATAGTTACAGGTTCGTCTTGAATGTAACTTATTGTGTCTTTTCTTTACAGTCTTCATAGAAGACTTTGTCTGAAGATGGTAGTATCAACCAGCAGGACTGCTGTGTAGTACTTTCGGCTCAGCCTTTCCATTATAGATCTCCCCTGTGAGTGGCTTATCCTCTAGCTCAGATGTTTGAAGTGCTTTCAGGCTGAAACTAAATGTATGAGTTCTCTGCCTAGAAGCAATCCCCACCCTAATATTCCCTTAAAAGCAGGTTAGCTGCAGAGAGTGTAATGTAATCCTCTCTGCCTTCAGCACTTTCCAACTGAAAGTGTTTAAACACTTTCCAAACATTAAATTAATACTTGCAGCACTTCTGTCAAATCAGTGGCTTGATGCTCAGGATGAACARATCAATTTTATACATATGAAAACAGAAGCAAAGAGCAGAGTGGCGTACAGAAGGTCATGATTGCAGAGCTGGGAATACAAGAGTCTAGTGTCACAGATTCCAGCCTGTTTTAAGAATGAGAGTCCTTAAAACAGCTGATGAGTTGTTGTTTATTTTTTGTGTTTCTTCCATCTGAGATCATCTTATTGTTGCCCAAGATCTGTGTGGTGGTGGTAAGTCCCATTTTTTTTAATGTACTTATATGGCTTTTGACTAACCAAGCCAACCTCTTGATTGGGGTTTCTGAAAGTAGCCTTAATAAAATAATAAATCATGTTAAGATTCTGTAACAAGTGATCTAATTATGTAGCACTGTAAGTAGGAAATACAGTGCTTTAGAGCTTCCCAACATCTGCTTTCAAACACTTCTTTAAATGGGTTGCATACATGGGTGTATACTTCAGTCGGGCAAAATAAACACTACCTTGCATTTATGCTAAGAAACATATCACATTGAGGATGTTTAAACTTGACAGAATTATGCCAGTTTCTCTCAGGGAAACAAAAGCCTTTGCTGTCAATGCTCCTGTACTTGTAGGGTGCAGCAACATTGTTGGAATACATTTAGTAATAGTTTAACTAAAGAAGGAAACTTACGGTCTGCATAAATTGGATGGGTAAGTTTTTTGCTTTAGTTTCTGCCCTTTTCCCCTTTCTCTGTCTTCTGTTTTAGTTCTGGCAGATAAAAAATGGTAAAATATTATTTTGATTTGATCTTTGGACGTCRTGTGAGTTGTCTCTATCTTCTCGGTGCATATGCCCTCATGACATGTCAGCCTCAGTGATTTTCTCAGGCTGTTGTTCTTATTCTCTTGCCTCTGGACAGTAGTTGGCTTCCTCCTTGTTTGAATGCTCTTCCAAAAACGTCCTCCTCTAAGCAATTGGTCACTGTATGTCTGTCTAGCTATTTCCTAGTCTAACGACCTAGTCAAAAACTAGCAACGGTGGAGTCAGCTGTTTGGCATGGATATTTGGAGAACTGTGGGAGGCTTGGGTATACAGAAGCCTTGGCAGATGCTTGAGGCAATCATCTTGCTTGTCTAACCTGAAATCTCTCATCTGGGAGAAGGAGATGTATTACAGCATGAAACAAACCATTTTCCAAAATGTTTAAATGGATAAAAGAAGGAAATGGTGAGTTTAGACTTCTGCAGAGTCTTTGACTCGGCCTGTTGTTAAACAACTCTTTGCTATGCAGCAACACAAATAACTGAGTTTCTATGCTATCATCACTTTAAGACCAAATGGCAGCATTTATATATTTGTGTTTAATAATATAGAATTGAGTGCAGGTCTTTAGTTCCCTGCAGAGACAGCAGTTGAAACCTGTGAAGTCTACACAAATGAATCAAGAATTTGAAGATTGACTTACTTTATGAATTCCAATAGGTCTCTGTTTGCTATTGCATGCTAATAGGAGGATGAAGGAGGAAAGTGATAAAGGCACAGCGTGTGTGAAAAAAGAGATTCCATTAACCTGAGATCCTGTGGCTTCTAATGCTTGAGCATCATTCAGGATGCATCTGCTCTCGAGACCTAGTTACTTCAGGGCACAACTTCATGTATACTGCCTAAGGGATCCACGGTGATTTTCCAGGTCTGTGTAGGGACAGATGATTGCAGTGACTTGAGCAATTGTATAATGGCCTCCTACATCTCATGCTTGTYGGTATGACTTAAATAGGGAGATTACCAAAAGCTGAAGGAGATCTGAAGTAGAGAGGTTAAAGGAGACGGTGTAACCAGAGATGGTACTACTGAAGACCGGGGAGAGTGCAGAGAGGGAAGAAGAAAACAAGTTGTCCAACAACAACCGTTCCAAGTTCAAAATGCACTGGGAAGAGTAAACTGTAGGATTTTGACTTCATGTGCTGCATTTTGATTTTTCTTCCTCCATGAACAAGCAAATTAGGGACGGCTTTCAAGGGAAAGTTTGCAATCTTTTCTTCTCCCCTAATCTGCAGCTCTGTTTCTCTTGTAGAATTATCTGCATTTATGTGGCAGCCAGATCATTCTTGCTGCTAGCTGTAGAAGCTCACATTAAAAAAATTTATACACTGGATGCAGCATTCCTCTTCACACCTGTTTCCAGAAGTGCTTACCCACAAGCAAAGGCAGTACGCAGGTGACACCRTACTCCATTGTTCTGGCTTGCCCGTGAAGTACTGGAGGGCTTCAGGTGATACTTAAGTCCTGTGGAACACAGACTGCTACCAAACCTACTGCAATTGTTGCATTGCGGTTTTTTAGTCAGTAGACTGAACACAAACAAGCCTTTTTTTTCTTTTCTTTTCTTTTTTTTCTTTTTAATTCTATAAAGTACTGTTCCTCAGAGTCAAAAATATGTGATTTTGATGCTTTCGCTGAGCAGCCTTGTTGGGTCTCTCAAAGTCTCTGGCACATATTGGGGCAGATGTATGATTCAGTGATGAGCACACATAAATTTTAATTTGCATCCCTTTTAAAAATTCCCTTGACATAGAACCTCCTGTGAGCTGAGCTAGAGCAGATTAGCTTCCTGTGTCGCAGCTCTCTGCAGGGGCAAGGCTGCAGCCACCTGACAGGGATCTATTAAAAACTCTTTATATAGTTCTGTTTTATGAGCTCATCTGCATGTGAGTACCTATAGCAACACTTCCTGCAGTTGTCTTGAAGAGTAGATGGTTGTAGCAATATCTAGCACAATAGGTGGCACTGGTTTTTGTATTGCATATAGGTTTACAGATCTGCTTTACTGCATTGTTAGAAATCAGCAATAGAAGTTCATGGTCGTATTTTTTTTTTTTTATAAACTGTAATTTGTTCCTTGCTTACATATTATTCTTGTTTCCCTTACTGATACCTATGATAAGAGCTTTAGCAAACATTCATGATTCTACTTCTCTTTTTGCATCCTACTGTGAAGTGCATCCTCTGCTGCTTATCCGCAGTCTGTGCTCATCTGAACGTTGGAATTTTTTTTGGAGTAGCTGGACTGAAAGACGTGGTGCTACCATTTTAAAGAGATACTGTAGTGTTGGGAGACCTGTGAGTAGGGAGAAGGAAAACACATTATMATCAGTCAGCTGATGATATTAATTCTGACTTTTACGCAGAGAATTGCTCATTACTTTTTCAAATTAGCCCCAAAAATAGGTAGCTGCCAATTACGATACCGAGCATTGGTTCACCAATCAGATTCAAGTTACTGCGCCTGGCAGCCAAACCGCAAAAAGGGGTAATATCTTCGCAGTCAAATATGAAAGACCTTTCACCCAAGAGGTACTCCAAGCTCCTCCCATAGGAGAAATATCAGATGCAATGATAAACTTTAATTCTGAAAGTCACAGCTTGTCTGTAACTAGCAAATCACTGAACCCTGAGAAGACAGCCAAGTACACACCGGCTTTTTGCAACTGCTGGATGCTCTCATGTGCTGTGCTGTTCTCTGGGGACTTGTCATGACAGCATGGTCTCTGGCTGCCAAAATACAGGGTTATCATCCCTGCCAAGGAAAGTCCATGTATTCTGAGCACCTGTGATGCAGGTAAAAACTAACAAATTAATCAAAGATGGGAAAACAACAGCTGCTTTTGTCTTAGTTTTGCCCAACTCCTGAAGCTGTGGCCATCTCTAATTCATGTGTGTGGCTACACAGGTGCATGTCTCTCCTAAATGCTACCAATGTATGCCTATCCTGATGTTTTGGCATTTGGCAAGGAAGAGCTTTTAAGATATAACTTTATCATCTTAAGTAACAAATTAGTTTTCTCGTCTTTGTGCTACTTTATTTCCCTTGACTCTGTACAATCAGTGGAAGGAAAGAAGAAGGTTTTCTCAGGGGAGACAATAAAGCAAGAGCCTGGTGTAACTGTTGTGGACTGTCTCCTAGAAGACTCTTCACCTCCTTGTGTTGACTACATAGGGATGTTTTACAGCTGTAGATCCATGACCTACAGTTATGCGTTATAAACAGTCCCCAGTATTTTTAACCAGTGTTCGTAGAAGTGGTTTAATTTAGTAACCTCATGGAATGTTGGTTTCATAATGATAGCATTTTTAAACTAAATGGTCTCACTAAGGGTTAACTTGTGATGATCCTGATAACATCAGAGGTAGATTTGATATTGTCTTCCATTGCTCAAAGGCCACAATGTACACTTGTGAGGTTTCAGTCTTGTGTTATAGACTGAAGTTCCTAAGAGCTCTTTTGCCATCTTCTCTTCTAGGGTGCATCTTTGCCCTGTTCTTTGAGTCTCTGTTGCATAGGAACTCTTGATGTTCAGTTATATGTATACTTTGATTCTAAACTCCTTCAAGTTGTGTCTTATCTGAAAATCAACCTTACCAACAGTGGTAGTACATTTCTATCAAAATTAAGTCTTATCTGGGCTCTTGCAGAAGCAGTGATTAAATAACCCAATTTAAAAAAAAAAAAGAGCAATGATTTTGAGGGGAACAAATATTTTTTTACCTTTTCCAAGATTCCAAGTGAATGCAAGTGTCCAGTGACAACCTGATCTTTGCTCACGTAATGCCGTCTCTGTAATGAGCATCAAGACAAAGCAAGGATGTATTATATTGTCACTCCACAGGTAGGATATAAATAGAGTTTTAACGGATTCTATATCGCTTGCAAGGCTCCTGCTGCTCACTGGTGGTAGTGATGCCTTGAAATGTTCATTAAAATGACTTGAAGTGTTGTTTAAGCAGAGTGTCTCGCACAGTCAGCTAAGTTGGCTGCTGTTTTCAATTCACTGTATCAATCAGGACTTCAAGTCTCTACATTTTAATTTCTTTTGCGCCAGAATCAACTTTGTCGGCTTGTTTGTGCACCTCAGTTGCATAAATTGCCTTCTCAGCTGTCAAAAGTAGGTAATGGACTGCTTTGTAAAGAGCCCATACTCTGAGGACTCTAGAAAGCTTTTTTTTTTAGAGTCCAAACTTACGAAAAAAAAGTGTTAGCTTTCTCTTCTGAAGTTTAAATATTACAACTTGGGCACTGTCTAGTATTTTTAATAGCCGATGGTAAAGGTTCAGCCATAGAATCTTGTCGTGGTTTAACGCCAGCCAGCAGCTGCTCGCTCACCTCCCCAGTCCAGTAGATGGGGGAGAGGATCGGGAGGGCACACGGAGGAAAACCTGTGGGTTGAGACAAAAACAGTTTAATAATGGAAATAAAACAAAGTAGAACAGTGRTAATAACAATGATAACAACAATAACAGAATATACAAAACAGGCGATGCACAATGCAACTGCTCACCCCCACGTGTTCCAAACAAACCGCAYGAGACGAATCCCCCCAGAGCCCCCCCCACTAGTTTTATACAGAGCATGATGTCACATGGTACGGAATACCCCATTGGCCAGCTGGGTCAACCGCCCCGGCTGTGCTCCTCCCCAGCTCCCCCCGCACCTGGCAGAGCAGGGGAGACCGAAAAGTCCTGGTGCAAGCACCACCCAGCACCACCCAAAGCATCAATGGGCYATCAAACACAGCYCCCCCTCCAGCTACTGGGAAGAGAGTTAACTCTGTCCCAGCCGGAACTGRGACAAATCCACTAGCTGCCAAATGCTGACAAGCACTGTCGAACACTGAGTGTGTAGATGAGTTTGGCAGGATTCTAGGATTCTGACCAAGCACACAGAAGTAGAGTACTGATGAGTGTCCAGAGCTCAAGTAATTTTTTTTTTTTTTTTTTTTTTTAAAAAACTTGAAAAGGTGAAAATTTAGGCTTTCACCTTCCAGATTAATTCTCTCTCTGCCTTAGGGAAGCAACAGGAAAGAGAATGTTGAAAGCAACAGTGCTGGCCTACCATAATGATGAACTTTCACTTCAGTAATTCTAGGGTTTGATACAGACACTTTGTTTTAACTCATCTGTAATATTCCCATTGTAAAATTATAAAATTGATCAATGACACAGTATTTTTACAATCTGAAACCTGTGAACAGCCTGCAGAAGAAGCCTGGCTTCTTCTAGCTCTCCCTAAAAATGCATATGGATGAATTTTCTTCTTGTATCTTTCCCCTGTGTCATAATGTGCAAGACGGTACCTTATTTGTATCAGACAGGGCCATATAACCTTCTATATACAATGATGAGAGGGCCTTTTGGGGCTAGTTAAATTATTGGTCCTTGGAGTAAGTATCTCCTCTTGCATTAGAAATCTCTTAACCCCTTGTCGAAAAAGGGCAGTAGAGCATGTCAGCAGTTCAGATCCTTGAGACTGTAAAGAAATTAGTCACAACTTTCTTCTCAAGCTTCAGGACCGGCCCTTTTGGACAAATGCAATCCCTGGCTTAGGTGCTAAAAATTAAAACATTGTATGTTTTGTTTGCATATGCTCCCTATCTTTTTCTTCTGTGACTAGTGGATTTGTACAGCAATAAAAATCCTATTGTTTTCGTCTTCCTCAGTAATGATTGCACCAAACACTGAGTATATTTTGTGATTTCAAGCTTCCATTTTCTTATTAGAAAATATTCTGGCTCTGTCACTTTTGTCACAACCTTATAAAGGCGAGCTGTCTGGATAACTCTTTGGGGACAGCCAGTTCTATCTCTGCTTTCCCTTAAGATGAGACTGCAGTGAGCTTGGCAGTTGTTGGAATTTAAATTTCTAATGACTGTCAGAAGAAAAGGGTCTCTGCATTAATGACTATTCATGATACTTTTAAAATACCCATGAACTTTCAGTGGCTGTATCCAAGCTTAAAGGGATATAGTTGTGGATAGTGACACACTGATAGAAGATGGTAATTTGAAACCTGTTTGCGGAAAAACTCCTGTGTCTGAGTATTTTAGCTAATAATAATACAAAAAAATCTTTAAATAGTTAAAATATGTGCTAGCGTGAGACTAGGTATATCGGTGTTCTGTGGAAGCCAGTAGTGATACAGTCTTCATGGTCCAACACTTGATCCTGCAGAAGAGCTGCTGGAATAGCTCATTATATTTAACTGTTTTATTTCAGTTTGTTTGGGGCAGAAAATGGTCTAGTGATATGGAAAGAATCCTTTACCCAAACCCTGCAGGATTTGTTGCATCTAAGAAAAAGGGCAACAGACTTCACACTGACCTGCAAGATCAGTGCAGTTGGCCATGAGTTTGCAGTGGCAACACGAATACTGCGGGTCTGAGTAGTTCACACCTATGGTACTTCTTTGCAGTTATCCTGAAACTCTGTTCCTCTAGTAACAGCAGAAATGCAAAACCCAAACTATGAATTTAGGTTCAGTTTATGCATGCTTCCACCCCCACCCTGAAATTTTCACTTTCTCATAGGCATTTTCTTAGTAATGTGTTGGAAGTGCAGCATCCAATATGAAATGCTTTTCTTTGCAACTGAAATGGGATTGGTGATTCCAGACGAGGTCTTAATTGCTTTTGGTTCACAACGCACTCTGTGTTGCTAGGTAGTACATAGCTCAGCACTACATCAGTCTGCTGAAATGAGTCTCAGGAGAGGAGTAACGGGATTGGGGAGCTTGCAAATTAGGTGTGATGTACAATGTCAAAGAAGTAGTGGAGGAGTGGACTAGAATTGGCCTTCAACAGCTTTTTCTAGTCCAAGAATTAGAGAAACTGGCACRGGAATAAATTTAACCCATGGGGTCAGAACTGCAGTAGCTGTCGGGGCTGCAGGTCAGAGCTGAGGTGTGCCATCAGAGCTCTGTCTGAAGGTTTTAACAGCATTTGCCTTCTCTCTGCTTGACTTGTAGTATATGAACTTGCTTTCGTGAGTGCTAAAATATGCTTGTATAAAAATATCCATTGTGTACTATGGGTAAAGGCTTTCTATAGATTACTCAAGAGAAGAARTGAGAAGGGTATAGACTCTTCTTGCTGTGCTTGTTTGGAGATRGCAAGTCAGCTTTGTCAGCTCTGGTGATTTCCTTGAAAGGGCATGCTCTRAAGACACAGTGAAGAGCAAAGCACTGAGAAGAGAAAGTTATAAAAAGGGCACATACTAGATGAATAAATTGCTGACAGCCCCACTGTGTTCCTAATAATCCATCTCACAAGAAGAAAAACTTCTAGTGCACAGCCTTGAATTTATTTTACATCTATCATGTTTTGCAGTCCTGGCACTGTCTCCGATTCAGATTTTTCATACTCTTCATCTCTCAGGAAAATTAAATACTATTGAAACAGCTGTGTGTTGCCTCCTCTGAGAGTATTGCTTCTATGTGAAAGACAGCGGTTTTCCATAGGACAGAAATTAGATAGGCTCCTCTGGGGAGAAATATTGGTAAGTCTAAATGCCAGCCAGTTGAGTGCAGCACCCATGTTCTCCTGTGTTTTTCAGTGTTGATCTCTGCTTTTCTGCTGGAAAGATGTGTCCTGACACAAGGTAGGCAAGGGAGAATGAAATATCTGCTAAGGGTAAGGGACAAAAAGATATACTTCAGATGTTGCTAACTGAGAGTATTGCATGCATTTGACCTGCGGCTGTTGAAAACAGCATCTATTGGATCACTTTCATTTGCTTAGTGCAGCAGTTTTACCAAAAGAAGGTGGACAAGGCTTTTTGACACTTAGTCCTTGTGAACACAGTGCTGCTTTTTGCTCACAGTTTTATCCTCTARTTATTTAAATATTCATTTTATAAATATTTTTCTATTAAAATCTCTGTACAAAGAGTGGAGAGGTTTGTTTGTGTAGAACCTGTGCTGCCACCTCAACTTTCTCCTCTCCCTTTTCTCATTCTTTCCTTTTCYRACAGTACTCARAGAAAAAAATTATCATGCACTTAGMTATGCCAGCCAATATTTTTATGTTCTAAGATGGGTATTATTTTGTCCCGTCCCACTAATATTTGTTATAAATACTGCATATACATAGTCTACATTAAAAGAATATGAAGTGATGCACTCATGTTCTGAAAAATGCTTCAGTTAAGACAACCTTTAGCCCCTTCCTCTGTTCATCTGTATTATGATACTGTTTAGTAACATGTTCACATACTACTGCAATTTCCCACAGAAGATCTGCCTTACTTAGTGCGTTTGCTTTTTCTCATTCTTTCTGGGACTACGTCTTAAGTACTGCGTACAACGCAAATCTCATGGTAAGGTCGGAAATAATTTCTTCTCATGGGTGGTTCTGTAATTTTACTGTGATACCAGCGTTTGACAAGTATGCGTATAGTTGCATTGTAGCAGTGAAACGAAGTATTTTCATCCCAACAGAAACTGAAGCACAACAGAATCGTTAATTCGGTTGTGCTTTGGGTTCAATGTTATAGCACATAGCTGGGCAGCTTTCTCGTGTTGGCAGAAGGGTGGGGTAGGAGCAGAGCTCTTCCTCCTCCTGCCTCGGTCCTTGACCTAACCTAGTGCTACAGCTGTGAAGAACTCTACTCCGGGCGGCCGAGGCAGGTGGAGTTGGAGGCTGTGATCTTCTTTCCTGCTGAGATGTGCAAAACGGATTTTTTCAAAAGCTTGTAAACAAATTAAACCACGGTGTTTTGGATTTCCTAGAATGGGAAAATTGGTGTTCACAAGCGTTATGTGGTTGTCATACGTTTTGCCTCCTGCTCGTTGATAATCTTTAGAAGTTAATGGGTGGTGTTGGCCTTTGATTGTATCTTGATGTAGTGTCACTCTTGTGTTGACAGCCCTTTATAATTAATTGGTAACAGACCAAACATTTCTGTGGGAATCATTCTCACCTTCATTTTGTAATTCCGTCTGCCATCCAAAACCTTTTAGTTCTAGTAGGTCACAACACAAAACAACTAGATAACCAAATTGCAGTAGTTTTCAACATCTCCTCTGGTAACATGTGTGGGAATTATTTTTTCCTCCTACGAGTGTGCTTCTGTTACGCAACTGTACAGAGACTCTGCCTCAATGACACCGCTGTGGCTATCTCTCAGCCTGTGGAAAACAGAGGCCCAACTGAGGTTGTAGGAGAACATAGGCAAACATTTCTTCATAAAGTGGTGGTTCTGTGGCAGCCTGTAAGGMGGTAATGATAAACCCCTTCTGCAGGGTTTCCTTTCCTGTTTCTGTTGACCAGTATAATGTGTAACGAGGTAGTTCCTGTGTAGTCCAGGGTTGTTCTTGCTTTTGTTCCTTTTCTACAAGGGGAGTTATTGCATTGATGTTTTTGGTGGCACATAATAAATAGTGGTTGTAACGTGGAAGTCTGAAATGCTTTGTTTAGTTATCCTCAGGTTAATTTTTCTTTGAAGTTATGGAAAAGCTTTGTCTTTCCATCTTGGATAAAATTGTTGGAAGGAGTTAGATTTTATATTCTGATGTGCTAGAGTACCTTTTCTGCCAAATAAAATTGATATTCCATACTATGTCTGCAAACTAAAAAAAGGTGACCCTTTTTTTCCTATGTTTAACCCCTCTTGTGTCACTAGCTCCCAATGGAGTTTATTCAAACACTTGAGACTATATAAAAAAATAATAATCAAATGGGTACTCAAGTGATGTGGGCAGATAATTCTAACTTTAAAAATCTGTGAGACGTAAAAAAAAAAAAAAAAAAGGAAGCTTGGGCATCAAAGTGCTCTGTCCAAGAGTAAATAAGGGCTGCATAAACAAATGGAAGCTGGGCAATCCTCACGTCCCATTCAGCAGAAGCCAGAAAAGAACGTGAAGTCAGCTGGGAGTTGTGTAGTTGTCTTTATGGTGTGATCCGTAAGGCTGAGTCCTAAATGCATGGAGCCAATCTTGCATGCTTTTAACAAGAGAATTAGCTTATAAATCTGCAGCTGTTGTGTGCTGAAGCACAGGATGTGTGAGTTTACTTGCCAGGCTTTAGATTGCTAGCCAGGGTTTTGCTTGAACTGGGAAATCAAGGTCTTACAGAAAACCAGCCAGACTGACAAGAACAGACATGAAAAGTATTGAGTTGAAACAGTCCCATCTACGCTGCTGAAGCCACTGATAAGAGAGCTTCAGGTCAGTCAGCTGCTCAGGATCCTTGYATAACATCGTGAAATGCAGTAGGAGCCCTTTTGCCCTAAGTAACCACAGGGTTTTAAAGGTGCCTTGTCTCCAYCAGCAAAAAGCTACGCTAGCTGAAGCCAGTTGTTTACAACACTGACTTCAGCCGTGCATGCAGCCTCTGGGTATCCTTTGTGAAATGTACCTTTGCCAGCTTAAAGCTAAGGTGGATCTCTGAGAAACTGTTTTTTCTTCTTYTCAATTTTATTATGCTTCATTAGAGCTCAAAGCTCCTTATGCATAGCGTGCATAATCCTCTCTAAAAGAAAGGCAGTGCCACCAAGGAACAGACTCTAGCTGCAGACAGTCGCTTCTATAGCTTCTGTTTTGATCCAGAAATACAATAAAATTACTGCTAGGTCAGAATTTCYGAAGTGATGCCCAGACTCTTTGGAGGGATGGGGGTGGTGTGTGAATGAGTATGAAAGGGAGGGTGTGAAAGGCTCTTGACGGTAGGATAAAAGTCAGTCATAATCTAAACATTAAATGAATGGRCAAAGTTCATAATCAGATTAAGTAAGAAACTGGGACTCTGAACGCTGTTTAAATTGATGAGATAACATGTGGCTTGTCCGCTGTCTCTTGGGAGATATGTGGAGACCAAGGTCTGAAACCAAAGTTTTTCATGCTCCTGAGAGTGACTTACCCTCTGAACCATCCTTTCCCAGATGTAGTTACGAATTACCAGAGTCGCCCAGCACTGATCATCSAGCTTGTTAACAGTGCCACCTGCAACAGGGCTTTGTGAGAAAGTAAGCTGAATTTTAGTCCTGAAGTACTGTTCTTTGTTCACTACCTAAGGTTTGCATAGCTCCTGTCCATATTGCATCTCTTCTGTAGATAAACAGAGGACGTGTTTTAGAGCCATCCAGCCTGCAAATCAGCTAAAATGACCTCTTATTGCTCCAGGGAGGTTTCTTTTGTATCAGTGCTGGAATAATTCCAAAGATGTCTCTACTTGAGCTCTGGTTAGATTTTTTCCAGACTAATTTAATCCTAGGTATAAGAGCTAGTGAAGACATGGCTGGTCATCTCTCTCCTGAGTCCCTGTGGTGTGCAAGATTGTCCCTACTGAATATTTATGAAGGCTTATCTATTTTATTTCTGAATATTTATCCAGGAGTAGGTGCTTGCACTCTTGCCTTGAAGAGAATGCTGTATTCTCTTTCTTCTAACTGTGGAAGCTTTTCATAGTAGCAAGACTCTGTTCTCTCCAGAGTTATGTTCTTACTAACATCTTGAATAGTGTATTTTACTGCCTCTCCAAAGACACTTTGAAGGTATTGCCAGGCTATTATATTGGCATCTAATAACTTTTACCTTCAAAACTGTAAATATTTTTCTGTCTTCATGTGTCTTTTTCTGGGTGTTCTTTATGTTATTCATGGCTRCCTCTTTCCATTTTGCTTCCTTTTATCTGAAGCCTCACGACTTTGGGGAAAGGGTTGTTTAGACGACTGCATACTGAGCCAGCAAATGCATTAATGGAACAATTTAGGGAGCCTGTGTGCCTGCAGCACTGATTCCTCCCTCTCACCCCCCTTCAGTGGACTAACTAAATKGATTTCCACCTGGTGAGGTCTCAGGGCTATCATTTACACTTCAAGTAGATTGATGAAATTTAGACRCATTTTGTTAGTCTGTGGGGTTTTGGGTTTTTGTTTTGTTTYGTTTTAAAGTCTTCATGCTAACCAAGCATTGCTGTGCAGGTGGCTGGTACTGATCCCTTGTTCCTTTTCATTGAGCAGACCATGCCTATTGTAGAGGCAGTGGGTTTGGTGCTAGAGCTTGAGCAGAGTATAGAAATGTTCATGTCTCCAGTGGGGTGGTTGTGATTTGAGCACCAGAGGGAGGTCTGGGGACTTGTTCTCAAAACAAGGTTTCTTTAGGTTTTGGACAAGTTATGTCCAAGTATATTTCTCATCTCTGCTGTTCCACCTTTCAATTTAAAAAACCAAAACAAACAAAAAAACCCCTCYGCCACCAAAAAAACCCAAAACACYCTAGCTGCCTAACCCCCACAAGACATTACAGAGTTTTCCCGTGCATTAATAAATGTTAGTAAGTTGCGATGAACATGAAAAGTGCTGTACGTTATTAATTGTAACTTCACAGCATGCACTTTCATTTTCTTGCCAAAGGATTGGCTTTGACCATTTAAACGCGTCAGGTTTCTCAGAGGCCTTTGAACAGAAATACCAGCTAGTGCAGCTTCTAGTGAAAGGTGTTTGCGTGGTTTCCTTACATGAGTACTGTTTTTTCGTAAAGGGTTTCTCCTGAGTTACTGATCTCAGCCAAAGACTTTGCCTGCTGTTGTTGTGGAAGGACAGAGATGTCTTCTAGCTGCCTGCGGAAAGGAGGGGTCCTGGGGAGTTCCCAGACTGCTGTACAAATGAACTACACATAGTTCAGTTCCTAGGGGAAGAGTGTAAAACCCTCTCAGGCAATGCTCCTGTAAAGCAGTGCTGGAAGAAGAGGAGAGAGGAGGAATGATCCAGAAGTCTTCCTCAGAGGCGTGCTGTGCAGCATAATGACCCATGGCCTGTTAAAGCTAGGCCGTCCCTATTGTGTAAGTCATAGAAAGCTGGTTGGAAACACCATGTTTACGTGAAAGCTGGGAAGAGAAGTGAATAGGAAATTAAATGTCATTTCTGTAGCTATTTCTTAACTTAATTCTCCAGTGCTTCCTGTAAAATTGTTCCAATTTCAGTCATTGTTGTGGATATTCAGTTCCCATTTGGACAACACGGGGAAATGGTCAGCTGCCATCTGCTAACAGAAGTACCAGCCCTCCCTGCGGTTTACACAGATGCGGCTAGAAGATCCCACTAAACAGCCAGATACGGCATGTGTGAACTTGAAATAAAATTGGCGAGTGCCCTGGGAGTGTTGCTTTCCGGGAGTCGTGCCCATCACCAAGCTGATTGCATCCATGTGTTTCAGTGCTGCACAGCCTTTAGAAGAAATCTGAAGGATTGCTTTTCAATATCTCTAATAGAGGAGGATGTGATTTGAAAGGCACTTCTAAAACTATCTAGGTAAAAAGAAGTGAAATATGCTGGATAATGAAAAGCCTTTGAACTCCAGTGATGCATCGAGAGTGGTAATGTTCACTGCTTGTTTTTATCTTATTAAATGTATAGTAGCACTTAAATTGCTTTGCTTTCACACCTCTACATAGCACATGCTGTAAAAAAGGAGAGTTGACTTCACAGTAACTGTTAGCAAGGGACTCTCAGGTCGCACAGCATTATCACTGTTACTGTATATTCTTGTGAGTTTACAGATAGGAGGGACCATTGGGTCATGGAGTGTGCTCCTTCATAACAGCAACAACTGTGTTAAGCTTAGAAGTATTCACAGAATATGAACTCCACGTATTATGGGTGATGGTGTGCTTCTTAACAACGTAGTGTGGTTTGATAACCTGTAATAAAAGACCAGATGGTGCAACTACAATGTGCCGTAAAGCAGAGCAGGAGAGTTTGCGGATATCACTAGTGTCTTAGGCCTATGCGTTTGCATGGTATTTATTAGATAAAATTTGTAGATTAACGTAGGAGTTAGTCTGGATACCTCATTATAGAGGATGGCAAAAAACAAAGCAAAAAAACTCCTGGCATTCTGACTGGGATATGAGGCAGTGGCACAGTATAGAGTTTCCTTCCACTYCAAATGTTCATAAATGATTTAACATCAAATATGAGCGGGTCACATCCTTTTGGCTGCTGTCCATATAATTGCACTAAGAACAGCAATACATCCTACCCAAATTTCTGCCCAACTGGCCGTTCCCTAGGGCTTTGAAAGAGAAGAAAGCATGGGCTGGGAGGAGGAAGACTTCTGTTTTCAATTCTCAGAATGACTCACGAAGATCTGAATCTGGTATTTGTAGAAAATAAAAGCAGCGGAAACAAACTGATCCAGTCCTGTTTCAAGCCTTCTTCGGAGAGCCAGTCACTTACACTGTTTCTTCCATCAGCTTTTCAGGATGTCTTCAAACACCACAAGTGATTATTGCTCCCTCTCTGCCTCCTAAGTACRAGAAAACCATTCTGGAGCTTCATTCTAGATTCTGCATTCATTTTGACTTCCAGTCTGATGCAACCRCTTGGATGCAACCATTTTATAACTACTTGGTCTCCTGCTGAAACATTGTCCTTTGACTGAAATAGTTTGTAGTTCTTCTTCCTGCCTGCTTCTCAATCTGTCTACCCTTCCCATATTTGAAAAGAGTAATTGTAATTTCTTGTCATGTCACTCTTTTAAAGAGACTCCATTTCTCTAATCGTTCTTGTAACCTTTCTTTGTAACTTTCCCAGTTTAAGCTCCTTCTCTTTGAATGTGGATGACCAGAGTGGTGGTACAATATTTCAAATGAGGCTTTACAGGTGCCTGGAACAATATTCAGAAATTATTGGCTGCAATACATAAGGCATTTGAAAGCTGGGAAGTGAGAAGCCAGCAGTTCCCCTGGAGCACTTGCCCAAGCTCTCTCCCTGCGGGGAGGCCAGTCTGTAAGGGCCACTTCCCCCAGTATCGTGGAGCCTCGTCTGCCTTCTGCACCGTTACTCTACGACTGTGCTCAAACCCGTGCTCCCCTCCCGGGAGGAAAAGCAGAGGCCAGAACAGTAAACAGAATTTTATCTTACTCACAACAGGTTTGCTTTCAAAAACAGGAGAGGAGATTTGGAAAAGTGTTTGGCAGTGCTCTTTTTTCAGTCCCAGGTTTGAAAGGATCGGCGAAGTTAGACTGGAGTCCTCTGTCCTCTCTGCTCCCACTGTTCCTGAGCTCTCACAGCCAGCTAGTCTCTATCTCTCTCTGCAGCTGTTTGAGTAAGCTTTCCTAACTGATTTGCTCATATCTTCTTGCTGCTTTTGTACTGCATATCCATCCTGAAAACAGGCTGGGGTCTTACCTTCCCATCTCCTTGCTTGAGCAATCAGCATGTAGTCTCTGGCGAGGAGAGAATGAGAGTCTGGAGTGGGAGGCTTGTGATGACAGCAAATCACRTCCTCTCACACATTGGAGTAAATGCGGAGTAGTTTTTGCTCGGGCTCTGCATAGGTGCTACCAAGGTCAAAACACTGTTCATTTGCAGATCTGTCCTGAAGCACACACAGATGCCTGCTGAGCACCCAAATCATATGGAGATGAAATGGAAACAAATCTGCTTCATAGCTTCTCAAACTTAAAGTTAGCAGATGTGTGTTTGTTTCTGCCTCATGCTGTAAAATCCCTTACGTCAGTGCTCGGGACAGAGTTACAGATATTTGCTGCCTTTTGAAATTGGTCTTTGTTTTCTCCTTGCTTTGAACCTTTTCAGTATTGGAATTTTTCACCTACTGGATGAGAAAGTGGCAAGAAAAGATATTTTCTTCATCTTTGCCTTAGAAGCGTGACAGATAGGGGCTCTTGAGCCTATACACTAGCCGCATCATTGCTAAATTATGATACATTATTGCTTTCATTTCTTTGCTTTCTCCTTCTGCCGCTGGAAGGGTAGGGAGGTTAGGAGAAGACAAAGGGGCAGGCTGCTTTCAGAGGTGGGAAGCCTGCGGAAGGCAGGCCATCACAACCAGCAGTAAGCAAAAGGACACATTGGAAGGGAAGAGGAATAGGTGCCTGGCAGAGGTTAGGCGTGGGGCTCTGGAGCAGCAGTCGAAGCAGTGGGAGCGTAAACACTGAAGCAGCTTATCGTGGAGGCACAGGTGAGCTTGCAAATC
The DNA here is from genome assembly GCA_030449065.1 of Oceanodroma leucorhoa. Classification (NCBI taxonomy): domain Eukaryota; kingdom Metazoa; phylum Chordata; class Aves; order Procellariiformes; genus Oceanodroma; species Oceanodroma leucorhoa. Next base: position 2,490,778 of record JASVER010000065.1, read on the forward strand.
ATGTTGAAGTGGTCACACAACAGAGGCCAGTTTAACCTTGGCACATACTGAAGCATTTTCTTAAAGCATTCAGATTTCAAATTGGTGTCTGTTTACTGCATAGAAAACCGTGTGTGTGTACAATAAATCTCTTCCAAGACAGAGAGCTAACATGTAAATATTTTTGTTCTTTTCCCTTTGGTGGGATGGAGACATTTGCCATGAGTTCCATAAAGCTGTGGTGCGTGTGACCTGCTTGCTGGTGCCCCCCTGTGCAGAGGGGTTTCTCAGCACCGGGTACCGGTGGAAGCTGGGCAGGGGTGCTGCTGCCTGACGTCGGCTCCCCCAGCTCCAGTTCTCAGGCATGACTGAAACAAATGGTTGGATGTCTTGCTAATACACATGCCCTTTCCAGGCTGTGGAATTTAAATGAAACTAATGGTAAAGCCTAATTGTGTCAGAGAAATAAATAACAAGTGATAGACTTTATATATATATATATATATATATATATATATATATAAAAATAAAAATTTTTAAAAAGTCTTCTTTTATATATATATATATATATAAAAAGAGAAAGAGTTATCCTCTTGTGCAGCTGGAGGAAGGGAAGTATGAAAGAATAGCTTGAAAGAACTAGGGGGGGGCAGAGGAGAGGCAGTCATAATGTACTTTTTCTTTTCCTTTTTTCTGCTGGAAATTAGACTAAGAATTTTGCTGTAACTTTTCTGAGCAAGAGCAGCAGTTAATTGATTGTTTTTCTAATTAGGCGCAGTAACACGCACATGCTGTGGATGCACATCTCTGAAAATGTTGCCCTAAATGAACTCAGTAGTAGAAAGCCTTTTTTTTAGTGCAGTTAACAAAACAAACAAAACCCCAAACAGAAAAATGCCCTTAACCCTCATTCATTTGTCGACAATTTAATTCTTAATTTAGCGATGTTACTTAAATTCTAATCTCATCTTCTGGTGTGCTATATGAGCASCTTTTAATTGCTGGGTCACTTCCGTGATGATTTAGGAAAGCAGACCTGCTAACTGGATGCTTCAGACAGCATTTAAATCCAGTTAAAGTTGGGGTACCGTGGGCACACGTTGGTTGTAAGACATGAATTTRACTGCTTTGCTGAATAAGAGTTGAGCATGGGCTTTCCAAACTCGTATGTCTTTAGAGTACCCATTATTCCTCAGAGAAGCAACAAAACACTTACTTGAATTGAATAAGGTATTAAATTGTCTACTGAACTTTTGGGAAATGATTTTTACCCTTTTCAACACTGGAAAAAAAAAATAAGACGACTTATTTTCGTATTGGAGGGATTTATAGTTTTAATAATGCAGCATTCCCCAATAATACTGCCATCCTATTTTGTTCCCTCTAAAGATGATTTGGAAATTAAAACATAAATCTCTATATTTTTTAAAATAAATCTGATCACGCTAAATTGAACATCAGTAGYTTTAACAGGAGCTGTGGTCTAGTCCATTAAAGTAGACATGAAGAGTTTTTCTGAGTATTTTTTCTTTCCGTATCTAGAACTCTCCATTCAARAGATGAAGTTAAAGCTTGTCAAGCTGCGGAATTCCCGTCTGAATTTTATGAAGTAGGCTAACAATTTGAGAACATTCTGCAGAAGAGATTGTAAAAGTAAATAATTATTTCAAGATTTTACATGAAAATTATACTGTAGAACTGAAGCTTTGAGCTCTTGGCGCAGCTGTAGCTCTCAGGCTGKCGGCTCATACGCTCCTTGCCTTGCTTACGGTAAGGAGTGGCTGATGAGGTGGGGGTGATCTCGCAGGACGCCAGGTGAGTTTTKGCTTTGAACCTGTCTAGCCAGCCAGTCTGGAAGCTTGCGTGTGGTTTGTCAGATGGTGTGTTAGTATCGGTAAYGTTTTGCCTGTGATGAATCGACTTCAAATTTAGACAGTCCTAAACATAGTCCTTCATATGTGTATTGGGTGTAAACAGAGGAGCAARGGATGTGTTGGTAATGAAGAGAGAATAGCTTTCAGTGACTCCTCAGGTGTATGAGAACCTGATGTCTGCTTACCCCTGGAGTGTTTAACAGGGGTACTGGGAAGAGTCTTCCAGAATTTGAGTATTTTATTAGTTGGGAAAACACTAAAGCAGTTTGTTTTCTGATCTCTGCTTTTATGACATGCAGTTAAAAAGGAAAGGTATAATCCCTCTCCCTCCTCCTGACCCTGCCCTCTGACAGAAGGGTCAATAGATGTTTGTGATCTCCTGTGTCATTTGTATCTAAATTCAGCTGGCGTGCTCTGTTGACTTGTTGTAAATTTGTAATGCATCACAAGTTCGTAAATGATAACAGCAACATAACATGGGGTAGAGACCTAAATGCAAAGGGATTTTGCAATGTCAGCTTTATTAACGTGTAAGCTTCTCTGTTATATTTGTGGTAGCTTATATTGCATCTCTTCCCAATTTTTTGATTCTCATTGACAGGAAATGTAGCTTGTGACTTTTATCTGATTAAGTATTTTGATTATAAATGATGAAACAATTTCTAGTGAGTGTTACAGGGGCAAGTCACTTTTCCAATGTACTGGCCCTTGAAAGCAAAGGCCCATTCCTTAATGGTTCCAGTTGTATTAGTCGGTTAAAAACAAGCTTTTAGAATATACAATTCTCCTTTAGAAAAGTTATTATTCACTCAAATGTAGCTTGTGGAGGTAGACAGAAGGCTTTGAGATGGAGGATTAAAGATTATTTGGAGACCTTATTCAATGTATTCTAACTTTCTGACATGTAAAACTCTTTCAAGGATAGAAAATAAATGACTTTTCAGAGGTTGGATGGGAACTAATTCTGTATGTTGCTCTGGGTGGTAAACATTGATTTCCTCGTCGATKCAAGAAGCTTAGAAAGTGTGTAATCCTCTTTAATGCGCAGAGCTTCCAGTCCATCAGTAGGGCCAGTKTTTGCTGCAGTTACTGCAGTTTACTGCAACGCTTACACTGTTGTGAATTTAGCAAGGACTTCCTTTTAGCTTTTCTCAGTACATAAATTTGCAGAGGTTAAGCTGGGAAGCAAAAGGTCTTCCTTGTGATACGCTTTTGGAAGGTGTTCTGCATGTGGCTATTTTCCAGTTTTATTCTTAACTTTAAAATCAATAGAAGCTTATGGCCATAAACCTCTCTTGTAAAAAGATTAATTGATGGTCAGTTATTGAGAGCGAATTACAGCATACTGTATTGGGTTTCTAAGRGAGACAGATAGGTGTCCATCTAACATTTTTATTGCTGTTCTATTTTAGCAGATGTCTCTTCTTTCCCTGTCTGTCACCATACTGAAAAATATATGGGGTTAGTAATTCTACTGAGCTAGATGCATTCCTGAGTTAAAAAAAAAAGTGATGTTTTAGAATTCCAGGACAAATAAAATGACTTTTTTCCTTCATAACAGTGTGATCTAAAGTCTTAACTTTAACAGCAGTTGGTATCCCAAGTTCTGTGTTTGGTTCTGCCGTAGGCAGTCACCAAACCATCTGCTTTAGCAGACTTTACCAAGGAATTCTCTCACTAAAGCACTATCATTAGTTAATATACTTCATCTTCTTCTGAAGAAGTGACACCTTTTTCTCAATTTCTCTAAAGTCAGATAATATCAAAACAAGAGCTGTAGTGATGATGGATGCATATGTAATATTTGTTTGACATCCCCTTGATGAAGTCTGTCAAAATACTTCATTTCTATGGACATAATCAAATGCCTGGATTCACTTGAGGTATAGAAAAACCAAAGCCAAGCCTGTCCTCATCTTTCTCAAGGAACAGAAAAGTTAATGTACAAGAACATAGTGCAATTGTATTCATAATCCCTGGTTTTGCAGGTTATAGRAAGAACAAAGCACTGGATTTTTTGGTGCCTGCTAAAATTTTCAACACTTGCATTTGTTAATAGCATGTTCATTTTAACTGCCTTGTATGTGAGGATACATCTGCTCATATATAAACATACATTCTCRGATAAAGCTTGAGACAGGTCCTCTGGTGAGGAGTTGGTAGATTGCTCCATTGGTCTCTGCCAATATAAATTTCAGTAACATGTTTAATAGTATCTGGGTATTATTTTGGGAGCAGTTTGAGTGTCTGTCATAGATCTGTTTTGGGAAATAAAGTAGAAGATTCCTGTCATAGTATTTATATCTGGAGAAGAGCCGAGTCTCCAGTATGAAGAGTGCAAAAGCAGCCCGCTCGCTGTTCCCATTGATTCACTCTCAGATGGGGGGAGATAGCAATCTGCAGGGTCAGTTCTGGACCRSTAATACTCAGAGCTTGATTTCGTGCTCTCATTTCTCTCATCTGGATTATAATTACTAAATTTGCAAATKATATGAAACTGGGAGGGATTGCAAATATGTTGAAGGACACAGTGAGAATTGAGTATAATCTTGATAGGTTGGAGAAGTGATTTAGGAGGAGGGTGGAATGACACCATGTAAGGAAATGCGCAGTTTCCTAGGCTTCGGAATAATAAAGTGCATAAAATGCATGAAAACAGAGTAGAGAATAACTGGCTAGTGAGTAGTTTTGTAGAAAAAAGATCTGACGTTAGCATTTAGTCTGTGATCCACCTAAGTCGAAGTGTTAGACTTGCAAAAAAAGGATGTCATAGGGTGTATACAAGAAGACTCATGAAATAATCCCTAAGACCTCAACTGGAATGTGGTRTTTAGTTCTGGGCATGCTCCAGGGAGGAGGTGAAGCAGTGGAAGAGAGTGCAGAGGAGAGCAATGAGGATGATCAGCCTTGGATAACTTGGTGTTTGAAGGAGAACTGRAAGATCTGGGCTGGTTAATCTAAAGAAGGGAAGATGGGAGAGGGGATCTTAAGAATAATCTTCAAACATTTAAAAGGCTCCTGAAGAAAGAAAAGGAACATGAACTCTGTACACATAGTGGCTAGAAGAAGTGGTAAAGAGCTCTAAACTGCTCTAGTAAGGTAGATTCAAGTTGGGAAAATACTTSTAACAGGAAGAATTCCGTCAAGTAGTGGAGTAGGTTGGGATACTGTGGACTCTTGATCGTTGGATGYCTTTCTCACCTGTGGTTGGGTTTTTTTCAGGAAAACCATAACCCTTGATTCCTCTGTGGACAATGGATGGACTAGGTGACTTTTTAAGATTCCTTGTAGCCCTGTGGATTTTTTTTTTCTTTCTGCAATTTATATTGGACTACAGATCTGTCTCAAGTGCTTCTAAGGATGAGACATTTTGTAAACAGTATATGTCTTTTCAAGTATGTATAAACTAGTATAAATTATCCTGCTGGTTCCAAATTTCTCTCTACAATTCTGTACAAGATCTAGTAGCAAGAATAGTCTTATAAAGAATACCAACTTTTAGACACTATCAAGAATCAGTAATTTTCCTCTGTGTTGACTTGAGAATTATGGCTTGGGCTCACATCAAAAACTGGAAGCAAATTTGAGAGTGAAATTGTTTCATTGTCCCTCTTCCTTTCCATTTTATCAAACTGACAATAGTGGAGAGATGTTTTAATTTTTCATATTTCACTTTTTAATTTGATATATTAAATGAATTTTAAATATAAACTAGCTTCTTGCACTTACTTAAGACCCTTTTACAATTTGAATATCTTGGCACATTTAATGTAAGTGGAAAATTGTATAGAAATTACCTTAACATCTATTCTGTATTGCTTTTTACTGCCGACCTCATCAGTCAAATACACATAGCACATGCCCAGCTGGTATAACTTAATTATGTTCAATTTATGTAACTTAATTATTAAAGACTGGGTTTTAGAGAGTTGATTCTATGTTTCATCCAGCACTGTTGCTGGCTTAAAGGAAAAGCTGTATAGAAAAACACATTTTCAAGAAGACATGCTTTAAAAATTACACGTTTGTTCTTATGTTCTTCTTCCCCCTTTTCTTTCTGGGATCCTTTTCTTTCTGAATTTCAATTACGTCAGTAGAATACTACTTTAAAAACAAAACAACCTAACTTACGCAATAAGGAACAGAAGATACAGGTGTAGTCTGTCTAAAATTAATTCAAAATAGTTTCAGAAATTAGACCTTAAGGTGGTTAGGAAATCTGACAATATAATAGCAGGACAATTTTTTTTTTTCCTACTTCTCAGCAGAGACTACATTGAATGGTTGTCTGAACATAACGCTGGGAGTGCCAGGCTGAAAAGTTTGCTGCTAGCAGTGGAAGGTCACAGATCACCTGTTGTACAGCTGAATGGGCAAGGAGTTTTGTGGGATGGAACTAGGTTGCCTGGGAAGAAGGAGGGAACTGGAGAGCTGAGTGGCATGTACATGCAGACATCGCTCTCATGTGAACGTTCATCACTGTGTTCCTTCCGCAGCCAGTCAGGCACTTCACGGGGGTGATTCAGAACTTGGGGTGAATCATCTTCTGGAGGTCTTGTTTGTGTAGGAAGATTAGGAAAATTGGGCCTTTGGTTCAGGGCTTCAGTCAACTGCTTAAAACTAGGCTGGATGGATCTGAGCCAAGGTCTCTGCATCTTTAAAAAGTAAAAATTAAAGAATAAATGAGAAATCATATTCATATTAGCTGCTTTGGTCTGTTAAATGTGTTTCAAGATGTGAGATGACCTTTTAAACACGAGTTACCAGCATGCTGAGGCCCCTGTGCCATTCTGCTCGCGCTCTTGGCCGGTGCGTCATGACCGTGTTCCAGGCTTTAGACAGGCATACCAGTTTGCACGTAAGAACCTAAAATGGTTTGTGTGGTCAGAAGTCCCAGCTGGGAAATCGATTCACAGTAAGCCTTACTGTGACTAAATAAATAAATACATACATACATACATACTCCCACACACTCTGTTTCTGGAATTTTACTGGGGAGAGGAGAACCGTTCTCCTACTCTTGGAGCAGGAAAATGATTCTGATCACCACTGTGGTATGTTACAAGCCCATCAGTTTTGCACCACATTGGCAGAGTTGGTTTGGATCAATAAAGTAGCCCTAAAACGCTATAATGTGAGCCTCATTAAGTTCACTGAACTCCTTAATGGAGACACCAGGACTGTCCACATATTAAATTCAGTGACTGAGCTGAAAACAAATAGAATTAACCTAAACCATTTCATTTGACACAGAAAATGTTTTTGAGCCAGTATTTTGAATATTTGTTTTTAGAACACGTGCCATTTTAAAGCAAAAAGTCCATAGTGAAAATTTTGGTAATTTTTTTTAAATTGTTTTGCTTAGGGGTAGGCTTTACTCCAGGAGGAAAGATCATTTCAGATGTTTTTCTTCACTGATTCATTTTTTTCTATCCATTCGTTAACCACAGCAAAAATATTTGCCCTGCTTTGTTAGGTGTGTCCTTTTGGACGGCATCTTATAGGCTGTGTTCAGACTAAATTTAGAGATAGCTTCACCATTCGTTGCAGCCCTCTAATTATAACTGCAACAACCACGAAATTGATCCAAACTAAATTAAAAACCAAATTGCTGCTGTTGCTCCCACTCTTCAGATCACCTGAATATTAATTCAGCTAGTGATACTCCTGAAATTGGAGAATTTTTGGTTTTGAAGAAGGGGGACGAAAATAGTCCAGCTGAGCTTTGACATCAGAAACCTCTCTTGGTCCTATTCCTGATGATTTTTTTTTTTTTTTCAGTCCGCTCATGAACCCCCATGGCAAAGTGCACTAGCCCTACTGGTGAGAAGACATACGTCAATAATTCAGATCACATTATGCTGGCAATTCAATCAAATACAAAGTTACCTACGTTTCAGAAACATTTAAAATTCCTAGTTATGTGGGAAGTTAATTTGAAAGAGSAGCTGAATGCCTCCTGGAAAATGCTGGGAGTTTCTCTTTAGTACCCATTCTGCTTGCTTGCTCTTATCGTATATTTTCTGCATTTCTCTAACCTTGTTCTTGATGACAAAAGACATTTGCATGAAAACAGGATCTTTGTTTCTTAAGTGCTCATCTGTTCCTGCTGTTTATTTCCCACCTAAAGTCATAATCCTCTGTTTGTGGCATCACAATTGGTTGCAGTGGAAATTATTATGTCGTCACAAACGGAGGATTATGACTTCAGGTGGGGGGATAAGCAGCAGGAACAGATGAACTCTTAAAAGCAAAAATGCTGTTTCATGTAAATGTCCCTGGTAATAAAGAAGAAAAGGAGGCGAAATACAGAGAAACAGAAAATTGGTATGAGCAGACTTGTGCCTGAACAGTAGGGCAGCAGATTTTCCTTCAGGCGGGAGCAGCTATTTTAAAKTAGGGACATGTCCATGTAGAATTTATTATTTTAAATATTTTTCCCACCAYTAAAAAACATATAAATACTGATGCTGCTACTCAAATACTGAAATGACTACTCAGTTCGGGGAGGGATTTTTCATGTTTGTCAAGCATTCTTTTATTCCTTTGTGTATGTGTTTGTCAAGTCACTTTGAATCTTAAGGGAGTTTCCCTTTTTGTGCCTGCTGATAGGTTTTTCAAGCCCAAACCCCACCATTTGGAACTGAGCATCTGCCCTGCATAAAGCAGGATGACCGTGCGGGAAGCTCATCTAAACCACACTGCTGAGCCAATCAGCCAAATGCTTTTCAGGGACTGCTTCCATTTAAAACCTCTTCAGCATCGTAAGATGGAAAGCTCTGAAATACCCGGTAGCAATCTCAGCTTGTACCTTATTTGGGTTTTATCCGAGCTTCCCGTCCCCCCCCCTCCCCAGCCCCATGTTGCAGCTGCTCTATTCATTAGTAACAGGGGGTTAAAAAAATTATTGGTGCAAACCAAAAGGTTTATAAGAACAGAAACTAAAATACCGAATAGAAATGAGAAAGTTTAATAACAAAGCCTATTGTGTGCTTCCTGTGGTAGCGGCCAATTTGACTTGCTTTCATTAAAATTCTCCTTGTTAGCTCGGGTATGTGTTGGGGTGATGGACTATTTGATGTCTGAGAAGTGGTGAGAAGTTAGCTGTCTAATGATGGACTAATTAGAAAGCCCATCCTAGCAGGATCCATGGAAATTGATTTGCACAGTGCCATTTTTGCTAATGAGAATCGTGAATACATGTTTGCAGTCCTTTTCTTGCTCTTCCTACCCACAGCTAATGAAAGAGAAGCAATCATTAAGAGCTCAGCTACAATCTACCCAGAGTTTCCTTTGCCTTGTAGGAATAGCCATACTTTTAAGAACTTCAGTTTTAAATAACACTCGTCATAGAGAAGCAAGCTCCACACGTCTGCCTCCTATAAAATGAGTGTGTTTTCTAATGCATCTCTTCTCAAGAGTTATCCTCACTGAATAGGGAGTCAGTATTTTCTCTGTGCAATTTACAGAACATTACCATTACGGCATGGGACTGAAAGAAACCATAAATATGTAGTCTGAGTAAAATTAATTAGATGATTTCTTTCTACAAGGGCATAACATGTCCATCCACAACTAGGTCAAACATTCTTAATATTTATGTGTCTAAGTCAAATAAAAAACTTACTACTTTTAGTATCTCATCCTGTGATTTTATTTGAATTCACATTTACCCAGTTGCTTTCAGATGCCTTTAATCTGCCCAGAAAGCATATGCCCAGCCAGGCCCATATGGCCCCGAGGAGAATATCCACAAAACTAGATTTTTTTGCAAAAAGATGTCCTGAATAAAATACGGTGTTGATCAATGCAGTGTGGCTACCCGTAAGCGCATCATCCATCCTCTAGCCTCTAGAGCCTCCTATCACCTCCCAAGCTTCTTGAGACCTTCTCTGGCCAGTAATGATCTGGCATTGCATTGCTTTTCTCTTTCACCTGCATATGTTCCTGTAAATCCTACCATAATTAAAGAAAACTATAGACCTATTCAATTATCCTTTAACTTAGCTCTTTTAGGTGCCTTTTGACTGATGTAGCCAATAGCTAAGGATATGGCATTAGGCTCTAGGAGCTAGCTGTAGCGAAGTTTTAATATATTTTCAGTGAAATGGATGTCCCATAAATGCCGTCAGGCAAAGGTGGAGTTGAAGACATAAAAGCTAAAAGCATAAGCTGACAAGTAGCTGAGGGTTGAAGGTAAGAGGGCAAGCGAGGGAATGGTGAAACGTCTTTGTAGGCAGCAACGAAGGAGTCAGAGCCTGAGATTGTGTAGTGAAAACTAGAAAGAAGGGGAATGGGTTCCCTGAAGCTATTGTTACCTGGATGGACTAGAAGAAGGGATAGCAGAGGAATCAGAGTGAGTTATCGGAAGGGAAAATAAGAATGGAAAAGGAAGGAGGAATGTATCTGAGTTTCTTAGGTTTCTTCTTAGTTAAAAGAGAAAGAAAGGAGAAAGGAATTCTTGAGGAGCCAGGAATAGCAAGCAGGTGGGGAAGCCTGCAAATCTTCATGAGAGGTTCTAGTAGGAGGACAGTAATTTGCTCTGGGACAGGGAGATTATGTGTAGACAGTATCACAAAACAACATGATATTGGTGTCGATGTCTGATTTAAATATGAACAAGAGAAGTCCAATTTATTTTAATGAAACAGAGTTACCTCGACATAACCAGGAAGAAAAAGATCTTCCATCTTGCCACAAAGGAATTTAGGAATTTAACTTTAATTTGTTTCTGAGGTTGAGCCTGCCCAGTTTATCTTGTGCCTGCATTCACTGTTTTACTTCAAGGAAGTTCCTGTGCATTAGTTCCCTGAAGCAAAAGCCTTACCTGATTTTAGAAGTGAAAACAACTGTAAGTGTATTCATCTAATGGCTTGCTTTTTCCCCTGAAAGAAGAGATTTTCTAATTAAAAATTTACTTGTAACTCCTCCATTCATGTTTTGTGAAGTAGCATCCGCAAAACATAAGCATGTGTATATTCCATATATATACATGAAAAGCATCTAGATATGGAGGGTACAAGATTTTTAATTTCTTTGTTGTTCTGTGTTACGTCTTAGCATTGGCTACTCATTAGTTTTGTGGGATTTTTAATATTTATTCCTTTTTGTTCCTGTAGTGGAACCTATGTACGAGATTAAGAAGAAATGTCAAACCCTTACGCACTTTCTGCACTGTTACTGGGAGTTGTTTTTCAGTCATCTTATAATGTATACCATTCAACATCTAAATGTGCTAACACGTAAAAAGAAACAAAAACCAAACACTTTCTTTGACTTAACCTTTTTGGACATTTTTTTTGTGCAAAACTTATTTAAAAATGAAAATGAACCTTCAAAAGCAATTGGATGGATGCATAGCTCAGATAGATATTCCAAAATGGCAATCAAGGAAAATTATCCAGTATAGCAGACTAGAGAAGATTTATATTAGGACTTTCAGAACTAATATTTCTTTAGAAAAATAAATTATGAAAGTATGCGTATACAGTAATGTGATCCACTAGCATCGCATAACATACAATATTGATGACTGATTATCTTTTTGAAGAAATGTTGTTTTATTCAGGCTCAAACATTTGGGTTTCATTTAAAGTTCAGGTCATGTAACTCTTTACTTATAAATAAATAGTCTAGATTAATGACTTGTTGGCCTGCTTGGGACAAAAAAAAAGATGTTGATATGGGGAAGTGGTTTGTGGTGTCATTTACTCTTGTACAATTCTAATAGATGTATTAGTTAACTGTAGTATATTGTATAACACAAATATAAAAACATATTGGGTGATAGGGTTTTGCTAAGACACCATTAATGTTGGTCGTGTAGCTAAGCATCTGTGCACTGCACTGAAGTCTGCCGTGTTCTTTCTGTATAGGAAACACCCGTGCATCCAAAGAGCAGCTGTATTCTAGAGGATTTGATAGCTGTTAAAAATAGATGTAATGGGGAGTAGGCAGCCACTGGACAGTGACTTCGCTGTAATAATTATGGAATGCTCTGTGAACAAACCTCTTACCCTTCCAGTGTTCGGGTCAGAGGCATAATCTTCATAGGCACAGAACAACTTGGCTGCAATGAACCAAAACAATAAAGGAAAGGCCACATTAATGAAAAAGCAATGAGTGATGTTAGAAACCTAAGACACTCTGTTAGAAAAACACTAGCGATCTACCAAGCTGGTATCTGGTGTCCTGTCATGTAAAAAGAAATCACCTACACAGTTCTGTTCTCACCTAAATGCAGCCTTTGTTCTGCTTTACACTCTCTCCCCCTTTACGTGTGCTTCTCATTTTTCTTCCCTTAACGTGCCCTTTCCATTTCATGTTCCCGGTGGAATTGCACTACCTCCTATGCAGGCTCCTTTCCCCACTGCGGAGAACCTCGCCTCTCTTCCCTTTCTTCTGTGGTATATTGTATTTACTTGCCACTAAAATTCGCTTTTATGAGCTACAGTRTCCTTGCTTTTCCTCAGCTGTATCTTATGAGCGGAAGGATTTGGTTTCGTTTTATGGTGGTCAGTCTTGTAAGGTGGATGCGTGCCATGGGACTTGCGTAGTTCTGCACTGGGAGCGYTCCTTAAGCAGAGCCAGTGGCCTTGCGAAGCCCAAAGGTTAGATGATCGCTGTCACTTCTCTTTGCTTCAGTTGGAGGTCGTTGCAGTAGACCTGCTGAWATATCCAAAGATATCTAGCTTTTTGTATCGTGCTTTATTGGGCAACTGTTTTTATAAGGTGTTCGGATTTACTTTTTAAAATTYAAAAATATTTTTATTGTCCTTGTCATCTTCTGTTCACTTGAGTTTACTGCAATCAGAGAGTAGTGACAAGAGCCTAGACAACAAGCTAGCTTTGGGTAAACTTTAATGCCAGGAGCATCTCCTGGGCTGCCATTGCTTGTATTACGAATCTTTTCTGAGTTTTGCTTCAGGTTTTAGTTTCCTTTAAGATGGTGTTAAAATGTAGCCCTTCACAACCAGGGAAATCAAAGCACTTGAGCAGTTGATAAGGTAAGYATTTGTGTTTTGGAGAGTCTGTCCTGGATTTCGTCATTTATTTAAGACTGGTGAATTATTGGAAGTATCTTCATCGTTTGCTGAAGTGTGGTTGGAGGAAGCAGTTACAGAAAGCCTTTTGTGCATTTTCAGTGRGATGGTTAGGAGTCCTAGTCAGGGAACAGAGAAAGTCTCTGGAATTAAGGTGATGAATCACAGTGTTAAAKTTCAGCAGCAATGATTTTTGAGGAACTCATTGACTGAAATGTTTTTCATAGTCATGCTTCATGTTACACACTTAAAAAGTGGAAACCTTCAAAATTTTTTTAATGTAAGGAATATGTGTAAAGAATAGATGAGTTATCTTGTTTTACGGACTGTAGTCGCCTATTTAGAAGACAGATAAGTAGAATATTCTTGTGTTACCTGTTCATGAGTTGTGTAAATTTGCTGCACACTCTGATGCCATCAGAGAGAAGTTTGTTTGTGCCTGGGGAATTGGAAGAATGAGCTTGTGAATCATCCTGCACTTGGGTAGCCCTCCTGATCTACCCTCTCCCAACAACCTGTCCTAGCAAAACCAAAAACTAACCTGCTTTGCACTTCAGGGTCCCCTCCCACCCCCCATGTATCCTTAACTGGGTGAAGTCTATTGTCTCTGGGATTCAATAAACCAGGTGAGGTGAGGAAGAGGACCCCACCGGATTTTCTTGCTCACCTTGTTAAGGACCAGCTTTGCTTATGCACGCTGCCTACCCATAGCTGTGATTTGATTTTTCTCTTTTATTCCCTTCACAGTTGGATAGCATCACTTAAAAAAACAACAGCAAAATCCTCACAAAAACTTTGAAGATCTGCAGTGAAGAACAGGATCCATAGCTTTATTCAAAACTTAAGACAGAATAAAAAAGGCATGTTTATAGTTTTCTCTACTGACATTTTTCAGTCCATGCTAAAAAGAAATGAAGACACTTGCCTAGGGAAACATCTTGGAGAAAACAGTTAGGAAAAAAAATAGTTTAGTTAACTAAATTTTTGATTAATTTCTTGGTTTCTTTATCTACTCTAYGGCCTGAAGTCCCCCAGAGTATTATCATTGCATAGAAGGGGTCATGGGTCATAGAACACCAGGTTTTTCAGTGTATTTTTGTTAGTCTTTGTCTCAAGACCCAAAAGATCACTGTATGAAAGGCAAAGAACAAATACAGTAATGTGATGATCAGTGAAACCATCGTTGGGTAGAACACTTTGCTCCTATAGTGTCGCTCGCTTTGTCCAAACGGCTCAACAGCACAAGAACAGGAATTTTGAAAACTGCAGCTCAGATATGAAACATCTGTTAACACCAAGCAATTAATTAACTTAGCAACAATTGTAGTTCGTTTCCCATGGCGAATGTGCGTTACATACACAGGCATTGTATGCATCGTCTCTGCAGTGCAAGAATTTAATTCTTAAAGTTAGGCATGATTCTATTTAATTTTGACACATACATTTTCATCCAAATTCAGTTGCACTCCTTAATTAAAAGGAATTTAATTTTGAAAGTCTTAGCCCTGCCTGAGAGACTCTGGACCCAGACCCACCCCGGGTCTTTGCCCCAGGACCTCCCCTGTCCAGAGTTCCAGCAAATTCCAGGGCACTGGCACAGCAGCCAGGGCAGCGCTGTAGCTTTTGCTTACTCTCCAAAAAAGTGTGCTTATCACTTTGCAAACACTGGTATTATTAACACACTATGTGAGTATTCAGGCAATTTTCTTGTTTCTGAGACTTCAGCGAAGGAACTGATGCTTGTAGCCTTGTCCCAGCTGCTCCTGCACCTGCCAATAATGACTGGATTCCAATTTACCATGTGACTTAAAAATGTTCCCAAACATACTGGCTTTCGTGAAAGCCAGGTTTCATTCTCGCATGTCTAAAAACCGGGAAACTCTCCTAAAGCTATAGAACATCTCTGGGCTGCAATGAATAGTGACAAAACAGGAGACATTTATCGTTGTTGGGAGAAGAGGAGCGCACAGTAACTGTTACTGAACAAGGCATCCAGCTTGCTATGACAGGCAAAAATTTTAGTTAGCACAGGCATGTTCTCCATTGTATTATGGATGCAAAGAAAGATGTGGATGTAGAGAGAACAGTCTAAATACATTACTGTATTTCATATCTGCTTGAAATACTTAGAAATTGTTAGTAATGGGTAGTGTGCTTGGGGAATTGTACGGTTTAGCCCATATTCAAAGCAACAGGCGCATTCAAACCAAGTCAATGCACCTCCCTCTAAATAAATTTTAAATATGAGGGTATTTCGCCCTGTAACTATCTGTTTCTAATACCTAATAAGGGATGTCTTCTTGGTTGAGTATTTCACAYTCTCTGCAGGTCAATGTCTCCTAGAGTAAGACCATTTTCTGTCACTGGAAACAGAGAGTAACAGATTTATATTGACTGACTAACGGCCCATCCAGTGATTAAAGTTGCTGATTCTTCTGAAATTACTGGCTACTAACAGAAGAAGCCAAAAGTGAGAGGAAGTGAGCTAAGAGAAATACCTCTATTAACAGTAGAAAT
Organism: Oceanodroma leucorhoa; assembly: GCA_030449065.1. Classification (NCBI taxonomy): domain Eukaryota; kingdom Metazoa; phylum Chordata; class Aves; order Procellariiformes; genus Oceanodroma; species Oceanodroma leucorhoa. Next base: position 2,506,190 of record JASVER010000065.1, read on the forward strand.
GTAGACATAATATTCTCACTTTACTAATGGATTTTTTTAATCTTAATTTCTCTTTGTGAGAAGGGACAGGCAGGAGACATCCATGCCTGAAGCTACTGCAAAAATATGTTTTACTTTATATTAATTTATTGATGATATTAATTTATATTCATGTAAGCAAGTAGAATGTGGATATTCTGCTTTACTGACTTGGAACTATATACTGCAATATTAATTTCACCTGTCTGCTATGTTAGACAGCAGGCCAAGTGTGAGACAGTCAAGAATGTACCATGAAATATTTCCACTAGACAACTTTAATCACAGGTGCACTCTCGGAGTATTTGGGTGCATGAGATGCTGCTTTAAGTCTGCAGAGAACAGTAGGGTGAGGGAAGGAGGAATTAATGTTTGTCTTTCCTCCAAGTTTCTCTGACAAGATTTTTAGCTGTACTTTTATATGAAGAGATTCTGGAATTATGCATAGATGTGTCCACAACAAAGTCTTGTGTACCTTAATTTAATAAGCTGGCTTTGTTGCAGTAGCATTAATGCTAATCTTGTGACAAAAGTCTGCCTTCACAAGATTTCAGGTCTGTCTCTGCAAGCCTGGAGACCTATGAAAGAGACTAGAAAAAACAAATGGAGATTTATAAGGGTTAGACCTTCAAATATTTGAGTTTTTCACAGATAGAAATTGAAGGATCAATAAGGTGTGAGTTCAGAGCATGATTCTCTACTGCTGTGGTGTGAGTCAGAGCAACATGAGAAATGCTTTTTCTTTCCAGCAGTAAAAGTAGGTGAAGTGCTTTGGTGCAATAGCAAGGAATGCTTAATGGCAGGTGTTATGTTGGCGCACAGTCTCAGTCTGAAAGTATTGGGGTGGAAAAATTAGATGAGATTAAACACTTCACAATATTGCTTCCATTGGAGCTCTGTGGAGGTGGGATGATAGCTGGGACCACTATGAAGAAGTGTCAGATGAACTGAAGAGCTGTAAGCCAGTGTCTGCTGCTGATAGTGGTGAGAATAGTGATTACTTAACACATGAGCTGAGCTCTCTACTAGCTCTGCTGCTAAGGTCTAAGGACTTCTTATGGAGACATGCTGTAGAAAGTGCCATGGTTTTAGCAGAGTGAGCAGAAGGTGTCCTGGCTGTGCAACACTAGCTAGTTCATAAGCAGGACTTGGTACACAGCCTAATCAATGTAGACAGCTTTGGAGCAGAGATGTCCCTTCCTTTTTGGATGTGTCTCCAAAGGCCACCAGTAGCCTGTGTAATTTGTGGAAGTGCTTACTTCTGTCAAGTGACTAATTACCATCATTTGACACCCAGGGTGTCACACCTAGAATGTCTGTCAGGCGTTGGAGAGAGTATAGGCAGGCAGATTGATCCAGGTTCTCCCCTCCTCCCACAAGGAAATTTAGGGCAAGATTTTTTGAGGTAGAAAAAGTATAAATACTAACAAATTGCTCTTAGGTATTACCTTTGAATGTAAGGTAATAAGTTAGACTCACTGGTGAAATGAAGAAAATCCTGGCTGAACTTAATGGCCATCAAAATTGACCTTAGGAAGAACCAAGCAGAAAGAAGTTTGCTGAGAACTCAGGGCATTGTAATAAGATTTGAGACAAGGCTTTCAGTTTTTTATGAATATAAATAGGATTCAAAATTACCACTAAATAGGCTTCAAAAACCAAACTTCGTGTTAGGAATGTTAGTGACTGTTAGGAGAGGAACAGAGAATAAAACTGAAAACATCATTATAGCACTGAATAAATTCATGGAGCATCCACATCTCCAATTCTTTCTGTGGTTTGGGTTCCTTTGTCCCTCCTGTCATCACTCCCTCCACCCCAGGAAAAAAAAAGATAGARGGACTGGGAAAGATGCAGAGGAAGGTGGCAAATATAATTCAAGGTTTACAACAATTTCTGTATTGAGGAATGACTGTAGACTGAGTCTCTGCGCTGTGGAAAAGAAACCACATGGAGGAAATCTGSGATACGGGCTTCTTAAATCATGAGCATCAAAATGGGGAATAGTTGTTCACTGTTTCTCCTCGTACAAGAACTGGAGATCATTAATGAAGTTATTAACTGTTAGGCTCAAAACAAATGAAAGGCAGTATTTCTTTTCACAGCATCTGTAAACTGGGATCTTAGTGCTATGGGTTGTTTTGATGCTAAAGTTTACATGGGTTTAAAAAGCGAGGAGAAGAATTTGAGGAAGAAAAATCCATCAGGACCTTTTAAACACAAGGTTACCAGGTGTAGCTGAGTTCAAATGCCTTAATTGTAAATAACTAGGAGARCATACAGAGGAAGTATCATTCATTATAAACTTGCTGCCTTATTCCCTTCATTTGTGCCCAGGTGTTGTTACCAAGAGAGACAGATTCTGGGCAAGGTGGGGTTTTGGTCTGATCCAGTTTTTGGTCATTCTCACTTTAAAAAAAATWAAAATCCAAGGTTCTTGCTTTAGGACATAACTGATGTTTCCTTTAGGCTAGTTAATTCCTGYATGTGCTTTTCAGAATCTGCCTGTAGAACATCTGACAATGATTGCTGTGGGATGTAGTCGTGCTGAATCATACCCATTGTCYGGTTCAGCCTGTGTATTGTATCTCACTGTGCATTCTAGTATAAGTTTATTTTTTTAATATACAATACTTTCATATCTATGGTGTTCAGTGCAATTGTGGGAGATGATGGAATTATTAAAAGGATACTGTGAACTCTGAAATCATACAGGTGCTTAGAGACATTGGTGATATGGTAATGAGGAGTACTTTACTGACAGTGTTTAAATTCCTCTACCTTTTTTTACTGACACCTTYAATGTAAAATTGAAATCTAGAGCTACACATATTATGTAGTGTTACTTAATGCCTTATGTTGACTACAGAAGTTCAGATCCTCATCCCACATTTGCTCTCTTTGTGCTACTCAGGAGAAACAAATGAATTACTGAATATACCCAAGCACGGGAACACCTCCACGGACAYGTACCGGCACATTTGTATCGTGGACATAAAAGCAGCAGCAGTGTATTGTACATGCGGCAAGTAACAACACATACAAGCCCACTTTGAACTCCGGCTGCTCTGGATGTCCTACACTCAAACTAGCTAGCTTAAAGAGGTACCCTCAGATGGCCTGAGGAGATCTGTGCTGCGTCCTGCAGACCTCTCTCTCTCTAGCATTTCCACCACCCCGACTGGTAGGTAGCCTGTTGGAGAGCACTGCCCGCCTGCTGATTTACGTCATCCCCACGTTGCTTCAAGTTACTGTGGGGCACRCTTAGAATAAGCTGTACAATGGAATAAGCAGCTAATTTGTCAAATCCTACAAACATTTTATGGTCTCTTTTTATTCAGTGTAAAGCATTTTACAGAATTGTAGGTAAGCAGATACTCAGCTAAAGGAGATTCTTCTGCCTTCCCCTGCTGCCTCCAGTTACATGCATCTCCTTAACCTTGGTTAGGATGGGGTAAGCAATCTCCTGCTGTAGTTCTCCTCTACTCCTTAGTGTCTGGCCGCGTGGAACAGAGTATCTAAGCGCCTGTCACGGATTGTTTTGCACACATGGGTGCAAAAAGGCAGGTTAGTGGGAGGTACGCAGAATTGGTGACATACTGAGTTACTGAACAAACGTTGGTTGCTTCAAGGCTGTAGAAGGCAACACATACAAATGTTAATTCATGATGTTGGTATGAACGCTCTCCTCTTTAAAGAAGCCTTGGGATGCCCTTAGCCATGTGGTTGTCATGTAACAACACATGGCCCTTTTTATCTTCTTGATTAGTACTACAGTTAATTTGCAGAGTTGGAGAATATTTCGCTTGAGTTTCAGACATGTACTCCTTTCCTCACATTTTCATTTAAGTAGTTTCTGTCTGTCTCACTAAGGCCGTTTCCAATAATGTAGTTCTCCTTGCTTTTGTGACTTTTCATCCCTTTGTGGAAGTTGCCACAATGAGACTTTTGTTCTGTCATTGGAGAATTTCTTATTGTCATAATAACTACATATGAATAATGCAGCTATTAGTATTTTCAGATACAGAAGGATTACTGACACAATTGAAAGAATACTGATGCTTTTGGGGGACAACATATTTGGTAGGATGGTATTCCTCTCGTCATCTGTCTGGAAAGGGAAAGGAGAGTTTGTTTTTTCAAAACTGAAATGAGTTGGTTGAGTCTTAGCCTGATCCACACCAGGTACTCCGCTAGGTGACGAAACCTAGAGTTTTTTTAGGCAGAGGAAGAGATATGAGATCAGTGGCATCTAGGACAACATGGAGTACCTACTGCTACTGGAGAGCAAATAGTGTTGCAAACAAGGACCAGTGGAGAGCAACATGGATGGCCCAAGCCAGCCCAAGGATATTGAAGTGGTTGTTTGGCAAGGACAGAGGGGTGTTGGCATGCTGGGCTGTATTCGCCTTGGGTCAGTCTTACTACCTTCTTAATTTGAGCTCACATTTAGCTCTAAATTTGCCTAGGTTTAAAAACAAGACCCAGAACTGCTCGGCTGATTTTTCATTTTAATATGGCTATCTTCGTTGCTCTTCTTTTCTGATTGTGAACAAAACAGGTGTGGTTAAAATTGAGTTGCTAGCTTACTTATTTGGGATTGTTCTTTTCATTGCAAGCTCAGGAAAAAAAAAAAGTATGGTTGGAAACTGTTCTGAGCTGTCAGCTCAGATTGAGTATGGTCTGTGCAGCTCAGTGCGGCGTGCAGTGTTTACCGCAGACAGCAGAGAGGGAAGGATTGTTAGTTCTTGCTGCACCGTTTTCTGTGAAACCTGAAGAGAATGCTGGGAGGATTTTGATTTTGTTTCTGTTTTTGTAAGAGACATTTCATGTTTCCTGGGGTGATATTCGCAACAAGCCAGATGTCAGCAGAACCCAGACCAGAACTCAGCCCTGCATCCCCCAACACCTTGTGTTGCACTAGGAGCCTGGCAGGAAAGTCTCACTCATCCATCCTTATCCCATCCTATTTTGCCACCGTTTCCCCTAAACAATAACCCGGCAAAGTCCTGCCCCACGCTGGTCTCGGCTGCAGGCTTTTCAGTCAGCACCGATAATTAGACTTTGAGATAAGCCATCTGCTTGCTGGCCCCGGGTGGTCTGTGGGCTTGGCACCGAGCTGCGGAGGCCAGTGACAGGTCTGCTGCAGGAGAGGCCTGGCAGTGACACAGCAGCTGCTCGCCGAGATACCAGGCACTCTTGCAATTGAGCACCTACGTGCCGGGGGTTTTAAAATGTCACTGGCCAGGAGGAGCAAACCGCTCCCATAAACAGCATTTTCTGTCTCTCCGAAGCGTTGGAGAGTAAAGGGAAGGGAACAGGCTGCACTGATGGAGGAAAGTCAGGGTGGGAGGGCAGAGAGGGCTGAATTTGGTAATGAATTYGTGATTTCATCACGCTTTTGAGCATCTGGGCAGGGAAGGGAAGGCATGTTTTGCCCAAGTTAATTCTGGCTGATTATAAATGGAGGAGGGCAGGGAAAAACCTGCCTTTAGATGTTGTTCTGTGGTTTTGGCAGTCTTRTCCCCGTCATACAGATCAGCGATACATGAAGCTGTATTTGCAGTGGGATAGACAGCTCAAATTAACACCTTATTAGAGGTTTAAAAGTACTATGCATTATACCAGGCTCTACAGTGTGATTGAGAGACCTGCTTACCCCTAGAGCCACTTCCAGTTCTTCCTTTTGTTTCTCCTCTCGCCCCATCATTTGGCTAGAAATCCCTGCCTTATTGCAGGCTCCTTTCTGCTATGACTCTGACATTGGAGTGCAAAAGCTTCATCATAATCATTATTATTATTCATTATTATTACAGCCCCAATCTAGTCCAGTTCTTATTGGTGAACAAATAGGCTGTTTTTTTCCTCTTTTTCCTGTTGTGCAGCAAGCATCTTGTGTGAAGAGAGAGGGATAAATGTTTGGTTTCTTTTCTTTCCAAAAGTGAGTGGAAGCTTAGCGCAGATCAGTCTCTTTCTGCCTGGCTAGATTAACAGCAGGATAGCTGCAATTTTTGTTTTATTAGGCAGGAAACTCTTACTTGTAAGGGTAATCCCATAAATTCCGGCTCTGTGGGTCGGCTGGCTTCAGGGACATCCTGGAGGGTGTAAAAGCCTCATTCTGGACCTCGGAAGAAATGGAAGTCCTTCTATTCACTTAATGGAGAGAAGCTTAAATCCTAATATGTAGAGGCTGATTCAATTTATTTTTCTAGTGATGAGGTGAAATTGTCAACAATTGCAAAGAGAGGAGTAGGTGCCCACCTTTCCCTTCAAAAAAAGGAAACAGAAGTGTTGGMATTTTAATTACTTGAGAGGTACTTCAGATTCTGCAGTGACGGAAGCTGTAAAAACACCCGTGTTCAAAAGCAGATGCAGGAGTGATGCCGTATGCAGTGTGGGGGCAGTGTGGCCTGAGCAAGTGCCGATCCATCGATTTAATTACAGCTGGGGTCTGCTATCCCAAGCAGCAGCTTGCCTTTCTGCCTTCCCTGCTGGACGAGATGACACTGGTAGGAAGAGAGGAGAGGGGACTCGGGAATAAGCAAAGGATAACAGGGCAAAGAAAAAAAATGAAGGACTATCAGTGGAAACCACATCAGATTAACAAACTTTAATTACATTTAATTTTAATCCTTAACATTTATCTAAAAGGTGATTGAGGGAAGGTTTATTAGGATTCTGTGTCCCTATAGCCCTTCTTTGAAAGAACACTGAACAAGATGATTGCTTGCGTCTCTAATTAGAAGTTTTTCCCCTCTTGATCACCTAAAGTCAAATTCATTTACTCTGCTTGAAACAAGGATTTAATTTGATTTTTTTTTTTTTTTTTGCATCAAAAGATGCCTCTCAAACTTGATACAGAACCACAGCCTGCTAATCAAGACAGAACCCATTACCAGCCCAGTTTTATGAATATTCACATCAGAGGGCAGCACCARCCTCATTAGGAAGGGTGTTGCAATCATTATTAAACTGTTGGAGTCCATTATGATTCAGAGTGCTGTAATGATGACTGATACCCACTGAGGGCAGCTGAGAAGAATACCGGAACATAATGACCTCACTTTTTTTTCATAAGCCTATAGGGCTTTTAAAGGCTTTCAGCTTATGTAGTTTGTATTCTTTTCATCAAGTGCGTGAAAGTGGTCTTAATATCCCTGATTCTCTTGCACAAGTGGTGTGAAGAGAAACACAAGAGCAATTAGGGAACCTGGAGGTTATGTTTGGGTGATGTGGTAAGTCAGTAATGCTACTAATTCTTTCAGATCTTAGGTCTCCATTAATGAGTTGTTTCTTGTCAGTTAGACTAAAAACTCAAAATTTATAAKCTGGATCAAGCCCTTTCTGTTCCTTCCTTGTAAAGTGAGAAGACRGTACTGCTGTTAAAGCTGAGTTTGATCATTTGGGCAGCAGAACTGCTGTAGTTAATGGACCGTCAGCACTGTCAGCATAAGCCCTTTCTCCACTCTCCTTTTGCTTTCCTTCTCTGAGAATAAAATTCACTTGAGGTTAAATGTTACTACAAACAATTTGGTACCCCTGTCTYGCTTTCTTCAGATCCCTGCTTTATTCAGGTACAGTGAAAGGAGGTTAGCCTGAACTCGCAACTCGCAATCCAAATCCTGCCTTGGTTATATTTACATAAATTAATTTTGTGCAAATTAGTATAGTATTGGTGGATTTTTTTTTTGGCATTTACAATAATCTGGAGGATGTGTGTAACTGTTAGTATACTTTCTGAGCTCAGAAARAGGTTTCTGATCTCAGCCTTCATGTAATGATGAAGTAACTATACCTAACCAAAGAAWTTTGTACGATTCTTGCAGTCTCCAGTAGCTGAGAGAGATGTCTACTGCTTTTTTGTGTCCTCAAGACAATTTACTATCTTCTTTCAGTAATCCTCCTCTGTTCTCCCTGCATCCTAGAGATCATCTTTCAACCCAGAAAGAAGCTCTCTTTGGAGTCCTTGGCATCTCTCTTTGCTCAGCCCTGAGGGGTGCTGAAAAAGCTGTGGAGGCTGCCTGTGCCACCTCTGTTTCTCCTGCAGGTTGGGACTGGAACCTGGCTGTCTCTTGTAGCACTGCGGTCTCAGTGCATCTGCTTTAATGTGTTTTTAATTGACATTTCTTGCTACAATGTTCTTTTTATAAACTTGCAAGAGACTGTTAATGCAACTGGTGAGGCTGATTGTAAATTATTCTGTGATAACGATGCTATGAAAAGGAGGCATTATGGAAAACTAATTGTAAATTTCAAGCAGGACAGCTGTGTGCCACCAAAGAGCATCTCTTTSTTCCTTCTTCTTCCAACTTGGCTTCCGCACTAGCTTGTGTGACATCTCTCTAACTTGAGAGCTCTCACTTCTTCAGCTGCCATTGTGTGAAATGTGAGTGAACGTGTCCTAGTTGATTGAAGCATAGTTGTTACAGCTGTTTGCAGCAAAAGTAACATGGGTGTTTGCAGGATAGAAGGGGAAGGAGCTTCAACCAACTTCAGTGTTAATTAAATCTAGTAAGGGGAGTGGAAATGTAAGGGGTCTTGTAATAAGCAGGGCAGAATCCGCCTTTGATTAATGATATTGCCAAGTGGATTAATTAGAAGATTAACTCAAATACTACCTGGAGGGGTCTGTGGAGAAGAATGTCTAGCATTTCAACAAGAGAAACTGCAGTAGGCATCTTAACAAAGATTGGGACACATCTCCTTTACAGTGATTTGGCAGAAATACCAAGCTGTGAAGCAGCCTGCCTCTGGCAGCAGAGAACGTCTCCTAATTAGACTGTTTGCACAACACTTGTTGGCAGGAGAACATATCTTATTTAGGATCTCTGGGGATGCCCCTCAAGTAAACCTTTTCCAAGATGAGTCCCAATTCACCCCAGTTTCCAGATTTCATTGCTGGTAGCATCTACCATTTATCCAGTAACGCTTGTGTTTGGCAAAGACGGTCTCTTTTCTGAGGTAAACATGGACCTTGTGGGAGGCAGATTTTGGGCAAACCATCGGATGACAAAATAATTGTCACCACTTCCCATTTAAACTTCATATTTTGCTGAATTATGCAAGGTCACCTTCTGAGGTTGATGTATTCCTTCATTATGTATGGCAATAAGCAGCAAGTGGAAAAACTGCAGTTCAGGCCTTCCATTTCTGTTAGAATTATAGTTATAATTTACTTCTAAACAAGTGTAGAAAGCTCATCAGAACTTGGTTTGAGAAACAACCATTTCCTTAAACAGGGAATTTCCCTCGCCCTGGATTATATTGCATGTGTCCTTTTAAACAGCTTTATTTCAAATAAGTCTATCCTAATTGATCCCCTGAGAGCCTCTGAGAGGTTTCCTGCTGCACCAGCTCTTGCTCATTAATGCGTTTTACTATTAATGAAAATATGTAAATACCAAGTTGTTTAAAAAAGGGCTTCACCTCCATTATTGCACAATAGGCCTGCCATTCCTGCAGATATTTGCTGATGTTAGTTAACAACAATGCCTGTTCCTAATGATCTTCTTGCCCTGCAAAATAGCTTGCATGGAACTGAATAAGAAGCRATATATCAGCTCCGGTAGCGATATCCAGTGTGTCGACGGAAAACAGAATTTGCTCTTCCCTCAAGGCTTAAATTTTCAGGAGACGCTAAAGATGCTAGCTTCCTACCTGCATTGACTTTTGATAGTATTTGAGTACTTGACTCTTATTTTCCTTTAAAAAACTCCACTTAGGTGATTTGTGCAATCCTGAAATTGTTAGGGAAATTTTGTCCATGTACACCTCTGAAACTTGACTTACTGACTTTTTTTTGTCACTCTTGAGTACAGCCGCCATTTATAGCAACTAATTTTGTTTGGCCACTGACAGACCCATATAAAACCCTAGCCAAAAGAGTGAGGAAAGGTAGAGGAAATGCACCCACCTTCTGAAAGGTGATAATTGTATGCAAGACAAATGATCGAAGAGTCTTTCAAAGCAGGTGGAATTAAAGCACTGACACAGTAAATATAAAGACTGAAACAGTTTTTTTAACATCCCTTCAGTATCCATCAGAATTGGTCCTTCTTGCAGCTTGTCCGGTTTTCTCTTTGTTAGGCATCAGAGGATGACTAATATGCTGCTATTCAGAAAAATGGGGCTTTTATTGGCAGTAGTCATCTCATGCAGCAGTAATGCTATTTTTAAATTATAACATGCATTTTGCACATAAAACTGTGCTGATTTCACTGTACCTTTTTGATTATTTTCCACAGAAAGCACAGTAGCCTTATTCCTCCTCTGATAGTTGGTTTTAAGTTATTGTTGCTCCACTGATACCTAACCTCATGTTTTCAGGAGCACGAGACATCTGTTTCTCATTTTGRTTTTAGTGGGATCTATTCTGTGCTTGTGAGGAATGGGTCACTGTAGGTGTCCAAATGTATATGTTGGAGTTCAGCTTTTGGCACCTAGCTTTGGCAGTTGTTAAGAGCTCCCGAAACTTCTGGCGAGAAGTTTGTCCCTACTTAAACAGATGGATATTTAGCCAGGAATTTTCAAGGGGCTTGGTTATTTCCGAAAGCTGCAGGGGCGATGGGAGGGCAACTCTGCCTGTCCCCTTCAACTGATCGCAAGGATTATGTGACAGTTGGAATTTGGGACCATGTGTCCCTGAAGCACTCAGAAAAACAATCCAGTGCCTTGCCCATCTCCTGTTCCCCCTACCAAACAAGTGAATCTTCTTTGGGCTTTCACAAGCAAAAGGTATTCAGAAAGTAGACTCTAGAAATGGGCCATGTTTTCCTTTGTTTCTCTCTATGAAGTGACCATACTCTTTCGGCTCGTCTGTAAATCCAGTTGAGTGGGAGGAGGCTGGTTTGTGGTATCCTCTCATGTTTATGGGCTCTTCAAGTGATTTGTCAATGGACAATTACTTCTGTACAGGTATTGACTTTTCTGTGTTGCTTTAGATTGAAACAGTGGTTTTTACATGTGCAACTTCAATATAACTGTTGGAAAATCTGTTTCTGACATGTTCTTTTTGATAAACCCCTTAATACTCATTGTCTTCGGGGATAGGACACATTCCCCACATATAATTAGCCTGTCTCATTTCAGACTTCACCAGAAAACGAAATGAGTACTTTTCCATCATATTGAAGTTGTCCTCTTGCTTCCAACCCACACTCCAATTTMGTATGTCAGGCTTTCTCTGGGAAGCTGAAGCTCTCTTCTCAAAGAATAGAAAGGAAGTGYGTAATGAGTCAAGAATAGATTCATTTTATAATGCCTTATGTATAAATGCACAGCTGGGTATGTTGTTTTAGTACTTGTGCATATATGTTTAACATTTGTGTTATGTGTAACAGCCTCCCCTCTGCTGAGCAGTGTCTGAGTCCTTTACCAGAGTGAAGATCTCTGAGGCATGGTGCAGAGGAAACTTCAGCYAGCTGGAATTGAAGTAGATTCCTGCCTGTGAAAAGGGAGAATGGTGCACATTTTTGCCTACCATGTTATATGGATCTTTACGTGTGTGTATTTGACATACATATGTGGTGTCAGTTCCTTTAGGATCTACAGTTACCTAAGTTTTCTCAGTTTAAATAACCTGCTTCAGTCACTTAATTTTGCTTACATTGTCAGCCTCAGCATTAAATTCTTGGGCTTCCTCTCTGCCAAAGATAAATATTTCTCAGAAATCTCAAGCGGACTTCTGAGCACGAAAGGGGTGAATAAAATGTCTGAAGACAGTGTGTAGGGTTTTTCAGAGCTATGTAATATTAGTAGGATTGCACGAGTAAGAAGCTGAAATTTATCGTGGAAGTACTTCCATGACAAGAAGTGATTTTGCATCCTYCAATGAAGGCTGGCTTGGTGCTTACAATATGACTCCTTGAAGACCTTTTACCTGATTTATTGTATGACCTCTGCAAGAAAAGGTGTCCAGCTCTGAAAAAACATGGGAGACAAATACTTTTGATTTGTAGTCTTTATAGTTCAGTAGAAAAAGGGTCCTCTGGACCTTGGTGTTCTATGTGGCATTTTCTTTTAGCACTTCTTTCTATGGTCTGAACATGCAATGTGAAAAAAAGCCTAAGAATGCTGTTCTCCACATATTTTTATGCTCAAAATTCAGGCAATAACAGCATTAGCACTGCATACACAGCCTTATTTCTTTTTCTTTATGTGAGTGTGTGTGTGCATACTATAATCTAAATGCCTTGTCGCATAGTGCCTCTCAGACACGTGTGCATTTTTGTACAAGCCTTAGATCCCTTGGATAGTACCTTTTACACTCCTTTAATCTTGTCTATTTTCTGTTCCTCTCACTATTGTTATGGTTTAGAATCTTTATAAATTTTTTTCTTCCTGTGACTCTGATCTTGGCATCAAATTCATTATATGCAGAAAGGGTGACATGTAGAGAGTAGTAATGAAGTGAATGTGATTCTTCAGAGGCATAAGTATTTGYCCAGGTGGTTACAGCTGTGTAGGATTGGGGCTACAGACCATTAGCACGAGTTGCACACTTCTTTTTCAAATAATAACCTCGCCTGCATTAGGTAATTTCCAGAATTACAAGGGCTACAAAAAGGCACTTTTATTGGAAAAATAATGTTGCCAGAATACACACATTTGCTTCTAATCCTGGAAAGTGCCAACATATCTGGAATTTTAATAAAACACCATTTTTATATGTTTAAGAACTATTTTAGGGATGTTACAGGTTTTAAAATATAGCAGTTACAATTTCCCTTTGCTTCCCAGGCATGCACAGTTGGACTTAGAGTATTAAGGTGACCTGGTTTTATAGGCTATATGGAAAATAGTACCAATAAAATACCTCAGAACTGTTTAAAAGAGCCTAAAATAGAGCAGCATGGTGGATGGTATAAAAATTTTATTTCTATTCTGTTTGAGATGACCAGTATAATTTATTTGCCACCAATTTCAGTCTTTTCATCACACCACGCTACCCTGTATTTGTTGGGTTCAAAACGTTTAGAATTCCTGGCTTGAATGCAAGCACTGGATAGTAAAGAGAGATTATGGGTGATGAATGGATTGAGAGCAGCCCTGCAGAGAAGGACTTGGGGATATTGGTAGATGAAAGATTAAATATGAGCCAGCGACGTGTGCCTGCAGCCCAGAAAGCCAATCATACCCTCGGCTGCGTAAAAAGCAGCGTGGCCAGCAGGTCGAGGGAGGTGRTTCTCTACCTCTACTCCGCGCCCGTGAGACCCCACCTGGAGTACTGCGKCCAGCTCTGGGGCCCTCAGCACAGGAAAGACATGGACCTGTTGGAGCGGGTCCAGAGGAGGCCACGAAAATGGTCAGGGGGATGGAACGCCTCTGCTGTGAGGAAAGGCTGAGAGAGCTGGGGCTGTTCAGCCTGGAGAAGAGAAGGCTCCGGGTAGACCTTATTGCRGCCTTTCAATATATTAAAGGGGGCTTATAAGAAAGATGGAGACTTTTTACCAAGGCCTGTAATGACAGGCCAAGGGGTAACGGTTTTAAACTAAAAGAGGGTAGATTTAGATTAGATATAAGGAAGAAATTCTTTACGATGAGGATGGTGAGGCACTGGAACAGGCTGCCCAGAGAAGTTGTGGATGCCCCATCCCTGGAAGTGTTCAAGGTCAGGTTGCACAGGGCTTTGGGCAACTTGATCTAGTGAAAGATGTCCCTGCCCATGACAGGAGGGGTAGACTAGGTGATCTTTGAAGGTCCCTTCCAACCCAAACCATTCTGTGATTACACCCAGGGCTCCACCATGCGATTAATTAAATGTCTTCTGCATTCACCGAAGGCGGAGGAGTGGCAGCTGGGCAGTTAGGACTCCTGTTCTTGGGAGCTGTGCTCTTTTAGAGGAAAATCTTTCAGAGACATTGCATCCCGGTGAGATATCTACCTTTAGGGATTCTCTCATGGATTATTCAGTTTAGTTACACAGAAGTAATGCCTGAGCTGGGATAATGCAAGTGATGGTGACACAGTGCCCTTTTGGAGTGGTGTGACAAGACAGGAGAACAGCCAGCTGTTCGATAGGCKTTTCTAACTGATGTGTTCCACAATAGCTAAAACTTCTCAGTCCCTTCAGCAAAGGGTAAGCCCTGATGATCAGCTCATGTATTTTGTTTGTGAAGAAGGGAACATCTGAAAACAGTTCAAATTATGTTTAATATTGATGGTGAAGGAAAACCATGCCAGCGCTAAACACGACCTAAAATTCAACCAATTTACAAAATAACGCTATCAATTCCTCATGTGATTTTTCATTCCTGTCTTTAGCAGAGAATGTAGGGGAGGTGGAAGGTGGCAGGTTTTAGCTGACACATTGGCATCATCTAACAGGCTTGGTGGCAGTGAGAGAAAAGTCGAGCTGACCGGGAACCTCTCTATTACTCGTTTGCATCAGTAAATGTACGCAGATGGGCAGGTGGGAGGTTAYGGCTCTTCTGTTAGCAAAGCTCCAACAGTTGGGTTTGCATCTCACATTTCAGGCACTAAACTAATTTCCAGTAGTACTGGGATTCCAAATTAGAATATGAGCATGTGAAAGGGACAAGTCAGTAGGCTTTTACATAATTGAATAGCTCAACTCCCCTTGTGGAGCRCTTCTACTGGGGCAGTCTGTCTAGCAGAGGTGCACCAGCAGAAGTGTCCTACGTAAGATTAGAAAAGGATGTGTGAGACTGCTAAGGGCACATCTGGTTTTGTTCTCTTTAACTCAAGTGTTGTGTGGATGGTTTAGTCAGCTGGAGAAGATGGTCTTACCTCAGTAAGACCAGTTATCTCRGGAACAGAGGATTCATGTGAAAAACTGATATTTACTGTGCATGTTATCCTGAAAAGAGAGAGATATRAAGGCAACTTTTCCTGCAAATCTTGAAGTCCCAGCATTTTAGTCTAATATAATGGATCAGATTAGCAAACATGGCTGCTCATACATTAACTAAAATAAGTGGGTGTGAAGGGTGACAAATTGGATTAAAATGCAGAAATTTTTTAAGTGTAACTGATACCCTTATTGGTACACATGCCCTTGCACTTCATGCAGATAACAGGGGAAGCCTCATTGTCATTCAGAGTGGGAATTTGCAGGGTGAGAGAAAGGCYGGCGGCTGGTTTGGGATTTTTTTAAAGGAATACACCAGAGGGATGCCTGTCTACCAAGTACCTATCTGTTTCTAGCGGATTTCATAGAAACCCAGTGTGCTACATCAAAGACGACTGGAGGGGTGGCTGGGAAGGATTGTCTACCTGGTAATGCTGGCTTTTTATGACATTTAGCTATAGCAGAAAACAGATCACAGACCAGACAGGAAACAGCCTAATGAGAGTATTCAGAGGTGTTGAAATAAAGATAATATTGTCTAGGTGGTGACACAAAAGACAACTTTGTGTCTAGAATGGTAATGAGGATGCTCCCACCTTTTAGGCTCCTGACAGACTTTGAAGTAAARAGGAGAAGAAATATAGAGGAAGAGGAAGAGTCAGTGGTGGACAGAAGACGGGGTTGGAGAGATCGTAAAATGTTGGCACAGAGCTACCAGCAAATGCTGGAAACGCACCCATCCTGTGCCTTGCCGTATATTGTAAAGAATAAACAAATGGTAAAGACATGGTTTTGCCATCTGCAAACTGGCTGATAGTTAGCCCCAAATGAGTGCAGTCTAAATAAAGATCTTACAGAAACAGGCTACAGAAAGCCTTTTTCAACACCCCCAGCAGACCCTTCCCAGCACTGTGGCAGTGGATCTGTGAGCACCATCAGACGCACTGGGATGTTTGTAGCTGTCTGCAGACACTTCCACACTGGGTCCCGGTGCCTGCTGAGAATTTGGCCAGCAGCAGGGCAGGTTTTGTCCTCCCGCGAGATGCTGCCTTGAAGCTCCTGGATGACTTAGCTTACCGTCTTGCAGTGCTTCATTTGCAGCCTTCTGCCTCTCTCCCTTGCAGCCATCTTTTGAACATGCCTTTCTATATGATAAATCTGTAAAAGCTGTGATTGATTCATAGCACACCATTGCTTGGAAGCTGTGGTAAATCCCCTCTTTTGGTTAGCAGAATGAAACCTGATAGCTTGACCTAGAAATTCAAAGAAAAGAGGCAGAAGGAAAAGGAGAGTTAATGGATTAACTCCACAGAGTAGCCGAGATAAAGGCTCTGTGTTTCATTCTGCTGCTCTTTCAACACAGAGAGGGTTTTCTTTAAGTGTCTGCTTTAACCCATGTGGATGGATCTCTGCTAGTTGGTGACCCAGGAGAGCAAAGAACTTTCATCCGTACCAAGGGAGTGCACACGTCCTTTTTCTTCCATTACAAACACATGTGAAAAATACAATTCTCTTTTATTTAGTCAGAATAATGAAATGCAGAAGATGAGAGGTTAAGAAGACAGAGGTAAACAACAGAGGGAAAATGTTTTCTGGTTAGCGTAATGGAGAGCATACTTAGAAAAGGTGTTGCACGTGGCAGGGACCACAAGCGGAGATGCCTCCGCACAGCAGAGAAAACTGATGCCAAATGAGCAGAAGGAGCAATTCAATGACCAACTCTTTCAGATATTTTTTTAAAATAAAATGTATGATTATTGCTTGGATTCTGAAGGTACTTGAGGCTTCTGCCTATTTTGTGGGCGGTTTGTGGTTGGGTCAGTAGTGGTCTGATCTCCGTATTATTCTGAAGGATTCTAAAAAAAAAAAAAAAAAAAAGGTACTTGAGGCTTCTGCCTATTTTGTGGGCGGTTTGTGGTTGGGTCAGTAGTGGTCTGATCTCCGTATTATTCTGAAGGATTCAAAAAAAAAAAAAAAAATCAGTGTTTATTTACTGCCTTGCAGGTGGCAAAGGTCTGCAAATTTCCTCCAGACAAGCCTGTTTCCTATTAAGAAGATGCTGATCATTGACATTTAACATCTGTGCCCAATAGAGAGCACATAGTTCTCTGAGGGAACTTAGATTTGGGAAGGAGGCAGGGACCTAAAATTGTTTGTGCTCCACGGAGACATTCATATTTACTGATGTCTGAGAGGTGCTTAAAGGGGTTGCCTGATAAATTATTCTACTGTCTCGCTTGACTCTGCGGCTGAAGATTGGAAAGATAGCATTTTGCCATTAAATGAAAAATACAGGGACAAGAAGATGTCTGTCTCCCTGGCCTGCCTGTGTGATGGCTTTGCTGGCACCATCCATCTTGCAAAGCAGTACACTTGTTTGTGACCTAAGAGATAAACCCTGTGTCACAGAGTGTACCCTGCTCCTGTCAAGCTGTAAAACGATCATTAAAAGAGCTCTGGCCTTTCAGTTTCTTTCTTTATGCAGTTTCTGGTGTGATCTAACAACAGCGAAGTAACAGCCATGGAGTTGGTAGTTCCCCAAATAATCTTCTTCCTTTGATTGAGAGACACTGCTCCCCCACCAAGAAACTCACAGTGCAGTTTGTAATAGACTTTACATATAGTTCTGTATTTCTTAAAAATTCAGCAGTTTCTCTTTGCTCGTGTTTTGACACATTCTGGTCCATGTGATACAGTTATTTTTAATTAATCTTTTTTTCTTTTACTTCCAGAATTTTAAAACTGTAATTTCATTCTTTTGTAACTTATAAACTTGGAAAATATTTTTTTTCTTTTGAGAACCTTTTTATTCTACCCATATAGTCTTAATCTTTTCAAGTCAAAGGGCAGTTCAGGTACCTGCTCGCTCTTTGCATTTAGACACTGTTTGAGGTGCAGGTCTGCCATTTATCAGAGAACTGAGGTGTGACACCCCAGCTGCTTGGCCCTGCAAGTACTACTGATCACCTCGACACTCAGATGTTTGAACTGCCTTGCGTCCCTCAGCAAGCGTCTCAGTGAGGGTGTCCAGGGTCATCTTCCACTTACGGTTTCTCTTCTGAATCAGGGAGGGAGTCTGGCTGTCATCCTGGGGTGGGTGTCCTTACATTTGTCAATGACGAATTAACAGAAGGTTTTTAAATTTCAGTAATCTTCTGTTTGCAGAAATGCACATTAGGTAGAGCGCTACATTATCATCCAGAACAACTGGTCTACGCAGCTAAACAGATCGCCTAGTAAGGGGTGATCATAGGAGGAATCTGAACGGGAGAAGGGCCACCTGAAACAGGATGCRAACAAGTCGTATGTTCAAAAATGCAGGTTTTAGCCTGACACACATACGGAGATGAACTTCAGTACTGTGGATGATTCTTTATCTGTATGTTGGCAGATTTTCCAAATCATGACACAGCTTAAGCTGGGACTTTTAGTTTTTCTGTGCCACAACATGTTGCCCTACACTTGTCAAGCAGAGTATAAAAACTCAGGATACTAGAGTACAGACACAGAGAAATTAAATAATAGGTTTATAATCTTATCCCATGTCATAATACCCAGGGTCTGTATTGCACACTTTGAGATAGACTTATGACTGAAGAATAAATTTTGCACTTCAGTTGGCTGATGATGCACGCTTCTTGATCCTGAAGTAAGAGCGAAGGCTTGAGGCAAAAGCTGTCAGTTTTGTAATAGTAATTAATATATATATAAACCTAAAAGAATTGCAGTTACACATTTGAGACCTTCACTTGTGGTTTGTGGACAGGACAGAGTCTTACCATGGAAAGAAATGAGACTCAGGCATGTCAGACCCCAGACATGGGTGGGAATGAAATCTTATTCGTAGCCTTTGCACCCAAATTCTGAGGTTGCCATAATAATGAGATGATACAATTGCAAATCTTACATATATATTAAAAAATAAGAATGCATGTAGTTTATGTTTTTGTTCTTAATGATCACACACTCAAGCTGTTTTTTTATTTATACTCCAGATGAGGTTCTCCTCTCATCACATAACTCTGTGGGCTTAAGCTTTATACATAATGCTAATATTGCAAGCTTTACGACAAAATCCAAAACATTGGCAATGTTACGGGTAGAAGAGTAAGTTGCTTCAGATGATAAACATAATGAATTTGCAAGACCTGTGTGGCTTTCAAGTAATCTTTTGTTGTTCTGGTTTTTTGAAGGAGGTGTATGAAAATGAACTGAGAGCAAACAGCATGTTGAATGGCACAGGAGGGAGTTTTTCATTACTGTTGTATTTATCATTTAGCACAATCATGAGCTCTGTCAGACTTAAATGGCAAGCTTATTGTTAATTGCAAAGTTCAAAGTGTTCTTTAATCTTTCCCTTATTTTGCTCACTCATAAATAGCATTATGGTTTTCAGTGCCCGATTCTAGGGTTCTTGCCAGTGTTATCAGGTTGTCCTTGATAGGTGGGAAAATCCATCTTGCTAAAGGAGCCATGATTCAAGAGGTCAGAGCATTGTCTGTCTCTGGAAACAAGGCCCATAAAATACTGCTTAACAAAGGGGTCTATTTGCAATGTTGGAGCCGCAGCATATATCTGGTAAGTGCCTGGACGTCAGAGCTGAAGAAAGAAATGAAAATAGAGAAAATAAATACCCAGCACTAGTAAACACTTGCCAGTACACTGAGGAGAAGAAAGAAATCCATAAAAGGAGCCACTTTTTCTTTTTATTAAGGAGTTTTCTTAACAAGGATTATTTCTTACTTTTTGAAATGTGCTCATGGTGTTTTCACTTTCTAGCTAAATGGAAAGAGGAACATTTTGTGAGAGGTTCTTGCATTCATCCCTCCTTCCCCTACAGCTTTCATTCTAATAAGCTCCACAGATCCCAGAAGCAGTTTTCTGTGTGGCTGTGGCAGGTCTGTTAGTAGATTAAATGGTCAAGGTGGATTTATAAAGGGGTTTAGTATGTTTGGAGTTTGTGAGAGATTTTGAGTTTAAAACCCACTAAGGCTGATTATTCCCAGATGAGAGAAAGGTTTGTCAAAAATGAGGGAAATTTCCCTTTCTAAACCACCTGTCTTGATCCCTCAAAATCTAATATAGGTGGAAGAGAAAGGTAATAATGACCTTTTCAATCCTGAAAATGCAATCAGGATGGCTAGCTTTGGTGGTAATTCAGCAATTCTGTCTAGGAAGTGGGTTGAGAGCCCTGACTCCACGTAGACCTGTGAATATTTGGCTGGATTCCAGTCTAAATTGTATTCAGATTGGTAAACTAGAATGAAAATTTCCATTGCTAATATGCTGAGCTGGCCAGCTCCCTTTATTATATTATTTAATGGCGTGCTGCCCTATTGACCAAGTCCATGTCAAACTCGAATGAACGCTCACAAAAGGTGCTACGTCACCCCCTTCTTAGAAGCCGCTGGAGTTTCGTGATGCCTGTCTGTCTTTCAACCCATAGTCTTACTCTTCCGCGCAGACATTCACAAGTGTATAATCTCTTTGTCATTGTAGTAGTTTTGAAGTAGTTTYAATGATTTTCTGCTTTGTGTTGTCTATATTAGACATGCATTTTCTATATGGGGACCATAGGACTGAAACTGTTGTCTTTTTCATGGGATCGGTATAGGATACTATTGTTGGAGCTATTTCACAAATGCATTTTTTGTGAACTTTAGTTTATTTTTCATTAATACACAATACCCAAAGGCAAAGGTAGCTTCACAGCAATAGATAATTCTCCTAACTTTTAAGGGCACGTGGAAGATAATACTGAGTACAGTCGTTGTGCCGCTCTGGCTGATACCATACCTTCAGCAGCAGTGGGTCAGTTCCCTGCTACCCATCACCATGCCTCCTGAAGGCAGGAGAACCAAATAAACACACGTATTCTGGACCTGCCACCACTGGGACAGAATGTCAGCCTCAGAAGACCAGTGATCAAATAACTGATTTAATTTAATACTAGGAATGCTTATTGATTTCCATCAAAGGTTGTCTATTCTGCCTTTATATGAGCAGCCACAGTCAGCAGCATAATACCTTGTTTAAAAAAGACAATGATAGAAAAGTGAGATTCCCCTGACGATGCAGCTGTAGCAGGGTCACGTACTGGAAGGCACAGCAGGGCTGAAGAGATCTTCTCAACCTTCTGAAAGATGCAACGGCATTAATTTGGTCTGTTGTTATGTATGACGTACCACTCTATGCAAGCAGATGCAGGTAGAGTCACTGCTGAAAATAATCGCTGATAAAACACTCATCATTTTTTTGTGTGTCAAAATGATATTTGCAAATGGCCTTGATTTCCCTTGTCCGTGCGACCTGGCCTGTATTCCAAAGTCTCAGCTCAGAGCGCCGTTTAAGGCCACTTTCCTCAGAGCCTTTGTGTTTTAGGAGTCCCAGGAAGTGGAAGAGCTCTTTTAGCCATTTATCTTGCTGCTCTGTCAGCAGCTGCTCAACTCCCTTGCATCCCGGCCCCCTCACCCTTTTTCTGCTGCCCACCTGCCTGGGGCAGTGCAGGGGGATGCAACGGGAACCAAGGGGAAAGGGGGCAAGCAAACGGGTTCCGGCAGGAAACTGCAGAAGAAGACACCGTGCTTTTGATGGAGCAAAACAATACTTTCCACAAAAGAATTGCTAAATTAGGTGGTCTTTTATTAAGTGGTTGACAGTTAAAGAGCCTGTGGGGCCACACGGAGTTCTCAGGAATAGTGTTTGGGCTCTGCGGAAGGTTGGACATGGGCTGATTAGGCTGGTTTGCTGCTTTTAGGCTGTCTTTACGATGATAAGGCCTATGTATTTTTTCTTCCTAATCCTGAGATTCTACAGAAGATCATTCATCTCATTTATGTATATGCTGGCTGGCTTCTCCTTTGATTAATTGTACTTTGAGGAGGGAGCTAAACCGCTACC
Source organism: Oceanodroma leucorhoa (assembly GCA_030449065.1). Lineage (NCBI taxonomy): Eukaryota > Metazoa > Chordata > Aves > Procellariiformes > Oceanodroma > Oceanodroma leucorhoa. The sequence goes on from JASVER010000065.1 coordinate 2,527,917, forward strand.
CTCCGGAGGTCCCTTCCAACCCGGACGATGCTCTGGTTCCGTGGTTCCACGTTGCAGGCTGCCAGTTCAGCTCCGGCCTTGCTTCTCTTTGCAGGCAGCAGCTTTGCCCGCAGCGTTAACTCGCTTGTGCTGTCTGGGGGCACCAGCTGGAGTCAGTTGGAAACGCTGTCTCCATGAAATAACTCACGAGGTGTTTTGTTTCTTAGCATGAATTTAGTTTTCAGGGCAGCGGCCGTTTCCGAAATGATGTCAATTTGTCTTTCATGCAAAAGTTCTCCTTCGCCTGAGACTTCATATACTTTATCGTGATTATTTCTGGGTTTGGAAGTTACAGTTGTAACAGTTCTTCAGGCCAACACTAGCTTTGCTCTTGCATAAATTTTGTGGTGCTTTTTGTTTGCTTGTTTGAAAGAAAATTTCTGAAATTCTTGGGCTTCCATGTTGTGATGAAATATAATTGTTCTCAAAAGCACAGATTACAATGTGGAAAAGAAGCCAATTCCTGAGAATGCTTTTTGTTAAAAGTAAATTCATACTACTGCGTGTGATCTTGTCTCAATTTACGTAAGGTCGCYGTTCTATCGGTAGATGCTGCAGTTCCTTGTCACAAACTCAGGAGATGAGTTAGTTAATATGAAATGGAGCAGGTTTTATTTGTTGTTGTTGCTGGGTTTGGGGCTTTTGCATTTTTGTTTGTGGCTTTGTTTTAAGTAAGCACATCATACGGACGGCAAACTGGGTTTACAGTGTTTTCTTATTAAGGACATCCATACTGCCGTCTGTTCTTGGCTTTTATGTTAAATACACTGACAAATGTGAGGCAGATTCCCTGTTTTCAGGAGGTGAAGCCCAGCTGTGGCCTGTACTAGCACCATCCTGGGCAGGCCTGCCATGTAGGTATGTAATTGTATGTATACAGTTACGTGTGTGCATCGCTGTGTGTAGCCAGAACTGTTCTCCTATGAGGAAAGATGTGCTGGTGCAACTGCTTTCAGAAGGAGCTCAAAGAATTTCTTCTTTCTGCGATAAAGCGATTCCTAAACTTCACTGAGTATTTTAGCTGTGATTTGACTCCGGTGAGATAATGTCTCCAGTCAGCTTTGCCTCTGACAGAAGTCGTTTCTGCCCCCAGCCATTCGTTCCCTCCCTCATCTCTTTTGTCAGTGTAAACATTTGTGCAGCTTTATGGTAAATCAGGCTGGGGAGCTGACRTGGGATTTTTGGCTGGGGCAGCCCAAGGGTGATAAGAAGAGGCTGGGGTGGGGAGGGCAGGACTGCTTTCAGCAGCGATGTCAGCTTATGCCAGCTTTACCCGTTGGTGATGCCTCAGCCGGAGGCTCTGGGAATTTGCAGAAAGGAAGCATCAGTCATTTTCTGAAACYGAGTTTTGCAAGCCAGTAGAGACTCAATGTAGTGTGTGTTGGATAAGAAAACTTATCCAAATCCAAGGAACCACTTTCCACTTGATAACACCCTGGATGGATTAAGTGCATGTTTGACCTTTTARATTGTCCTGTGTGCGTTTGCCTTCGACGTGTGTGTGCGCCTGCTTCAACACCAAGAGATTATAAACTTAGCTTGTTTCAGGCTCCTTAGTTCTGCTCTGAATCAACGTCATCCATGGGCATGACACAGCTGTAATTCAGGTGCAGGGTGAAGATATCGAGCCGTTTGCTCAGGGAGAGTCTCCAGATTCTCTAGTCAGCTGTCAGGTAACCAGTCTGGGAGGAACTGAGGAACCATGTCCTGGCAATTACTTGTTACGAGGATAATGATTATGTTCAAGAGGATAAAATGTACATAAGATGACAGAGAGAGAACTCTTTCCGCTTTACTTGTRAAGATGTTGGATTGCAGCTGGAAGTAAATGATAAGGAACATAGCAGAGCTGSAAATGAGCAGTGACCGTCTTGCCTTCTTTCAAGCGTGTTGTGCCCTCTTGGGACATCAGGGAGCTTTCTGGTTTGTAAAGGCCAGTAAATGGCTGATTAGTGAACAGAAAGGAGCTGTAAATCCTTCCAAAAACATACTTTGCATTTTTATTAAGTAAAAAGTCCCCTTGAATGATGTATGATCAAATGTTTTTGTATTTCYTATCAACTAAGCTCATCGACACAATGCCTCACTGTACAGAAAAGCTTCTCTCCTTGCATTTCATTGCTTCATCTTAGTCTATATTAGCTAGAAAACAGATCCTTCTTATAGCCTGGCAGTGACCTTCARGGCCAATAAATGAGATAAGTTTTTAAGCAGAAATAAGTAAGTGTGTCATTTCATTGTCCTCTGCCCTTTCTCCATAGCAAATCTAGATGCCCTCTAATGCTGCCCACCAGTACAGCATGGAGCATTTGYTTGTTCAGTGCTTTTGAACTGAGGAAAGCCTTAGAAAGCCAGATTAACTTCATTCAGTGTGAGCTGTCAATACAGTCATCAACATGGTCAACAAATATAGTGAGTATAGCAGAAATAGGTAGCAGCCATAGATGGCCACCAGTGCCTTCACAACAGCTCTTCATGCTGTCAACTTAGTTTGAGGTGAGGAAATAAACTGGGCTGGAATTTCAGTGCTACCAGGGGAACCTGAAGCAAAATGCATGGAGAAGTGGCCCTGACCAACTCCAGGACTGTGCTGTCCTGCCCTTACTCTTCACTGTGAATGATTTTGAAAACTTTCCCCATTTTCAAGGGAAATAATGTAACCAGCTGGAGTGCAATCACTTTGAATCCAGGCTTTTCTTATATGGTTGCTTTAACAAAATGTATATTTTCATTAATCAAATTACAAAGGTAATTAATTTTATTTAATGACTTTAATTGGAATGAAGACAGTCCTGTGGAGAAAATACATGGAACTAATGAACCTGATTTTTTTAAGCATCTGGAGTTGAGGTAATCTTTAGTTTCAGTGCACAGAACAAAAATAATTTGAGTTCAGTTAATTATCTGTTTTCTAGACTGTACCTTTAAAATTCTTAGCAGCTGGTAAAAGAGAAAAATACTTCATTGCCTTATCTTTCCTTTTGCTTTCTCTGCCTTAGCTGAATTTGGGAGGGTGAGGGTTGCTCCGGTGGCAAGTGATTAGCTTGTCCCTGTGCTGCTTTTTATCATTACTTGCCTGTCATTTTCAATCCTCTTCCCTAATTCTTTTCTATATAACATCTCATATGCATTTCTTCCTTCATCTGGGCATCCTCTGCCTCTCCTCTTCTTTGCTTACCAATTACTTTGCTTTTCTTTCAAGTGTGCTTATTATTAGCCTGTGCTGACTGGAGTCATAAGTATGCGTGTCGCTTARTTTTCCATGGCTTAGAGAGACTTGGCTAGCACCTTATTAAATAGTCTGTGACTATTCCTTGCAGACGGACTACGTGCTAACTTCTAGAAAGGGTCTCTATGCTCAACTGGTCCAGTSGTCATCACCAGACTGAAGGAATCTGCTTTGTAACATGTCAGCATCTTGCTTTGTGTTAACTGAGTAAGTTTTATCTCCTTTCTGTGGATTTGCTGACTGACATGCTACAAAATCTCTCTCCTGTCTCTGAATTTTTTTCTTCTCCTATCTGGGTGTGTTGGGATATAGAAAAGATTCAGTGTGCGATRGGGTTATGTTAGTGCTTGGATGCTATAATTACCGGAGTAAAACTGAGCTGCTTTTTAAACTGAATCACTGCACTCAAATGTTGTTTTTTGCTGTGCCAAAAAGCTGTGTATTTGGGCCTGCTTTTTTGTGTGTGTTTGTTTGTTTTTTTTGCCTTTTTCAATCCGTGGTACAACAGGTAGGATAGCTGATTTGCTTTACTTTCTCAAGACAGAAGTATGTGCAACCAACTCCCTGAGACAAAAAGCTAGGTCCTATGTTGCTTTGAAGCAATCCTGATTTTCAGTTTCAGTTCAGTATGCCCAACATTAACTTAAGTTTTACTATACTGAAAAGCAGCAGGGCTGTAAATCTAATAACAAACACTGGTATGTTCTCCCACCAACTGTGCTCTTCCYCAAAAGAAAGGAGGAGAGAATGGAGGCAAGGGAAGGGAAGCCATAGACCTTTCCAGTAATAAAATTATACTGTTCATCTTGGTTTTAATACGCTGTTAAGGAAAGGATCTGATGATAGTGCTCGTTTTGGAGATTTTAATCTGGTAGTCCCTAGGACAGATGAATCTTCACTTGCATTTTTTGGCAGCAAGCTTCAGATGTGACCCAGTGAGAAAAGAAGTAGCTGGGACTTTGGATTGCGTATTGAGACAGTTGGGAAGAGCGTGGTGGCAAATCCATGCTGGTTTGTTTGTGKTTTTTTTTCTCTCCGCATGAAAACAGGAGTTACTTCCAATTGGTTTTCATAGATACAAAACCGGAGGAACTAACCTAAAACTTCATTTTTTCCTTCCCTCCTTTTTTTTTTTTGTACTTTGTTTTCATATGTCACAGCCTTTTATTCCTCACTCTTAAAACTAGTGCTACCTCCAAAACGCCACTTTTAGTGCACAATGCCTACAACTAGGATTGAAAGAAGGAAAACTGAGGATTTGCAAAATAAAGCCCAACACTGGCAACATCAGCAGAYTGATGGTCTGCCCTGCTCCTCCCCTTCCTACTTCTTCTAATCCAACGTTGTATCTTCCTTCAAAACCTGTCTTTGATTAAGTCRTCATCTGTAGCATTAGGAAAATCAGCTGTGGACACTTAGTGATACCTGGAAGAGGTGGTAGGTCYGCTGAGGTAAGTGCTGGCTGTTGGCCTGTTCCCTCTGTGCTTGGAAGCAGCCTACGCAGAACATCCTCTGGTGAAAGCCAGCACGGTCTGTGGCCCATCCGTGGATGTAAGTGTCGGTGCATCTGCTCATTATCTCGGTACAATTGCAGTAGGAAATGTGACTTGAGGGTAGRGGAGAAAGCTTTGTGTGAGACCAGAGAGACTGTGCTGCTTGGCGTGGTAGCTGGTTCTTGCCAGCTCATCGCCACATTGCTATGAGGTTGCATCCAGTTTCCGTAGCATATATTGTGTCAGTGATGATGACATTCATCTGCTGCTTTTCTGAGCAGAGTAGAATAATCACTGGAAAGAAAATAGGAAAATGGAAAATGTTATTTGGAAGGAAGAGATAAAAAGTAAAGGAGAGGACCACAACTTAACTTTGTGATTCAGTAGAAATGCAGCATTAAGCGATGTATCTGTGTAGTCAAACAGGATCTTCACTGGGTACTGGAGGTTATTTAACACTTTTACTTTGCTGTGTTGAGGTTGACTAGAACTTAAGAAAACTCTTTTACTGAAGAGAGTTGACCTAGCATTTCAATGTCGTTGGTACCATGCGATACTTTCTTTTYAGTCCCAGGAAGTCCCCAGAAGGTTATAAGACACAAGAAGATACTTTACTTCACTGAATTTTCACTAGTCTGAGATTATAGGAACTCCTGCAGTAGGCTGCTGAGGCAGTGGAGAGTCTCATTTTCCTTAATACAGGTAAGACATCTCCCCCTTCTCCTTCCTTCTGCTAAGGTTTGGAAGAAGAGGATGAGCTACAGTGAGGGGTGTTGCATTCAGAAAGTTTATTTTTAAAATGTGTTGTGTTGTATCTGTTTAAGAGTTGACAGAAAGCTTGGTTAAAGCTTCTGTGTGTGTTTTGCATACCTTCACTGCAGGGCGAGCCCTGGTACTACAACCATAGATAAGGGGCCTCGAGTGTGGATATTAGCCCTGAAGATTTGTCCTGTCCAAGTGGTGTGGTTGCAGTTTTTTGGGCTGGGGAAACTTCATACATGTGAGACTGAGAGTGAGAATGAGTCTGGCACTGGGCGCAACCAGAAAGTCTGAAACTCAAACCGCAGGTTCTTGATAAGATCTATGAAGTGTGTTTCTCTAGTAATAACTTTTGTTATTACTAGACTGTCCGTGCAGCGGAGTGGAAAATCAGAGCATGAGTGCCAGGTGTTAGTTCTGGAGGATTTTATTACATGAGAGAAACAGGGTGGTTCAGATGGCATCTCATCTGTTTCTTCTGCTGACTGAGAAGGAACTAGTTTCAGAGGTGGATCCACTCAGTTGTTATCTAAACATTTTAAAGTTTCTCTCAGGCTCTCGCTGTCAGCAAARTCCATCAGGGAGAGCTACTTGTAACACAGAATCAGAATGACAACGCCTTGCAAGGGTTTGGTTAATAATAAAAAGCTAAWTTTAATATATCAGAATTCCTTAAATACTATAGTGTTGTCTTTATTCTAGATGTGCATAGATGTCCATTTGTAAGCAGAAATAAACCAAGGAGATAATTTTTTGGCATCCTCCAGACTTCTTCGTATTTGCTTGAGGTGCTTCAAACTTGGCCTCGGAAGAGGGAGTGAAACAGTTCAATCCCATGTTTGTTCCAATTTTGGTCTTTTTGCTGACACGGCTAAGAGGAGGGTAGTTGTGAATTGTTGCTGAAGCTTCATAAATTGGAAGTCAAAGGCACACTATGAAGAGATTATGTTACAATGTCCTGATACGTATTGAAGAGGTGGCCCTGCCAAACATGGCTTTCGATTTTAGTGCGCTGCCCGCCTTGCATGCGAGAACCTGTAATCTCCTGCCATCAGTTCTTTATCTTAAAGATTGTGAGGCACAATGCAACTAGAAGACGTGGCTAGGAGCACAGGGCTTCTAGTCAAGTGGACTAATCCCATTTCCAYCTTTGCTACTGATTCTCTGTAAACTTTGGCACATCACTTAATTTTTGTGCCTCAATTTCAATATCTTTAAATGCCACCAGTCCCTAGAAACAACTTTGGAATAAAAACGTTTACTGCTTTCTCACGAGGGAACCTCTGGGTCACGGCTGTATGAGACCCAGTTCTTATACGACTGCTACACATCTGTATGAGCGTCCCTGCATTAGCCGAAACTAAATTTAACAACTGCTGAGTGCTCCTTTGAAGGTCATTCTGTCCTAAATAATCGCCGGGTTCTGTTACGTTTTAYGTCTGTCAAGAAATCTCCTGGCTCCTATTGCTCTGTAACCAGCATTTTGAAAACTGGAAGGGGTTTTTTAAAAGTACTCTGCTCCCTGTGCTACCTGGTCTCCCTCTCCATCCCCTTCAGGCTCCTGTCTCTCTTGCTCTCGGTCTCTGTGGTTCTGGTRTTGCTGGCTGAATCTTGCACAGCGTTCTCTCCATCCCTTCTAACTCTTTATTAAATGCAGTTTCTCTCTCTCCTGTTAAGTAGCCCATTGATTCACTTTAGAGTTTATTAGATTATCTCTGTCTGGGTTTTGAATTTTTTTAAAGCGGTTTTTCAGACACATATGTGTGCATGTATGAAAATAAATCAATGAGCAGGGACAATGCACAATTATTTGCATGGCTACAGCCGCCACTCTAATGTAATATTATCATTTAAATGCTTGCTGAGTATTCAGTGAGGGTCTGTACTGCATGCTCTGCAGTGCTGGAGCCCTAGGGTAATGTTTTTCATAGCTGTTTATTCCTAAATACTCTTGACGGAAATACAAATGCCACCAAAGCTCCATATGTGGTTTCAAGTACTGGGAAAAGGGGGAATGGAGGGGCCTGTATTGTTTCAAAAATGGCACTAAAACTTTAAAATGTGTCTGAAAAAGAAACTGAGACGCAGTGGGTCTGTTTGAGAGAAAAAAGTGATAAAACCAAGTAGAAAATTGATCTGCAAAGCCTGCAAGTTTATTTGTAAAAAATCCCCTCCAGCAGAAGCTTAGACACTTGAATGAAAATATGCTGCCAGTGCCGAGGTTAACCCTTAGCAGCYCAGAGTAGTTTTCATCACCTATGCCTTCCTAGAGAGACCTTTATTGTTATCTTTGCAGGATTTCTCTGGCCAGGGAAGGCAAACAATTTATCTCAACGGTGCCTTACAGTTGTGTCTCTGAAATGGTTCATATTTGTCTGAATTTACAAGTGCACTGTGGTGTTTTATATTGTGCTGGAGCTGTGTCACGCCCAACGGTGTTGTATTTTTCATTGTGCTGGCGGGGATCAGGCTTCCTCTGCTGGATGGGTTTCAGTTTCACCAGCTGGTGGGAATAGCAACAGGAATTTGGGGATTACAGATGTTCATGCAGCCAAAAAGGAAACAAGCCAAGTTTAAAGGGACATCGTTAAATTCTATCCCAGGGGCCTGGCTTTTATTTTCCTGAAGATATGAAGACCTCAGAAGACTTTTTAGTGTCATAGTTCACCACTCCCCCCCGTTCTTGGTAATCTATCCTCTATTAGGAAAGTGTTCCTCTAAAAACCTTCAGCTCACCAAAATGACATAGTTGCACCAGAAAAGATTCCATCTTTTCAGGTAAAAGCTCCAGTTTGCTGCGGATGTGTTTGTACAGGCAYAAGCCTCAATTTAGCAGAACACTTAAACGCATACCAAAACCCTGCTAATGCCAATCGAACATTTGTCAAAGTGCTTTACACTTGGGACCACACTCTTTGTATGGAGAAAAACATGTGAGTTTTTCTCATACACACATGCATGTATGCTCAAAGGAAGAGATTTCATATCTAGTATTAAAACTGAGCCAGAGCCATTGATGTGGGCTCATAGTTTATTTGTAGGGTAAAGTCTCTTTCAAAGAGCTTTTTGTTTATGAGCTTATTTTTAAACTGATTTTTCTTTCTTTGCTGAACTATTCCTTTTTCAGTCCCCATTTCAGTAGGGTTTTTTCTTTCTGTGGCACAGCCTTTGGTGTGGTACAATCAGAGCTCCTCTGCTTCATTCTTCTGCTAAAGGCTTCCTCCAGCTTGGCTTTATTTTACCCTCAGAGGCTGCTGAAAAGAAACTCTGTTGCTTTCCTGCTTGTTTTAGACAAGCTCCACTGTAAAGTTAGCATTAGTTCAGTTGGAGGAAAAAACACCTAGTCCTATTCTATACCAGATTTTCTCTACTGCCATATATACCGGTGTGTATTGTTTTATTTTAGTATGGTTTTGCAACCAGCTCTCTCCCGCACAGCCTCGGGTTTTCATTTCATTGTCCCTTACCTGTGGTTTTGTTGATATAAAACCAAGGGCAAATTGTTGATGTTATCCAAAATAGATTGTGTTGCCGGAGGTGCGCAGGTTTAATTTCAGGTGTTAAGAATTCCTATTCCRTGCACCATGCGTCTCCCCTTTTCTGCACCTGCTTTGCTGGAGCAGTTTCCATAGCAATAACCTCTTCAAGTTTTCCAGAATTGTTACAGGAATGATTTTCTATCTCCTCCTCCTGAACAGTTCAGGAAAATGGAGCTTATTAGAGATACTTTTTTGTCCTCTGTGCCTTGATAGGAGCCTAGCAGGGGCACTCTGCAATCCCAGGTAAAGCTGTCTGCAGYGCACAACTGCTCTTCCGTGATGAGGACCCCAGCCGGGCTGCCCACTGCTGCAATTTGCTTGACCTAATACAGGTTGTCTTCCCTTCTCTCTTGACTCGGGCAACAGTATTTTTATGCTGCTCCGACTTCTAAGAAGAATGAGCAGGACAAATGTAAAAAAAAAAAAAGAAAAAAGTAAGAAGTAAGTATTCTGAACATGAGGAAAAACTATTATATATCCTAAAGACTAACAGTCAGTAATTCAAGTTTCCTTCACATTTCTTTCTTTTGCCGGGCATGTGAGGTACTACGCAACAGTTCAATTTGCAGCTCAGTAGCACATGGGACAATATAATCCCTGGAGAAGGAAAGCATTAAGCAGCTGCCTGGAAACCCTCAGGAGCCTGACAAAAGGGGGAGGTGGATGTTAACGTGGGACAAACAGTGATTATCTTAAGAAGTAATGCATTCAGCGGCAGATACGAGGTTGTGGTTTGAAAGTGAGATGTAGGTGATGGGATCTGTAGCAGTGTGGCAAATCCTTACTTTGTGACCTACTATGCCAGAGCAGAATGACCTGATGAACACAGGTATCAGTGCTAATAATGTCCGAGGAGCAGTCCTGAGGTACAGCCTAGACMTACAGCAGTAGGACTGGGCATTAGGATAGTACCATTTCTAAATTGACGAGCAAGCTGTTACGCCAAAAAAAGTTATTATCGGCTAGAAATATGTTGAAAGCGGTTTATAGACAAAGCTGTGAAGTCTTCTAGGGTGACACATGCAAAAATAGCTCCCAAGCATGATGTGGCTAAGTTCATTTAAAACTAGGTTTGCCTGACAGGGACCTTGGAAACAGCTGACTTGTGTCTCAGACTGTGCTTCAGACAGAGTCTGTATAGCTCATGCTTAATGTTCACACTTGGAATTGAAATAGTAGGACATAAGTTAGCTTTATTTTTGCATTCTCCCTCCAGATTTGTGACCAGACAGCAGCAAAGTTGTGAAGTTCATGGGAAAAACCTCTTTCTCTGGACACAGGAGATGAGCCCCATGCCAATGCTAAGATCCTTTATGACCTCCATGTGCCCTTGGGGTTTTACTCCATATCTGAAGTCTGTCTGACCCCTCACTGTGTAGGCTTTCTATTTCACCATTTGTTTCAACCTTGAAAAGACCTTTCTGAATGTTTTAAAATAACCATGTTGTCATTCCTTAGTTAACAAAGAGTTTTTCTTCCCTGTTTTTTCCCCCTTCAACCTCAATTGTTCAGACTTTTTAATAATTCATATCCCTTTTGACTTCACACACTTGCTTGAGCTACCTGTGGTGCTGCACAAGTGAGAAATGTGCTCTTTGCAGAGCTCGAAAGATCAACTGAGAAATTAGTTAAAATGAAGTAGGTGGAGGGTTATGTTTCATCTGCTAATTGAAGTACTAAACCTACAGGTGTTAGAGCTCCTACAGCAGCCTGGCCAAAATGCCAGTGCTAAGTTTATTGCTGGCTGATTTCTCCAGTAAGCATGGATACTGGCTTTGTAGAAGTGCGTTGTTGTTGCTGAAGAAACCGTGAATTGGAAATTCCCTATCTCTGTGTATTACATCTCAGCTGCAGCACTGTGCTGTTGTGTTTTGCACACAATTACATGCACAGACTAGTAGAGAGAAGGTTGGAGAACTTGACTAGTCTGCCATTCCTTTTGCAGTCTCTTTAAGCTTCCTTTACTTGGAAATCCAGGTGTTGTGCTCTCTTACTGACTTAAAAAATATCATTTTGACAACCTAATCTTGCAAAAAGACAAAGTCAGAGTATTTCTTCAGGAAAGTGTCATAGCCGCATGCATACAAGATTTGGTTTTTAATTATCGCTACACCCTCTAGCTATAATAAAAGACCTGTCAGTGTATTCATGCTGTCCCTATTCATATTCAGAAGGTTGGAAAGTAGAGGTTTAGATTCATTCCGGATTGAGGTTAGGCAAGCAAGGTCTTTTCTTTGGCGTAATAACTTTCAACTCAGTTTGGTGACTGATCAGTTCAGTTGTCTGAATTGTGTATGCGCAAAGAGAAGCAGGGTTGTGCTTTTGCATACATTCAATTTTCATATTTATAAATCAGAATCTGCCTCCATTTAAAAAATGAAGTGTCGTTGCCTTCAGCTTATAAAGAGCAGCTGCCACTGCCATTAAAACTTYGAAATGTTCCCTTGAGAACTCTGAGAGTGCATCTGTCTGAGCCTCGTAGTGGTCTGAGCTTACAAGTGGGAGCAAAGTGTCCCTTATTATTTGAGAGTTTAGACAATAGATCAAAGACTTGAGGTTTAAGCAGCTATCTTTCTTGGATGAGCCTGKCTGCATGGGTAGTTGCAAAGTTCCAGCTGAAAAGGATAGTCTTGCTGCTGCCAAACTTAGGCAGAATACCGCTGTTGACTTCTTTAGAAGCAACACTGGGTCCTAAGCTAGCAAAACACTTCACTAGCSTAAGAAAGACCTCTGGTAGCTTTTGGCAGAAAGCTTTTTCTCATCGTCCCAATGGCCTAACTACAGAAGTAGAAGTGATGTTCTGGAGCTCTGCAGATCTGGGCTTTTAGTTTGCCTCAGAGGTGGTCTGTAGAGTAAGGCTCTCCTGAATATTTCAGAGAGCACATCCACACCTTATGATATGAAAACTTGCGAGGTAGCTGTGGGTGGGTTTGCTCCAAAACTGGAAGCGATCAGGCTACGGTGGCACCGTGTGGGTGAGACATAGGGCTGATGAGCTCGGGCACAGTCCCTCAGTGACATGGCTGTGCTCCTGCCAGGACCTATGCTGGTATTTCCATATGGCGTTGCACTGCACAGGCTGGGATTTATGAGGGGAAGGAGGAAATGTAAGAGGTCATYGCCGTGTTCGTTGGGCTTAGCTTGTTCCTACATGACTTTGGCCCCACGGGTGGTGCTGCACTGTGGCTGCGGTGATGCCAGCAGCGTGAGGGGCACGCGGGAGGTGGCAAGGGCAAAGGTCTCCTCCCAGGGCCTGTGGTCTGTTGGGACTGTGCTGTCTCTAAAGCTGTCTGGCCATGCCAGATCGCAGTTGCCTCCCCATGGCTGGCAAAGCTCTGCCGTGGTCATGCTGCAGTGCAGAGGCTGCTTTCTGAGCATCTCTTCCCACCAGGTTTCAGCTTCTGGCAGCCCAACGGTGCCCCTGCTGCGCACATCACGCAAGGAGGAAGCCTTAGCTCWAACACAGACGTCGTTTGCCATGGCTGCGCTGTAAGGACACAACTCCACAGTTGGAACTAGCTTGGACACGTTACACTTACCCTTAAATATTCAGCACGTCAATAAGAGATATAGTTGTATACTGTAATATCACTATGCTGCAGCTGAAGCCGTCCCTCAGTTTCTGCAACTGTGAAATGGTGTCTACACATCAGGGATCTTTAAAAAGTAATTTGCAACTACGTCTTCCTCAGCTTTGCTACATCTTGCTGTTGCCTGTACATCTTGTCTTGCAGGTCCCAGTCAGAAACACCCTCTTGTGCTCCAGGTCTGAGTTAATGATCAAATTAGTTCTAAAGACTTTTTCCTCTGGACTTTGTACACAGAAAATAAGAAGGAATAGAAGAGCTAAAGTTGTCTACTTGTGTAATTTCGTGGTGTCTTTTGGCTTTCTGGGTTTCACATCAAATTAATGAACTCCCTTGGCATCTCTGTAGGTTGTACAGCTCTGAGCTCATTATTGGCACCTTCCAAACGATGACTGTAAAATGCTCTGAAAGTGGTAGTGGTTGGGTGTTTTCGGGTTTTTTTTTACAAGCAAGGTCATCTAGATTGTCTTCCTTYGTATGTCTTTTCCTCATTCTTTTGTTTCTTTCCTTCTTTATTTTTGAAGGTCTTCTCAAAGAGTAGCACGTGACAAAGAAACATGGTGAGCGCGGGTGCTTCCTCTGCGCTGGGCGTGGGGCAAGCGGAATTGCGTTCTTTTCTCACGGAGCGTTACAGCTTTCTTGGGTGGAGCCATTTTAGCTTAGGAATAGGGCTACCATTGTGCAGTTCGACTCCCCGTGCCAGAGGGTTGATCAATGACACTTACTTGAGCCCACACTCTCATTTCATCTCAGAATCATGCCAGCTAAAGCAGGATGGTGGTGKGAGTGGGTAGGTTTTGGCCTTTCATACCAGAGTTAGTCTTGTGAGGCCAGTGGCTTCGTATACAGTAAACAGCTCAAATTAATACTGTGTGTTTGGCCGGTTAATTAGGATATAAAATAAGTGTAAGCTCAGAGCGAGAGCTTTGGCTGTGACATCAGTTGATTTCACCTTGAGGATTGATGAGTGTTACGTGGAGCTTGGCAGCCAAGGGGAGGCGATGGCAGCGCTGTCTGCGTGCGAGCTCCAAGCTCCTTGTGCGGCAGTGTCCTGGAGGCCGGTGGAGGACAGAGCAGCCCACGGGGCAGGCACGAAGGTGTCTCGACTCAGGGGATCAGTGGAGTCACAGACTGGTAAGTGTCAAGCCTGCAGACCTTCCAAGTTCAAGTGTTTGACTGCACTTGAATTCTCTTCCCCTGGGGGAGAAGAAAAAGCTTTAATTTATGAAGTGTCACAACACATTACAGCACATCACATCCCAACACGCCGCTGCATGGAGCTGACATTTGTTTGCTTTAATTCCTCAAAATAGCTTTTATTTAGAGCAAATGTTCCCTGTTAATTCAAACAGTTCTCATTTTCCTGTGCTCTGTACTTGCCAGTTCCCATGGGGACAGTTGTTCCTGCAGTGCTTTGCCCTATGTTGGTGAGCTGTCAGGCCTTGTCAAGGGTTTTAATTATTTTTCTTACTAGTAATGGAGAACTTCTTTGTTGCCTCTCAACCCAAATACTCGCTAGACAGRGTGCAGCGATGCTTATACTTTTTAATTTTAGTACTCTGATATACCGAGTGGTTTGCAATCCTGCAAGGAATGGGGGTGTGTTTTGGCAGAGGAGCAGCCTCCAGGTATTTGGTAGTCACCTGACTGGCTGGGGCAACAGAAGCCAACGTGGGCCCCAAGCGCTGTTCTAAATGAGCTTGCTGTAGGGGGCCGGCTGTGGCAGAAGCCACCTACGGAAGGTCTGTCTGCAGATTGCCGGTGCTGTGGAAGCTGCTTTGCTTGCCAGGCAGCAGCTGCCTCCCCGAGGGAGGATACGGCCTCCCYGAGGTCAGCCGGCGCGTCAGCACTCCTGCCGTGCGGGTCCTGCCGAGCTCCTCGGGATGGATGGGCAATTCGCTCTCCTGAAGCTGACCTTTGACGGGGCTCTGACAAGCAAATAGCGGAGCCTCAGCCCTAATTAGGATTGATACCCTGTTGTGGCGGGGGCAGTGCAGGCACAGAAGAGGCACCTTCACCTGTGGTGAAAAACTAGAGAAGATTGCAACTTGTGTATTCAGCAAGGAGTTTTCATCTGTTTTGTGTACGTGTTTRTGGGAGGACGAGGAGAATAGCAAGTACTGCATGTCATGTGAAAGGCTAAGAAGAAATGAGAAAGGGAAGTTCAGCCACCTGTCTCCTAGTGTGCAGTACATCTTTTGCCTCCTGTGTGAGCAACGTCTGTAGAGGTACAATTTTCCAAATCTCTGGGATTTGTCATTTAATGGATTCTAGAATGGCCCATTTAACACTTCCACAGCTAACTTTACCTAGAGATTCAGTGTGACTTTTGCTTTCCAAGTGATGACCAAAAGATGGGCAATACGTATTTCAGATGTGTTTATTTTCTTCTTCTTTCTTTCTTATCTTGTCTATTTGGTGATTAGTTGCTGGACGTTTTCACAGGTATATGCAGACTCTTGCTCTTTTTTTAACAACTTTATGACAGTTGGGAAAGTTCTTGGAGGAGGAATGTTCTCCCATCTTTCTTCAGTTGGAATAAGCAGACAGGTCAGGTGATTGTCAATGGTATTGYTGTTTGTTTTCTTGAAATCTTTTTCCTTTTCACCCAGTCTCCTTCACCGTCCTTCATTTTGCTGTATCTCCTGTGAGGAGAGAGCCAGAGCTGCCTGTGCTCAAAAAGGGTTTTTGCCGCTCACTTCTCCGAGTGGTTCAATGCATTAGCAAATCCCAGGTCTGTGTTGCATCAAGCCCTATATCACACTACCTCTACTGGAAACTGCTGCTGTCAGAAAGTGTAACTACAAGCAAGGTGAGAAGGACACTGAACAAACAGTGGAAAGCACTAAAATTCTTGATCCTTCCTGCTCTGTGTGCATTCTTGGAAACTTTTCTGCTGTTTCCTTTCTTGATCCTCTACTGGAAGCCATACTCATCTCTAGCTAAGTACTGCAAAAACAAAAGGGAAAAATCTCAGTATGACCAGCAAGCTTGCAGTGGATAAGCATAGTATGTGAAAGAGTCTCCATGAAGAGCTGGTGTCTCTGTTGCCTCCTTAGATTACTGTCTCCTGGGCTTTGGGAATCACAAATAAATTAGCCCTTCTGCAAACCACACATCATGCAAACAAATCTGCCTTGACTTCYGAGCATATTTGAATACTCTCCTTTGGATGGAGCAGTGGCTTGGGCTGTTGGGGAAAGCAAGAACTTAAGATCTCAGAATAATGTCAGAACTGCTTTATTTTCAGAAACATTTTCCCTTATGGTTGAAAAAGCTAAATTAGTAAGGGAGACTGTTTTGGAAGACAGAGTGAGTGGGGGAATGGTGTGAAGCAGGGGGGGGATAAGTGAGCAAGCAAGTTTGTCTGTTGATAGAAGTCTCCACTCAATCAAAAGCAGTGTTTATATAATTTAATAGCAGAGTGTGCCTCTTGCTTTCCTTTTCCTTGCCTCAAAACTATTTTATTCTATTATGTTGTAAAGTAACCTGCATACATTTAATCGTAGGTGGTTGTGATTTTTGTTTCCCATAGTGTCTCCAGATGTCCATGTAGGACTTGGCTCCTCTCCTGAAGTGAAGAACAAGGCTGCAAGGAGACTGAAATGTGATGGCCCGAGCTTTGAGCATTTGGAGCAATTCTTTCTGTAGCGGAGGGATCAGCTAGAGCTACCGCCACTCTAAAGTTACCAAAATGGCAATGAATACTCACTGTGGGTAGAAGCCATAGTTGCATCAGGTGCCTTCCTCCTTAGCATTAACACCACAATGGTAGACTGCCTTTAAGCAGAGGGTAAGGGATTGTTCAGATRCAAATACCTATAAAATTTTTGTGTGGTATTTTCCCCCCTTCATAACAGCACATTATTTCCCCACCGTCTGTCAGCATTTCTGTGGAGCTGATCTTGTTCAGCCAAATAGCATCCTCCTYCTCTGGGCAGAAACCCAACTCGCTTTCCTCCTTCCCCTTTCCTTCATTTTTATTCCTCACTATTCTCCATATCCAATGGTAGATAAATAATAACTTCAATAGAAACCACAACCGCCCAGTTTGTTCCATGCTGCTTTGTGCTTTCTTTTCTGCTCATTGTGGTGGTGTTTTTTTTTTTAGGATTATTATTTATGAGTTAAAACTCAGAGAGCAGGAAGCTTTTCCAAGTGCAAAGAATGCYAGGGTTTTCCCTGCTTTGGGCATGAAGCTTTAAAAAAGTTTTGACAATTTTCATTTAGTATACAAAAAACCCCTCTTGGTTTATGAAAAACAGTTACTATTTTGTATTTGGGAGACCACTGTGTTACCCATTGATTCTCCCAAACCCAAGAGCCATGGGACAAACCTCAAACAGTGCTGATCTGTCTGCAAGGATTATGTGTGAAACTGCTTTTGACTGTGTTGTTCCTTGTCTGAGATACATTTCTCTCAAGGGAGCATGTGACACTCCTGTCCCATGCCTGCCTTGCATTCCTCGTGTAATTTAAGGTGTTGGCTTTAACCTTTAAAGCTTGAAATAGGATGTGYGGTATAGCTCAGGTGCGTCTGTTGATTTCCCATCCTGCTAGCAGCCAGTTGGTTTAAGGAGGAASAGTTTAACTTGAGGCCTTTGGTTCTGTGATACCTGTCATGTGTTGTCTTGCCAGTGTCTGAATGTGTCATCCTTGAAGATGAACGATGGATTCTCCTGTGTGCTGGGTGCAGAAGACAAAGGAGCATTGCCTGGGGTGGGGCACAGGGGGGAAAAGTCCCCTACTCGCCGAGCTCTGTGGGGATGTGTGGAGGCTTTCTGTACATGTCTCCTGATGTTACACAAGCATGAGATAGGCAAAATCCTAAAAGCTGTGAAAGAAATCATTAAAATTGAGGATGAAGAGAAACAAGTATGGAATCTTTTCCTCTGACAGGTCAAATGAACAAGCCAGGGTCATGGTGAAGTGTATGATGCTTTGTGCAGCTGCATTTTCACTTTCCCAGGAAAGGGTTGGAGCCACATGGCAGGTTCCCTCGGCAGCTGTGCTCAAGCTCAGGTAGGCAGAGCCCATGGATTCACTTCATTTGGTGTCCTCTGACCTGTTCCAGGATCTGTACTTCATTCTCACCTCCTCCTTGCTACCTATTGTAAGGGATAATGTGAACTTTCTGGGAAGCTTTCTCTTTAAGTGACATTTATTTGTATTGCCTAGTGCCTTAATGCATTGTGTTGCCTTCAGCAAAAGAAAAAGGTACTTGAATGAAAAGAAAGGGGTAATAGCGGTGAAAGAAGAGGGTTGTTATGTACCATAATGTTAGCATTCTTTGGAGAGATGCTACTGTAGTTGGAGGAACTAATCTTTGCTTGCATAAGTAGACAGAAATGCTGGCAATTTACAGCATCCGCTCATACCCAGATGTCAACTCACATTTCCAAAGAGAATCATCAAGTCAGGAGATAAACAGCTGGTACAGGGGAGAGGAAAATAAGCATGTAAGTGTTTAAAGAAAAAAAAAGTGTTAATTTTTATGAAGTGTAGCGTGCTGGCATCTAAACAAATGAAAGTTAACAGGCAAGAGCAGGGAAGTGAAAGGGCGTCTTTTTGTTTTTAACATCTGAGAATTAAATTGGTTCCTCTCAGAGTACCCCTGTATTTTTGTGTGAAGTTCCTTCTAGTACAACTTCATGTATGCTAGCGACAAAAAAAGAGCTAGCATTGATGSGTTTTGGACATTCCCACAGCCCTGTCTTGATGTGCTTTAAACTGGTCCAAGCATCAGAGTATGGCCACACGTGCCTCTAATTTTAGATTTTAACCTGATGCGCATGTCTCACGATGGGAGGCGGTCTCGGTAGCTGCTTCAGCGGCTTCGGGGGCACTGATGGCCAAGAGACAAGGTAGGCCTTGGAAACAAGGTCTGGGTGCCACATACAGGGTGCTCAAAATTAGAGTCCCTTTCTTCCTGAGAAGTGAGGCATTTGCCTAAACTTGTTAGTATTGATCACTAGATAATTATTAAACAGTTATACGTCAAAACAAAGTGTTTCTGTGGTCAACGGGTGTAGAATTGTAGCTGCAGGGAAAAGTCAGTGCTGGGATTATTGCTGAAAGAGCATCTAATAGAGAATGCTGACTTGCAGCATCCTTTGCAGGGAATGAGAAACAGCAGGTCTGCTGCTGGCCTGCGGACGTCTTTCTGTACAGGCAGGAGATAGGTTTACATCCTAGTTGGGTTGATAACAAAGGAGAGTAAACAAGTCTTAAAAAAAAAAAACTAAAAACCGAACTATAAACTCTCTAC
This sequence comes from Oceanodroma leucorhoa, assembly GCA_030449065.1. Classification (NCBI taxonomy): domain Eukaryota; kingdom Metazoa; phylum Chordata; class Aves; order Procellariiformes; genus Oceanodroma; species Oceanodroma leucorhoa. The sequence continues at coordinate 2,546,831 of JASVER010000065.1, forward strand.
TCCTTGAAGGAAAATAAAGTGCAGGGTATTTACTGTCTTCCTCCCTCCTYCCCTTCCTCCCTCCCTCATGTTCTTTCTCACTCCAGTCTTCTAATGCTCACAGGGCCTAGCAGGGTTTTATGTGGAAATCATTGGGATTATCTCCCAATTTTTTCTCAGATAATTCAGTTGAGAGGTTATACAGAACTGAACGGTTTGGAGACTGGGAATCACTAAGCTAGAGGCTTTAAGATATTCGCAGGCTCCTATCCAGACAGAACAGTTCGATATTTATTGGATGTGCTACTAATTGGCTGAAAAATATGTCTTTCCTATTTTTTTGGGGTTTTTTCTCAAGGTCATTTTCCGAGGTTTGCGAAGGGCAGGAGGGTAAGCAAGTGTCCCAGCTTTCTGAGATCTCAACCTGGCAGAGGGTACAGAAAATTGCTGTGGCGACTTGCGATTTATACTACGTGTTCCCATGTGAYGCTTCCCCAGTGAGCAGGGGCTCGCTGGCAGACTGCGTCCTGTCCTGGGACGGGAATCCTACAGTGTAGCCCAGCCCGCGCGGTACCTCCGAGTTGCTTGTCTGTCAGAGTAGGTGTCAGTGCATGCAGAAAGCCATGCAGAAAGACAGCACAGCTTGGAGAGCAGACCTGGAGACGTATTTGCGTGTGTGTGTTCTTCGGAGAAGGTCCCCTGCTTAACGGGGACACAAGGTGCGAGTACAGATTCCCTGCCGTAGCTCACCCCCAACAGCCGTGCCTACGGCAGCAGGCCACCCCTGCGGCAGTTCTGCCCCCCATCTCTTCCAGTAACAGAACCTGCAGCTGCCAGCCCTTCCCTACACTGGTGTTTGAAACAAATAAATTGTAATGAGATGAGCTGTCTTAGCAGTTACAGTATTTACAGGATAAATAGTTTCCGCTTCACAGGCATCAATACCTCCGCCCTTTAAATCCATTAACTTCCTGACTGCTATATGCTGCTTTAGTAATGGGCTGACACCGATCTAAGGCTAGAAAAACCCTGTTTAGAGCTCTGCATTAGGGAGAGTGAATGTAAATTGTGACCACACCATTTGGCCTGGACTAAAAATGTCTGCAAAAGTGACACATTTCAAACTGTGCATTGGGTTGCAACAGCAATGGCACAGAATGTTCTTCTAGTCTTAGTTGGTGGATTAGCAGGAAACCTAGAAATTAGCAGTGCCGGCTTTCCTGAGTGTCTGTAATCTTAAAACTAGAGAAACATGGCAGGTATGGACTGCTCTGTAGCCTCATCTAAAACCTAGCTCTACCCTGGACCATCGTGCTTGCAGATGTGACGTTGACTCCCTGCATCAGTGAAAGTCTTCCAGAAAGATAAATACTTTATTTGAGCTGTGTTCAGTTCCTCTCTTGGACCTGTCACGCTAGCATCAAATGGTTACTATTTTTAATCTTTTGTAGCTGATTGTTTTAGAGGAATTGAAGCAGACTTCACTTATTTATTGATGGCTGGAAACAAATACCTTGCAGCCTCCCTCTTGCATTCCTAGTGTGACTGAGAGAGGAGAGGTGTAGAATCAAAATAGAAGATCTATCACATCCAGCCTGCAAGCCTATTATTTGAGCTGTCTCAGAAATGTTTAAGTTTTTTGCTGTTGTGTTAAAGCATTGGCAGTTGGATTTTGTTAAAGATGACACAAGCAGAGAGGTTTTATTTGAATCCCACCCACATGATCTTCAGGGATTTATATACAACAGAATATGAAGCTCCTTCTCACTTTTACATATCGCAGATTGGCCTTATCTTGTGATGCAGGGAGTGTATGTATTTCGGTGCCTGGGAGGGAGGAGAGGGGACAAAAAAAAAAACAAACAGGAGGCAGGCGTCCTTTTTATCTTCCCCTGGTATATTTTGTGCGTGTTGGTTAAAGCCTCTACAGCCAGACACAGCTGGACACTGAGCAATGTAGGCCATAAGGACGACAGTTCAGCTGCGTACAGGCTAGTGATGGCATGCCATTTCAAACTCTCACTGGCCTCTCCACGGCGAGAGATTCTGCGTCGTGCTGTGTCCATGGGCAGCGATTTTGCAGGTGGAAGCGTGTGACCCCGAGCAGCTAATACAAGGGTGGCTATACTGGCTTCATCCCGCATGAGCCATCAGCACTGAACCCATGTTCTCCAAAGGCACAAACCTCATGTAATTTTGCTGCTGATGTCTTTCTCATGCACCTTTCCTCTCCTCCTTAGATTGTTTCAGGCAAGGATATAGGACAGGCAGTGAGAATATGATTTCCGACACTGTACCCTGCAATACACGGTGAGGACCAGTCCGATGTCTTTTTTTTCTACTTGTTTCCCTCCCATTATTATAGTACCGATAGGTGATTGCCAGGCTCCATCAGAAATAAGCCTCCTAATTCCATTTGAGGGAGGACCGTGTAGAGAAAATGTACGGCAAGAACTTGCGAGACGCAGCCTGTCACTTCCAGGAGGTGAGAAATAAAAAGGCAGGTTGCTCTGCAATCTGCCACCAAGTTCACTTGTGTGTGCTTTTGGAGTGAACGGGGGTGGGAGGTTTCCTACGGGGCTATTCGTGCATAAAGCAGCCAAGCGATGTTGAGCATCTGTTTCATTATTAAACCATTATCATTAGCTAATTTCTCAAAGCCCAGTCAGTGGAAGAAAGGAAGCATTGTGCTTTTTGCTGTGTGTATACCTGCAGGTTACTTCATTTTCTTTTTGGATATGATTAGTCTATTTGATGGTCGTTAGCTGAAAAACAGTAAAGTCATTAAAGGGCCGTAGGTGCCCTCTGGAGCCACTTGCTGTATGTTGATAAAGGAAAATGGCAGTGTAATATAAAATATAATCTGATCACTGCATCTAATTACAGACAAGACTAAGCTGCTAAAGAATGGTTCTGTAAGAATATTATAATCGTGTTCATACAGCATTTCCAACTTGAAAGCTGTGAGCAAATATCGACTAATCCTCCCAACAGCCCCTGAGGGTGGGAGAGTAAATCTATTACTGTTTATTAAGACCTTGTTTCAATTAACTTTAACCAGTGTTAAAATAACTATGAAAAATTGCTGAAAAAATTACCAGCGCTTGCCTTGCAACAATTTTGAACATCTTTGATGTCCCAGTACTGAGCAGCATTTCTGGCATCTCAGATAGAAGGGCATCATTTGACTGGAATTAACATTTGGAAGCATCAGAAAAATGCCTATGACTTTTTATTTCCATTAATCTTTAGTGTCTTATTAAATACTAAATATTCTTGTTTGGTAAATATTTAACAAGCTCTCTGGGGCTTTGTAGAATGTATTGTTTTCAATAAACTTACACAGCACCGTATTATTATTACTATTATTACTATTATTACTACTATTACTATTACTATTATTACTATTATTATCATTTGAGGAAGTACTTTTCTGTGCAGCATAAAACTGTAGATGTTAGTAGTAATGTCTCTTTTTCACAGCACAGAACCACTGTGATTTTGCTCCTTTAATTGGTAACATTCTCTCCCAGCCCCAGGCTAGGGGACAGGGGTGGAAATTATACATGAAATCATTAAGCATAGCCTAGGCACCTGCAAGGCACAAAAKGCACGAAATGTTGTTTTGGCTGCTTCTGGTTTTGGGGTTCTAGATGATAGTGCTCGATGCTGATCATCTGGCTGACGGCCCCTACAAATTTCCACTGATGTCAGGTTGTGCTATGGATGCTCAAACCTTCTAGTAGAGCAGTGGCATTTCCTATAAAAGGCTGCTCTTGGAAATACAGTAGTTTTGAACTTTTTCCTTATCTCAGAGGCTGAAGAATTCATATTTGGTTTTATAAACCGTCTGTCTCAATGGCAGGTCAAAGATGGGGAGTCATTCCGTAACCTTTGCTTTGGTTTTTGTTGGCTGCTTTTGGCAGTGGYTGAAGCTTTATTCCAGATTTATACCTAACGTATAGGCTAAAAAATTGAATATTCTGTGCTTGGAGGAGAAAATGGAACATTTTTATTAGTTGCATGAGAACTTGGCTTAGCTTAAGCCTATTCAGGCTTCTGAGGATTTATGCCCTGGGCAATGTCTCTCTCAAAAAAAAAAAAGCCATAGTTTGGTTTTTTTATTATTTATGTATATTATCATGCATATTTATCATCTTTTTGGAACTATCCCCTCCATGCAGAAACACGCTGCAAAGCTGTGTGTACCGTATTCGGTGAATGTTTTCTATGTCATTTTGTTATATAAAACTCCTGGATTTGACTCAATGCTTAAATAGTTGTCAGGTGCTTGCAGTAGATGGCTGAGTGTCTTGTGCCCCTTTTTTGCTCATGTATGCTGAATGAAAAGCTGCTGTTTGTCACTTGTTTGGCAGACTCTCAGTGCCCATACGCAGCTTGCATTAATGCTGATGGGAGCWGCATACACACTGAAGAGCCAAAAGAGCCAGGTTCTTCCTTAATCTACACTATCAGATAGTGAATACCTTGTCATAGTACCCAAGGTGGCCTTTCGCCGCCTAGAAATTCAGTCTACCATGTCCTTATTGTTTAAACTGCATCTAAAAGCTAATCGGATTCCTCCTCCATTCTGACAGGTGAAATATGGGGTAGTGTATGAAAGACAAAGCTTGAACGAGCAGTAACAATCGAGTAGGCAAATGGTGCGTGCAGAAGATCACTAGATCTTTTTTCCATTGGCACTGGAAATCACTGGGTTCGGGTAGGTGTTGGGAAAACATCAGCCTGGTGGGGCTGAAGATTTTGGGCAGCCTTCCTTGCTGTTTGTTCCTCTTCAAATGTAGCTCCTCACCCTTCTGCTTTTGTCTGTAGCTGATGTGCTGGGTACCTGGTACCTGCAGCAAACGGTCTGTCCAGGGAGGCTTAATGAGAGAAGATCAAAGGTGAAGGGTGAGCCATCAGCTGATTCTTCAGCAGCGCTGGGCTCTCCTGAACTCCTCTCGCTTTCCCTCTTCTTGATCTTTTCTTCTTTTAAAGTAATCTCTTACTGTATGTCTGATAGTTAAGAATTGCCTTTTCTTCTTCCATGTCTCACAATAAAATGCCAAAGGAGTTGGGACTAGGTAGACATTCTGCCAGAAGCTGCTTGGAAGCAGTGTCAGCACTTCTCGCCCGAGCGGTTCTCTTCCAATTGTGTTTCCCCTACCAGCTTCCCTCTGAAACGTCCCCTCCCTCCTCCATACAATACAGTGTTTTGAAGTTTGGTCATTTTTGTACTTCACGTGGATTTCCTTTTTATGACAATTGCAGCCCTTAAGAGCAAATTAAAGTGATTGGGCTTTTTGGTGGCTTTTATTACTTTGTCTTTGGAGGCGTTGATTGAGACTGCCAGCTGAGACTCTAGGCACGCTTTGTGCACTGCCTGCTCCTACTCTTCTCTTGCCCTGAYGTGTTCTTGCTGCTCTTGAATGCCTGAGCAGCCCTAGAGTTGCTTTTYCCTTAGCCAGAGTTGATTACAGCAATTTTGAGACAGGAGAGTCTATTTTATTGCCCCTCAGCCAGCCTGAGCAGAGCCCTCCCAGTAGAGCTGCTGACCTGCTTTGTATGGACTGGCTGGCAGGAACGGCAACTGTGGGTCTTCATCGCTTGTCGTGCACCTTTTACTCYCTTCCGATGACGTTATTTTGTAGGCATGTTGGCAAGCTGCTTTGATAATAAGGAGTGGATGTGTATTAATGGGGAAAATGCTTTGGCTCGCCGTCACTGACTGTATGAGCCAATTAGGCAGTCGCCTGCCTGTTGTTGTAGCTGGAATCTGGGTGAATAAAGCTGATGGTTAACTATAGGTGGCAGCAGTTTTCTAATGCTGTTATTATGTGTGCATGTTGTTCAGTTTCTCCAAAGTGGAGGTGATGCTTCATTCAGACCTCAGCTCCTATTATTCTTTCTTTAGCTGAAGCTTTTGTAGCTTAAGCTTTTGTAGGGAAAAAACGTAGCTAGCTCGACAAGTCATTACTACTATGAGAATTTTCCATCTGCAGAACAGGATGTGCTCTAATTGTCACACGCCTTGATATTTATTAGTTTGTAACTTGTACCTATTTCCAGAACTACAATATTTAAGAAGACTTCTGGCTTGGCCTGATTTCTGGCTGCCTTCTCTGCTCTGCTTTCACAGGTTTTCTTGAACTCGGTAGCAATGTGTAGCTTCCTACACCAGCATCATACTAGCGTTGCATTCTCTGTAATCGTCCCTTGAACTGCCTCGCTATGGCAGAGCAGCARCCTCCAAGCTGCAGTCGGCAGGCCCTTGGGGACCCATGTGAAACTCCGGGGGGCAGAGGGGGGTCTGTTAAAAGCAACTAAGAAAAATCAATTGTCTGTGGACTTAGGCTTGCTTAKAAGGTTCTGCACCCTCCCTGGAAAATGCCTTCAGGGGCCTGTAAATTGCAAAAGGCTGAAAAACACTGAGTAATATACTGTAAAGAAAAACAAATCTGTGCACTAGGAATCGCGTTAAATCTGTCAGTATTAATGCTATAAATAGGAACATTTTGGACAGCAAAGCAGAAGCACTTCTCTTAACTGTGCTGTAATGCATTGGTTTGTGAGAGTTGTGGCAAATGTGGTGATAGGTGCTCTGCTGAAACACAAGAAACATGCATGTCTCTTAAATCCCTTGAATTGAAAACCAAATTAACTTCCATTTTTATTTGCTAGATCAAAACTTTGCACATGTCCTCACACCTGATTTTTCTTATGCTTGCTGTAGGCTGCTTCTCAGTCTGGTGGGCAGGATTCCCCGAGCAGTGTGGCACTGATAGTGAAACAGGGACTGCAGCAGGACATTTCAAAAGTCTCGTACCTGAAGCTACCTGAAGGCATTTTGAGAAAACTAAATACTTAGGAAATGATGGTTTGTCAAAAGGGAATGGTTTGCAGTATGGAAACTTCCATGGGAAGAGTATCCTGTTTCCAGGAAGCAATTTCAAGTAAAACTCGAGAAGCTCCCTTCCATGTTCAGTACTGTCACTTAAAATATAAGAGATCAGACTTCAGCTTCTTCTTCTCCCTGACCAGGGCTTGAACTTCATTTTTCCCATRCCAGGTGAGAGTCCTGGCCGATGACTTGGCAGCTCTCAGGTGGGGGCTTTCTTGCTCAGTCTCTCTTAGAGCAAAGTCTGAAAAGCCTCTTGGTTTCATTCAGAGAGGGAACAGGAGAACGTATGAAATCCTGGACTGGCATGGGATGAATAAACCATTGCCACTCACCTGTAGGCATGACGCGTGTTGCCATCTGGATGTCTGTTGACTTCTGTAKGCTTTCCTTCAGTATTCTGGCAGGTGAGCATATGCTTGTTCTGCACAGTGCATAGGCGAATTTCCCCATAAGGACCTTGGTGTTAAATGCAGCTGCACAGCTTTTAATATGTAGGATAACTGGTTAAAGCTAGTTTAGCTGTCATCTCTGCATAGTACCAATTAGGGTACTGAGAAATTAAATCAAGCCGTTCTTGTAAAGCTGAGAGGGTAATGCTCCCCATTCCAAGGGGCTGGGTCTTCCCTTGAGTCCCCAGTGATACTTTACTATCCCTTTACATCTCATATTGCTCCTTTCACCCCCGGTGTTACACATCCTAACTTCATCCTGCAGTCAATTAAAAAAAGTACTTGGTTTCCCAGGAGGTCAGTGTGTTCAGTCAAAAGCCCTTTAGCATTAGTCCGTGAACCAAACCCCTGGGTGGTAGATGTGTCTCTCTTGCCCTTATGCATGTACACACTCTGCAGCTTTCCACCGACCAGCGTGTCTGACCCGTGATATTTCCAGTTGCTGCTGTTGCCTAATGAAATGCTTCAAAGCTAGCGGGATAATGTTTTGGTTTGTAGTCCAGGCTCGGAAAGTGGTGGTTGTGAATGAGACTGACTTCATAAGCTAATACTTTTTGTCTACTGGGAGAAATTACAGAGCCCTAACACTGCTCATTTTTTTTGCAGTCATCGTTCCCTTTTTTTGTTTGTTTGCTATATACTTTTGAATGGAGACTGTAGTGGGATAGCAGATGAATGTAACCATTAAATTTTGCTGGAAATGATGAAATGAAAGTGCATATTATATTCATACCTGATGCATCATTCTCCTGCCTCTACCTTCCGGCCCATCACATTCCAGTCTATTTCAGAGATTTAGATGCATTTATGTCAGATTTCCCATCCCAGAATACGATCTACATCCAATTATCAACCCTTAGGGATACATTAGATGTAACTATTATATCTTCTTCTGTCAATAAAATTATAATCATGGAATGCACAAATGTCCTACTTTGGTKTCTAAAAGCATCACGAAAAAGAATGAGATGAAATGAAAGGGCTGTTATGCTGCATCTTACACATGCTTATATGCAGAAGATTGCCAAAATCCCGAGCTGAGGTATGTATCTCCTCTCTCTGTCTGCTGCTGACAAATACTCGGCCCTGAAAAAGCAAGTGCCTGCATAAGATCTGACAAAATTAGATGCAAAGATGGATTAGGCTTTTCCTCCATTTGTTCACGTGCCATGTCCAGGAGAATCACGAGGGCCTGAGTGACTTGTAGAGCTTCAGTCAGGACTGTCACATACAGATTTTACAGGCCTGTCTACACAGAAATACTCGGTTAAGTGAAACCAAGTTAATGAAAGAGTTGAATTTCAGATATATTAGAGCTCACTAAACCACTTCAACACTCTCCTSGAGAAATAAATTGCTCTGAGTTCTCATTAGCTTGCTCAGACCCCTTTTGCTTCTGACTGAAAACATCTGTACAGGGATTCCTTAGTTAATGCACCTTAAACTTACACCTGTACTTAATTTGGCTTAACTTGCCTAAGTTTCCCTTAATTGCAGATATACCCTAGGTGAAACAAGCCATATTTAATTAGCTCAGCAGAGTCTGGAGAGCAGTAGTCACTCTTTATCAGATAAAACTCCTGTTCTGCCTTTCAGGCAGGCATGGTTAGTTACCTGTGCTGGTGAAACAATCATCTCTGTAAAGAAAGAATTTAATCTCCTTAAGAAAACCTCACCACTTGAAATTAAAGGAGTAAGGGGAAAGGGAGAATTTATTCTGTGTGCAGATTATTCTTTAATAGTCTGCTCCAGTGTGTTTTTGCACCTTCATTTAAACTTTCTGGTGTTGACTGCTGTCAGAGATGGAAGAGAAGGCTAGCTGATCTCCCGCTGATTCAGGAACACGGGAATTTCCATACTTTGAGGTAAGCCTCTGTGGCAGGGCTGCAGGCAGGGCTAACAGCATCTCTTTCAGCTGGTGCATAAAACAGAATTTTATTTTCTAATGCTTCTAAACCAAACGTTTCAACAGCCAAACATACTCATTCAAAATACCGGTATCTGGCAGTTTCTATTTTAATTCTCAGTTTTTAAGCTGGAGCTCTTACCTGAGTGCCAAGGAAATGGGAGGAGGAGGATGTCCTAAACTGCAGAAATACCTGAATGCACAATGACTTGGTTAAGGATTTGATGATCACTACCAGTAAAGCGAAAACACATGGGCTGAGTTTTAAAAAAACAAAAACAAGAAAGCAACGAAACACAAAGTTCTGTTTCCCTGGAAAGTAATTAAGGTTTGGACACCCCCCCACCCTCCCAGAGGAAAGCTTTCTTGTCCATGTATCAACTTAACAGCTCATGCCTTGCCACAACTGAAATGAGGTGGTTAACAGTTGCTCTTCTGTGTAATATCCAGGAGAAAAGTTTACCTAGATTCAGAAACATACTGGGCTATCAGTGGGATTTGTGCAGTAGCTTGTACATAGGCTGAATGGAAGAGATGGGATTTTAGGAGGGATCAGGAGCATAAATCCGGTGGCTAATGTTTTAGGAGCACAGAGTTTAATGGGTAGTCAGATTTTCAGTTCAGTTCTCCCATGGGATTATATTCACCAGAAATTTTGCTGAGAGATACCATGGTGAGCATCTGTAAAACTCAGACATCTATTTGATACCATCACCGAACTTGCAAGGATTGAACAGTACTAAATTTCATCCCTGTCTGTTACACCTTAAAGGGTTTGTTGTCGGTAAACCAGGTACAGGTTAGGACTGGATAAAGGAAGTTTTAAAATGAGGAGAATTCCATCTTTTTTTTCCAAATTGCTGTGTTGCTCTACACCATTGCTATATTGAGGTGGAGGACCTATCACGATCAAAAACCGTGTGCGTATCCTTCYGGTTATCACCGTTACACCCTTTCAAGATACTGCTATTTCTAAAATCACCAGCATTTCTGTAAGGTGAAGATTAATTGTGTGTTTACTTAAAACTTCCTTGCACAAATGGCTTTCCCTGGTCTGTGCATGCATGCACGTGTATGCATGTCTGCACACTGGTATATTATATAAAATAACTGGCTGCTTTGGAAGGGTACTCTTTTTTCCCTTTTTGCTTTCTGTGACTCCAATTTACAGTGTCCTATGGGCTGTTTGTGCTTGGGTAGATGACTGCAATATAATTTCAGGAAGAAAACAAATGAGACCTGGAAGCGGTAAACCAGGTCCGGTTGCAGGAGGATGGGTAACAAAGGAAACATGCTGAAAAAATGCTCTCCTGCTTTCCGCCTTTGGAGGGCTATATAATTTATAACTGTTCTCTGCAAAGTGTCTGAGGCAGTACCAGGTGGTGGGGAGTTAAATTAACCCCTGTGGCGTGTAGTTATCGGCAGAGGCCAGACCTGTGGATCGATACCTCGGTGCAGTGAGTCACCATGTCAACTGGGGAAAGTGAATCTGTAAGCTCCTTATTTCTCCATTCTTTTAATCGCAGGCCTGTGTCTGGCAGTGATGAAGATGGAGCAGATGCAAATGTCTGATGCTTGAAGCTCTTTGATTTCTGAGTTGATGGGGTGAAGCCAATGAAAAGCTGTGAGAGACTCAGAGAGCTGATAGCGTATTGCCTTTTTCCAAGTCTCCCCAGTCCCCATTCTCCTTTTTCTTCCCTCCTTCCCCACAGATCTGGTTACATTTAGTAGCTGCACGGTCTGTGCTTTGCTTGACCGACACAGATGATTTCTAGCATCACTAGTTAAGCCTATTTTTTATTATTATTAATAATAAAGGCTGTTTTAGTCTCGCTTAAATGGATTAGCCTTGCTCCTGCCTGCTTTTTGATTGTTTTTGCTGCTGGGGGCTCACTCTTCTGATGAGAGTTCTTGCAGATAGAGTTATTGCCAAGCCGGTCCGTCACTGAGGCATACCTAATACGGATCAGTCCGGGGGCTGCTGTAATTGGGTTTTCAGAGAGCTACCGCACCAGCAGAACGCGTCTCACTCCAAGAATGAGAATTTTCATTGTAGCTATGAAAGATACTTGCACAGCTGCCGAGTCAGCCGCCTCCGTTCACGTGCCTTCAAAGCTTGTGGGTGCACCCGTTTTCTGCATGCAGCCCCCTGAATTCGTGCCTGTTGACAGCTGAGTCTTCATGCTTCCCTGAAGACCGTGTGCGTCTTCCAAATCTATTACCACCCCCTCCACCTCCCTCTTTAAAAAAAAAAAAAAATTAAAATAAATCAGTTCCATTCTCCTCTGTTAATTTTGTCTAAACTCAGAGTTACCCATTAATTGCCCGTGTAGAGTGCACTGGTAAATCAAGTAACATGTTGTTCTTTCCTAGCTGCACCCACTCTCCAGAGGATTTGAAGTTTGGCATCTGTAGCCATCACCTAATAGAAAAATAAACAGCAACAAAAAACTGCAATGAGTTTCTTATAAAGCCAAGCATAACATGCCCATCAAAACCACTCCCCTTCCTTTCTCTCACAATAAGTGAATTATTTCTGCCTTTTGAACAATGACAGGGGTCAATGGCCTTAAAACTAGTTGTCCCTCAGCTGAGACTTGAAGCGGTTACAAGATGAGCTAGCCTTTTACTTGAACAGTGGTAGCTGTGGATGGGCACCTTGGGTGGTTGGTTTCCATGGTTAATGAAGGCTGAATTTACAGTGGCTCCTCAGCTTAACAGCTGAGCTTCTGGCTATTGTTCTAAATCTTCTCCTGTCCCTCAGCTTATGTTCTGACTTCTAACCTCGCTTTCTAGTTCAGTTCCTGTCCTTGTTCTGCATCCGGTTGCAGACATTGATCCTAACCACTGAGCATAACTCTTCATGCCCTGGTCTCGTTCTCCTAAAAATCATCTGAGCCAGGACTGAGCTTTCTGGGTTTCTTACTGCTTTATTCTCAACCCATTGTCATCCTCTCCCAGCCATGGAGAGTAAATACATACGTTTGTATTTCTGCATCGCTGTTCCCGGCATAGCCGGGGACATGCCTGCATAACAGCGGGAGGTGTTACTGATCGCAGTCTGCTGACCATGTTGTCCAAATTGGTTATCCCCATCCGTCTTCTCCCCAGCTTCTCGCACATGGTCAATTCTTTATCCCTCAGCTCTCTTCCTTTTTATTCATATATGAGGGCATGTTTTAATACTTACTTAATTCAGGTGAAATAAAAAATGACTCTTATGCTGAAATAAGAATGTCTAGAGAGGGATTTTCACCCCTTAGTGTTATTGGGAAGAACATTAGATAAGGCTTTCACTAGACAAGTACATGTTGGTTTTAGATATTTTGATTGAAAAATGTCTGTATGAGCTTGAACAGAAATAACCAGTTTTAAGTCTTAGAACTTTTACTTCAGTGCAAGTTTGTTTATGGTCCCAAGACATTGGGTGAGGCTCRTGTGAAAGACTGTCAGGGTGAGTTTGTGGGTCTTTGACCTCTGATGACAACACCGTGCTTCATCTCAGCCGTAACAGAAAAGTAACTGTGATCATAAGGATTGTGTCAGCCACAGGCAAAGGCCTAATGTTGCAACTACATTAAAGACGTTTTCTTTGGCTCGCTGGCACTTGAGGAGGGATTGTAAACAAGCCACTGCAAGGAAGCCAGTGCACAAACAGGTAGACAGTAGCTGRTATTGTCTGGATCCTGCAGATGGGAAGTTAGTGGCTTTACTGCTGTACTTTTGGCTTGGTATTCACTAAGCTTTGTGCGTCAGCACAAAGATTCTTGCAGAGGAGGAGCGACTGAGATTGAAAAGGTATTGATATGAAATAATGGGGAGCAGAATCAGGTGCAGAAAAGGGGGAGGAAGGATCAGTGTTCCCTTTCTTCATCCCAGCATGATTCGTGTTTGGAGGACTGTCAGGAGAGTTGCGAATGAGTTTTCCACAGGCTGACTCCAACTGGCTGGGTGAGGTCACTGGGCTTTTGAAATATTTGAGGTAGTGGTTTTAAACAAGTGACTACCTCAACACAAACAGGAATAAAGCAATCTTGTATAGTCTTGGTCATACAGTGACCACCTTGTTCTGCCTTCGCTGCTCACCGTAAAATGACTTGGCTTGTTAAATTGGAGACTTTGCATCCCTTTGTGGTCATCTACCCCCATCTGAAGTCTGCCTGAGTCTGCATTGCAGATACGCTGTGCTTTTGCTCTTCCAGAACTGAATTTATATTTTCAGTTCTTAGAGTGAAAGTATTGAAGCTGTGGTGAAAGCAAATAGCTGGAATCAGAAAAATCTTTTGGTTTAACCCTGACCCTGCCAGCATGTGWTCCAATACAAGTGACTGAGAGGAAACTCCCTGCATCCCAGTTGATGCAGAACGAGCCAGCAGCTGGGAAGCTTGCTGAAACCAGATGCCTTGTGGTAGCAGTGCCATGGTTACAGTTGTATGCTGAAAGGAGTTTTAATTGGGGTGTATTTTTTCCTTTCTGAAAGAAGGTGACTAGCCAGGGACAGATTACACACAGATTTAGTTCTTGTGTTCTCAAGTGTTTCTCTGTAATTGYTGTTTGGCTTTTTTCTTTATAAAAGTTTAATATGAAGTCACTGAGTTTGGGTTAAGGCTGAATTATGTATATCTTGGCAGTCCTGGTTTTCAGTATTGACCAGAGAATTTAAAAAGATACATTTCCCATGTCTRTGAGGATCCCTCAGAAGTGTATCTTGAGTAAATTGGCCACAGTATATATATATATTTTTTTTTTTATGCTGGATTTAGGATCATCTTTTGTTTGTGCGCGCTGTATATAAGCCTAAGTGCTGGAGGGTTGGAAACAGACAAGATTGAATGGGTCAATTGTATGAATTGGCAAACACAAGATTTCTTCCTTTACACACTATGCTTCTCTGTTAAATGTTCTGCTGTAACAAAGAAAGATGAAATGTTTGGTCTGTATGGTGTACAAAGGCTTTCTCGGAGGCTAAGCTCTTCAAATAAGTAAACAAAGCAGAAGTTTCAAGTACAGACCTTACTTGTGAAGCAGAACGGTGCTACACACGCATCTAACACAGGCCTGCAAAAGCAAGGAAACGAAAAGCTGAGTCCTTGTCAGGTGGTTAAATAGCAGCTTCCCAATAGTGGACCAGAGCCCTTTGCCATCACCATACTCCTGGTGAATTATAGTGGAGGTGGGGTACAGTCACTGAACCCAACTGCTTCAGAACAGGTTTGGGTTTTTTCTTTCTTTGTAACAGGAGCAAGAAGGGGAAAACCCCATCTTTTACCAACTCTTTCTTGCAAAGAACARCTGCCTGAAACTTTCAGATGTTGCTCTCATTTTCCCCTCTTCCCTGTCTCTCCCTTCCTGCTTCGTATTTGATTTGCAGAGAGACAGGGTCAGTCTCAGACCCGTCGCTTCCCCCAGGAAATACCGGCATCTTTCTGTAGTGCGGAGGTGAGCTGCCTGAGCAAGGGCAAAGCTGTGGCCCCAGCTCTGTATGCCCGTTTCTGTCCGTCAACAAGCTCTGAGAGGAGGGCATTAGTCATACTTCTGCCAGAAATACATGCTTTTTCCCTAGGGGACCTTGCCCTGAATCACCAGAACAGCTCCACATTGCCCTAGACTTGCCTCAGAAGGACACCACCACACTTYGGAGCAAGGCCACAGTTTTGCTGGCTGTGTGGGAGCCGAGTTTCCCACTGCTGAAGTATAGCTGCCTCTCAAGAGGAACATAGCAGCTGTTTTATGACAACACTATTCGACAAAACTACTTTTGCTAATGGTGAAGGGTTGCATTTCAGCATAGTGTTAGTATTTCTTCCCAAACATGAAATGTAAGTGCAGCCGATATATCTCCTGGGYACTGATGAGAGAATAACTCACATGGACTAACTTTCTGCACTGAAGAACACTGGCAATGGGCTGTGAAATAAAGGCAGTTTTGGGGTTGTGCAGCTCAAAGTAATGTATTTCATAGTAGGATGCGTAGTGTCTCTGGGAGTTGCACAGCATTGCATGGACCAAAGGTATATCCATGGATACATTGTGGGCAGCATCATACCTACCTTCCACATCATGCACTGTTCTGTCTTCCCACCTGCAAATAAGCTTTTTTAGCCTTCGTGGCTTTTGGTAGTTTGAGATGACTTCTCTGTAGTTGTAGTTGACGTTGTTTTGTTGGCAGCCTACATCAGGCATCTTGTCAGAGAGCAGCTGTTCTTCTCTCCCCTCCCCATCCTGTCCCAACCCACTTGCATGACAACTCAGTGTACTGTTGTCTTATCAGTCATCTTGGAGAATGGGTGGTTTGAATTATTTTCACCAGGAGTGTTGTGCCTGCTACAGTTTTCAGTGAGAAAAATGTTCATAATTCCCTCATAGATGGAAGAAGGTACTGCCTTCTCCCTTGGGATGTCCAGTAGCAGCAAGATACTTCAGGTTATATTTTCTTACCCTTCCCCCTCAGAGGCTGGCTGTCTGATTTGCTGCGTTGTGTAAAAAGACAAGGTGATCACCATGTGCCTGCATTGTTCTCCTCGACTGTGTTTCCACTCCTTGTGTTCTTCTAAGGATTGAATTTGCACACAGCTCAGCGTGCATGTTATTCCCTGCTTCCCGCAGATGTGAGCCCAGCAGAATAATATGTATGACCCAGGTGTCTGGGTACCCTGGTAACAGGACCTCAGTGGGTGGGTTGTATGCTGGATGTCCCAAAATCTCACATTTTCACGTAGCTGATCCAGTAATTTGTGAAATGCCCATGACTCCTGAGTCTGTGAGGTGTGAGCTTTACGGGGTGATAGTGTTCACCAGAGAATAGCTTACAAAAGGAAGAGAGCTTTCTCTGAGAGAAAACATTGGAAAAGGAGCGTGTGCAGTATATTATCACGCTCAGTAGGCACACAGATTTTCTGGGAATTTGAGCTAAGTAGAGCTAGAAGTCAGTTGTGTTAAGTCATCCAAACAGGGTTATGCCACCTGGTTGGGGATCTTAMGACAAGCTGAGCCATGTGGATTTTTTGAACTCATCACAAGAATCACGACTTACACTTTAATAAATAACTTGCCAATGGCTTGATTTTGATTGAAGGTGTTTCTTTTGCCATCTTTCAGGTCAGCAGGGGCTAGGAAGCAAAAGGTATAAAATGGAGGGACTTGGAGCAGTAGATTGAGTCAAACATAACATAGGTAGGTAGCAGGCCACATTTAGAAATCGGGGCACGCTTAAGTCACAGACCACAGCAGTCCCTCTGTTGCCAGTTCTAGGCTTCTCTTGAACGTACTGCCAGATAATCASTTAATGCCGGCCGAGAGCTTAGAGCCTGAACGTTGTGATGAGGCTGGTATGCACCATGCTGGCTGCTGGTATGAAGACATTATGGTGTAGAGTGATCTCAATTACTCCTCCCTCGCTGCCCTACTTCTGAAATTAAAGGCTGCTGCTGCTCTAACCCACAGTTCGCTCTGATTCTTCTCCTTGGGGATTTCAGGGCATTCACATATAATTGTAACGTAAGGTTTTATCTCATGCCAGCCACCTGCACTATCCCACTCTTGTGAGCATCACCAGTGAAAACCACCAGTTGGACCATGATCTACACAAGACCTCAGCAGGCAGTGGCACTCCTGCCACTCTGTTCAGCAAGCCCAGGCAGCACGCGGGCAGGAATGTCATCTGCCATCTTCACTCTTGTTTCATGTGATGCTGTTGATCATGGGGGTACACAGCAACGACAAATATCTCAGGAAAAACAGACGTTTTTAGACAAGTTTTCAGCGGAATGATAGAGGTTTGACTCAGCTGGTGTTCAAMTGGCTTGTCCCACTTCCCTTGCATCTCAAGAGTTTCCTTGCTTTGCAATATGAGATAGCTGGGCTTGAAGTTAATCCCAGGGCTTGGGGCTTTGAGAACTTTTTCTTCCCCTGGCAAACTTGTGAGGAAGGATTCTTCAGGAATATTACCCATTGGCTGTCACTTGGTAGAAACTATAACAGTTGATGRTGGTAATAGCATTGGTTTGAAACTAGCAGGGAAACGCAGGTCTAGCATATGGACRTCTAAAATCCATGGAGTGATGGAGCTGAGGAACATGAGATGTTCAACTAGCGTTTGAGTTGAGGGCTCGGAGTTCAGGTTTTACARCATCAAGCTGTCTTGGAATTTGGCTGCGGTAAGCAGTTAGTGCTTCAATGGAGAAATTTCCAGCTAATCTTTTTTCCTGCATTTGCYGGGCAGACTGCCCTGAGTCAGCTCAGCCCGGTCCCCACTGTGCAGCGGCTGCAGCCAGTCTCACTCCATCACTTTTAATGAAACTGAGTCTCTCTGGTTTTCACTAATTTACTCMTACGCAAGAGAAATGAGGAAGTATTTTCCTGTCTCTCTCCGATAATGAATGAGATATGAAAGAGCTTCATGGCCAGTAAGCACCCTGGAGGGACTTGAGTTTGTCAAAACGTGCAAGGCATCTTCATCAAAGTAACAAAATTATTTTCTTTCCCCTTACTCTATGAAGTGAAAATTCACATGACAACAGCCAGAAACGTGCCCAGTTTTGCTTAGACAATGGAATTGATTTTGAAAAACCGAACGTGTGGCAAAACTGATAACATCTTTTGCATCAGTATTTTTCAGAGGTGTATCATGCAATAATAAACGGTTGCCTGAGGCAGACTTTAATGTGGGGCTTYTGCTATAGTCTGTCTTGGTGTCTGCACTGTGAACCCCCGCTTGCACAATATAGTGTGTTGCGCTCGGAGCACAGCGTGGGCAATAAATACGTTTCCTTCAAGGGATGTGTCAAATTTTGTTTACCAAGAATTCCCATTTCTGTTTGYTGCCCTCCTCAAATGTACTTTGTATACATCAGAAGGACAGAGATAAGAGTTTACAGAAGATTAAACAGGCGCAAACACATTAAGAGAGACAGTAAGGGATGCAAATTGTTAAACAAAAATATTAAAGTCCACTTTAGATGTCTTCAGGGCTTTTCAGTACCCAAGCTTAATACAATTAACCAACTATTGCAGCTTAGCTCCTGTGCTTAGCGTTGCTATCAGAAGCAATCAATAGGAAATCCAGCCTTATATGGTATGGTTTTGGGGTACAAATTGTAGGTTCTGCTCTGAAGTGGAGAACAACTCCCCAGGAATATTGTCAGCCATGCAATTTCGGCAAGGTAACTTGTCCCAGTGCTCCTTAGTGCACTCCTGTACTTCAGCCCTTTTTAAAATGCGGTCCCTTTTGAAAAGAAGAATAAATAATTTGGACTATTACTCCAGTTTCATATGTAAAACAGACAGTGCTTGTAGGAAATACAGACCTTGAAAAGTGAGGTGAACACTTGTTAGTCCAAGGATTAAATTAGCTGACCAAGAGAGAATTATCGCCCTACAAACCTCCCATTGAAACCTGAAGGGATACAAATATTTTTTGCTGTTTCATTTGAACATATGGTTATTCAATGGTGACAAATATTCACTGAATCTATTTAAACAATATTGCATATTAATTGAATATTGTGTCTGTAGCATGCAATTTGAGCATCACTCAGTAGTTCCCTCTCTTGTACTCACTACTTTGACAGTGGTAGAAAAGGGGAATATCTTAGTGCTTATCTTAGAGGTCTTTTTGTTCTGGATGTATGCTAGATACTGACTGGGTGTGATGCTATTTCAGATTTGTCCAGTTCTTGTGATTTTATTTCTTGTATCAGGTAGAACTTAGAGGCTCCAAGACATTGAGGAGCGTGGCGCGTGCTTTGTGCACTCACGGCAAGACACAGTTTCTGGCCCAAAGAGCTTGTCTGTGTTCTAAGATGAAACCCATCAAGTGGATGCAACAAGGAAGCAGAGGAGAAAAATTAAGATAATCGTGACAGAAACACCTCGATATGTGGATTGTCTTCCTGCATCTTTCGCCAGTTCAAAATCCATTTTTATGTGACTAAACTATTAATAACATTCAACCCTGTTAGCAAAGAGGAGAGTGTCTCCAATGCCGCCTTCTGTAYGTGCAACAATTAGCGTCACGGCAATTAGTGTCCTGCAGTCTGTGGCTTGTCCCTCTAGAATGGAGCGTACAGCAGAAGCTCTTCTGAGGAGAGCTGAGCAACGCCAGGTAACAYGAAGGAAGCTCCATTGCTCCTGCAATTTATTAGCTTATACCTTAACCTRGCTTCATCCTAAAAAGCAAGCCTGAGGAGACGGCTCCTTTGAGGCCGTTTGGGCTCTTGTGTGCTTGTGAGCTGTGGTTATGCCAGCACATCTCCCTGGCCCGTGGCCTTTTTTGAGGGATGGCTGAACAGCAGGAGGATCTATTGAAACAGCCCCCCGCCAACGCAGAACGATCCCTGCCRTTGCTGAAGGCAACTCTAAGGCACTCTGAGGAAAGACATGGGCTGGCACATATATATGACCTTCTTCTGGAAGGGACCAAGTGTGGGGGAGGCATTTGGCCTGCGTTGGCAGCCTGCTGCTCCCTGGACACCTCTGCCCTACCATACACGTCAGCAAACGGAACAGACTCGCAGCTGGCGACCTTTAAGAAGTGATCTCTGAGGYGGTATTTTCTTCACAGCCAGATCCTGAGCAATAGACCTGTCACCTGCGATACCTGTTGCAAAGCTGTGTYGGTGTGAGTTTGAATTTCAGKCGTGCCRGTGCTCTACAGAACATCTCTAATTCATCGCTCACTGTAAGGAAAAGTTTGCACAGTTCCCGTGCCGAATGAAGTTCCGTGTTAATCAGGAGCATGAAATATATCTCACCTACAGAGAGAGAAGTTCCTCCAGATAAATATTCAAGTCATTAAGAATGCATTACATAGAGCGGAAGCTCCGAACACAGTTTCCACTGCTGTGGGTCCTTTCCTAGCAGAAAGAATGATTCTAAAAATCTATTTAAAATTAACAAAAAGAATCGTTAAGCAGAATAAGGTTTTAAAAAATGCACTTTCAAGCTGGGAAACCACCTCATTTAGTATAATGAGCGAGCAGATCCTTGGGCCCTGAAGAGAAGCAAATTGAAACAAAATGGCTCCAGCACTGACTTGCATAACGATGGACTGAGCACGTGTCCTGGCATGTAATGATCCCGTCTTTCCCACGAGGCTTCAGAAAACAGCATTTACTGTGACAGAAGGCTCTGGCCAGGACACTGTTTCCATCAGGAAAAAGAAAAGGGATGGTTACAGTATGAATATGGAGTGGAAGAAGAGGAGGAGAAAAGTTAGCGAAGTTTAAGGACACAAGCATTGGAGAGGAGAATAGTGATAATGCTCATGGAAGTAGAGTGGGAGGCAGGAAAAGGGGAAGGGCTCAAGGGACGGCACATTTGGGCAGAAGGATGATTTGGGGCGGTTGAGAGRTGCTTCCAAAGAGCTGCCGGTTAACTGGGTTAAGAATGCATGAGCAATCCCTGGTGGGGTAACTAACCCTCACGTGATSCCTTGCCAGTCCTGAAAGCTTCCTTCCATCTCGTCTTTCCAAAGTGGCACAAGGGTGTTTTGAGATAGAAGGAACCAACCTGCCAAAAAAAGTAGTAGTGCAGCACCGATAGCAGCGGTGCACCCACAGGGGCATGTACTTGTACCAGCCTCGCGCTCTTCTGCCTTTCCTGCGTAGTGAAGGGTTTCTGGAAGTGGGAGGAAGAGTGGGCCAGTTTCATCCTTCTGCTGAAATGTCAGCCTCAGGTGAGAGAGTGTTGAATGACCACATGAGATAAAGAATAATGAGATGTGGGTGCCATCTCCTGAGAACTGGACTGGATCTCTCAACTGCTATTTCATATTTTCTGTGCTATTTCATAGAAGTTACTGGGCAGCTGTGAAACATAAATGGAGCACTGGATCTGGGTTGACAGACGCTAGGATTTTCCTCTGCCACCCACAAAGTCCTTGGAGGTCTTGCTCCAATTGTAAGTTCCAACTGCTACTTAGTCTGTTCTGGCTAAGTACGTTTAGTGGGTCACTGTGCTGAATATTGCCTGCAGCAAAATCACTTGTCCACTTTGCAGGTACAGTCTGGAGAGTGGAAGATCCTCAATTAATGACCCACTTTGTGAGGGAGGCAGTGGGATTGCTTTCTCCAGAGCATCAGTCAGCTGGCCTAAATGAMGTAACGGTCACAGCGTGGGTAATTTAAAGCTAGATTACTACCCTTYACAGTAACATCAGAAAAAGTGCAACTGTCCTCATCCGTGCTAGCTAAGAATTCAGGAAAAGCACGGGACTGGTGTAGCAACTGCATGCATACTCATCARAACTTGGTGGTCCCAGTGGAACGAGGCTGTGCACTGCCTGTTCTGMATGCAGCTTGCCTGCTGCCTGATCCGTCATCCATTCCCTTTCATCTGTCATTTTGCATGGGAAGCAGGGAGGCTCTTTGCTCCTCTGTCTGTGGCTTCTGTCATTTTTTTATTATTGCACACTGTCAAAATGTTGTCTCTCCCCACACCTCCCTTTTGCCTGACTCCCTTTGGAATTTGTGCTGAAAGATGAAAGCAAAACCATCTTTCCTGGCTACTAAAAAGGCAGAAGGTTCATTCTGACATGTGCGTGGCCTGTGGAGACACTGTCTGGAGACACAGAGATCACACTGGGGATGAAGAGGAGAATATTTGGGTGGAGAGAAGCCATCTGTTTCTCTGGCTAGAGCGTAGCCTACCTTCGCATGGGCTCTGGGAGGCTTACTTRCTGAAAGAGCACCTATTGAGTTGTTTACCTAAACCTCCACTCTGCCACTTGAGTGCATCTGTGATCCAGCCCAGCACAATATTACCAGGCAACACATCAACTTCATCTGTAGATAAGGACGCGCAGATCTGTGTTTCAAACTCCTGCCAATCTCCGCTGACCKCAAGGCTGTCCTGGCCCCCAGCTAAAGCCTTTCCTGGGAAGGCAGGCACACRAGTGTCTGTCCCTGCATTTGCACTGCATGCAACATTTAGAGCCAGCTCTTTCTTTCCGGAGTCTCGTTTCCAAGGCAGAGACTCCTTCAAAATCACTCGAAGAGAGGAGGGGCTGCGGGAGCAGGCTGATGTTGGCATTCCGCGTGAGGGCCMCTGGAAGACCTGACAGGCTCTATAGCTGTCTGAGGGTAATGCTGGGAACCGGGAGGGAAACTGTGGTTTCTTGAAATATTGGTCTTTCCAGCAACTTTGCAAATTAACAAGATTTTGAGTGGGGACTTGTCTTCACCTCTGATCCAAAATGAGATTTGTGTGTCCCCTCACATGTGTCGCCATCCCTGCTGCCCTGAGCAAGAGCTGTGTTGGTGAAGAACTTGTTAAGAAATAAAATCTCTAACGTGACCTTTGAAATAAGGCTATGCTCCCTCGCTCTTTTTTTTTTTTTTTCTTTTTTTACTCTCTGCCTTGTTTATCTTTTCAGTAGTTGTTAGAAAACTTGTGTCCCTCCATGTTTAAATACATTAAGGCTGGGCTGTGATGGAAGGGACTGAAATGCCATTAGTACGACACTGATGTTGCAAAGCACCTGAAAGTAGTAGATACAGCTTTAGCTTTTCAGCACTCTTCTACCACCAGCAGCTTTGGTACTGGAGAGAGAAGTAACCATGGCTTCAGATCTAAGGATATTGCCAGAACTCCAATGTTACTATTCGGGATTCCTCATGCCTCTCCATCCACACCACCATCCTAAATCTGGCTGGATCCAGAGGTCCTCTCAGACATTCAGGTCTCTCTTCAGAAAAGCTGAGCTGTCGAAACCTGGCGCCCTGGTTGGATTTCAGCGTGTGTGGTTCTGACAGCATGCATCTCTCTGCAGTTTCAGCTGGATTCTCTCATCTTTGCTTCCTTTCTTAAATGTTTGTGTAAYGGTGTTATGTCTGTTCCCTCACACATCAGAGACCGCTGGAATTTAGGGTTTATAAATTGCTTTTTTTTTTTCCAAGTACCGACTGTATTCAGTGCTGTTCAGATTTTGTCATTTGAATGTCTTTAGAAGGCCATTATATTTGTGGTGGGTTTTTTTAGTAGTAAGTTCTTGGTTACTCCAGTACTGTTAGCATAAGTCACAGAAAGTACTGAAGTTCCAAAGATTTGCTGCAGCCTTAGGAAGAAGAAGACAACCCCGTTCTGTACCATCCCACCACACGTGTCCCAGCAGTTCAGCTGCAGTGCGAACTGTTGGCACCCCACGGYGTCACCCAGGTCAGCCCCAACACTGACCTCCTGCAAAAAGGATTGCTGGCAGCCGGCGTAGCAGGGCAGGATTAGAAGAGGAGGAGTGGATTATGTGAGTACAGGCTGAAGGTAATTGATAAGCAGCGAGAAGATGGAGTCTGCCTGAGCTTGGAGGAAGGAGTGAGCAGTTCTAAAACAAGWGTTTTTCCTATTTCCTTAGCAGGTATGGGACTTAGTCATTCTGCAGTCACAGTCCTGGCTCCCATTTRAAGACGGTGAGATATTCTGTTTAATATCCTTGCTATTTGGGAAATCGAAGGTTTATCACTGTCCTTGAAAGTAAGAATTAATGCAGTTGCTTCTATAGTGCCAATTAAATCCTCCGTTTCATTCTGGGAGCCAGCTGGAGATGTTTGTGACTAAGACTTCACGTGTACTCACTCATCTTAATGTATCTATCTTTGTTGCTGTTGGTGTTTTCCCTCTCTCTGATGCCTTATGTCCCAGGACAGCTGCTTCTGAGGACGTTAGCGCTTTCTGATCCCCCACGTTCACGGCCTTCTCTATTCAACCCCTCTCTTCGATCTCAGACTGAAAATTCCTTTTAGTTGTCTAAATATCATGAAGCCCAGGGTGGTCTCATCCTGACATAGGGAAGTGAACAGTGAAGAGCTGGTTTAAAACTGCCCAACTGAACAGAAAGTAATGCCAATTGTTAGAGGGTTAGTATTCCTTCTAGCAAATCGTATTTTGTGTGYGGGGGTAACAGTTAGGGATGAGAGTTGTTTGTTAGTCTAAGATTTCTAGATGTTGTCTGATGCTTCTTGTAAAGCTTGCTGTTCCACACAAGGCTTCTGATGYGATTGCTGTTCTGGGATCTGCCCTTTACCTGCATTGGTAGTCTCGTCGAGCTTTTAGGAAAGCCTTTGGCCAGTGATAGGGTGGGGAGAGCTACTAGTGTTTGGGTTTCTTCATTTAATGCAAATTATGTTTTTTCCTGCTGCTGGAGCATCTTTCCTGCTTCTTGCCACAGCTGCAGGCCAGGTACAGGCGGGCGAAGGCTAGCATCCAGGGAGCAACGTTAGATTCAAACCGAGGGCTCTGAGTCATGATCAAGCTTGTCTGTGTCCACCAAACTGGAATAGCTTCTTGTATGTGTACTCTTATCCAACGTGAGGTAATTTGATTGATTTCACTTTCCAGGGAAAGAGGATTACCGGATTTGTGTTACCTTACTTTGCTTTTCCCACTGATAACCACCACCCACAAAGCAGAACTCTAGAGTTACTGAATAGCTGCCCAAACCACAGTAGCTTGTGAGTCTGTAATACCGTGTGTTTACGAATCGTGAAACTTTGCAATGACCAAACCATAATTTAGTAAATGAGGGTGATTTTTTTTTTTAATTCCTTTCTTTCGAAGTTAATCTCTGTTTAAAACTTAGTGAGCCTTTTCCGACTGTAGCTTTGAAAAGCTTTGCAGACTTAGCCAACTGTTACTGTATTCAGAAATACTGTTATGATGACAGCTAATTCCTTGAGCAATGTGATTTTCCTCTGGCTGCTTGCTCTTCTTGCRGAGCTGCAAGGTGATCCGTAGCTGTGAGTGCAGAAGCCTGATCAGTCACGCTTTCCGAAGAACCCATCCAGGACTGTCTGGACAGAACCAAATGTCCTTTATTTAGCACTTTGCATAGCAATAGAAGAAATGAATAAAAGGAAAGCTAGTCTCGGCATGTTCTCTGGCAGTTAGTTAAGTCAGAGTAGCCTGCACTGTCAACACACATCGTGGAGCAGGGAGAAGCTAGCTTTTCTAACCACTTTACTAGTGTTCAGGCTTCCACTTTTCACTTGGACTTGACTCATTGGAGTACTTGTCAGGTGGCTTAGCTAGCTTGTCATGTTATCTGTTGTGTCTCTTCGACCATTCTGTCTCCCTTGCATGAATGACAACTCTTTAATTAGGATATTATGGGAGGATGGACCTGGCTGCAGGTCTCTGTTAGAAGAATCACCACCCATTCTCGAGACGAACAGCTACATTGCCTTATTTCCCAAGAGYTCATGTAACAGGAGCTAACTTTTCCAATGAGACTTTTATTTTTTGACGAAGAAAACAATCTTTTCCTTTTTTTTTCTTTTATTTTTTTCCCCCCAGGGAGATCTGGTATTAAAATATTCAGCTGTCTGTCTCATTTCTTAACATGCAATTTGTCAGGAAGTGAATTTCCATTAAATTCTTGATAATTAGCATACTTGGACTTTGATAGACATTTTTCTTTTTTGCAACAGTATTTTTTTTCTTAGCTCATTATCTGCATGCAAGATCACTCAGCTAAATTCGTGTCTATCAGACATCTCTGTCTTGGCTCATTTTTAACCAGTTTGAGGTCCATAAGTATTGCAATGAATTACTGCACTGGATCTCAGATTTTACATGGGTCACAGGTGAAATGAGTTGGGAAAGCTCTGCCTAGAACATGCTTTCTCCTTCCATGCTACCTGTTTTGAAATTATACTTTTTCCTGTTTTCTGTGCTAAAAAAAGGGATCAGGAATTCAGGCCAGGTCAGCAGTGGGGTGGTATCGAGAGAGCCCTAATCCTTTAAAACAAGGTATTTAGTATTCAGTCCCCCCTTTGGAAGGGGCTGGCAGGACTTAAGGCAGCCTGTCTATGTACGTTAAGCTTAGTTCTAGCTAGGCTTATTGAGCTCGTCACTATCATAGGCGCTGGCTTCAACTAATTTTTTATTATTCATCACAATGTGTTCTTTGACTAAATTGAGTTTTCCATTGCTATTGCAGCTGCTTTCTCAAAAGAGCTGGTTATAAATGCACAGCCTCTTTTTCTGAACATACTGCTTAAGAAGCACATGGACATGGCTGTATTAACATAAAAATATCTTCTTGCTTAGTTACTCATCCACTGGCCTTTTCTCCCGTGGGTGGCTGTTGTAAAGGAGCTCTTGGACGTGCAAACACTGCTGCAAAGTTCTCCAGTAGTTCTCTCCAGCAGCTTGTCGAGATGTCAGAGGAGAAGACGGCTGTGGCAAAAATCCAAGCCCATATCCCGGATGACGTCCATGGCAACGTCCAGTAGGTTTTGCCCCAGGGTAATGCTAAAGTAAATTATATATTAAAAATGAGGTAGGGAAAGTAGCAAAGGGGTAGCTAATCCCACTAAGCCGTGGGCTAGAGGGAGCTTTCGGCCATGAGCAGGGAGTGAATCGATCACAGCTGGCCACAATGGGCCGTCTGGTCACATTAACTTCAAAGGGGTTCTCGGCAGCTATGGGTTCTCTCAGGCATACTAATACCGTCCAGGAGCAGAGAGAGGGGGAAAGGATGCTCAAAGGGGGCGGACTGGGTTGCCCACTTGACAGTTAGTGAAAGGAGATTAAGGGAAAAGTAGGAATTGTCGCGGTTCTGCATAAATACATTCCTCCGTGAAGGAGCGTGGAGACTCTGGGGTGCTCTCACAGCAAGGCAGGAAACACGAACAGCAACTGGCATGAAAAGCTCTCCTAAAATTCTTTTTCTCATCAGTCCTCACTGTGCACGTGTGCTGTGGTCCCAGTGCTTGGTGTCAGATACTGTGTAGCTCCCACCTTGAAACCAGGGCAGACAGGGAAATGGCATCTAGAAAGTGAGCCGGGCTCTGCGTGGCCTGCTTTACATCCCTTTGGTCTGGAGTGCAGACGGAAGCATGAGCCAGCTCTTCGGACTTTCCTGGCCCGGAGCAGCATGGCTGTTGATGGGCCTCAGGTCCCCTATTTGCAACTGATTTGAATCTTGTGCACTTCAAAGGTACTGCCTGCAAAAGATAATCCCTAGCTATGCATCAGCCCATGGCTTCTGGCAGTCTGACTTTAAAAGAGGTAGAGCAAACTTTGAAAATAATACCAGCGGATTTTGGTTCCTGCCCCTCTTTCCCTTACACAAACCTTGCTCGTACCGCTGCCTAGTTAGTGTTGAGAGAAACAAAGCGTATGGAAATCAATCTAGAAGTTGAATGTAAGTTAAAAACCAAAGAGTCACACCATGACCTGACCATAGTTCCAGGATTTCCCCTCCTTTGGGAGCCCTTATTCTTCTGTATGGGCTACTTGGACAACAGGGCAAGGAGAAGAACGTAGGTTAACAAGGTTTGAGTGTTTGCCGTTGAATTATTCTCTTGAAATAAAAATACTGGTACAGGAGAGTGGCTGAGGCCATCGGACTTCTGGATCAGGTAGGTGCGTCACTTCAAAGGTTAGCCAAGGGTAAGAGCAAGCGGGTTTCGCCGCTGAGGTGGCCGCGAGCCACCGCACACAGGCGTGAGGTTGCAGGCAGCTTGTAGGTGTGCTGCTGAGGGAGCTGGCTCACAGCTGCTAGCTCATCGAAGCCAATGCTCTTCTCTCCTTCAGAAGGGGACCCTGTCCTCGTTTCTAAGCTGCTGCAAGCCGAGTGGCTGCTTTTAATAGTGTGTGCACAGAAGATGGTTGTAGGCAATTGAATTAGGGTTGCGTTATTAGTCCATCTGTGCAATATGCTCTGTTTATTGACAATCTGGCTAGAGTGGCTGGAGCTTGTTAAAGGTAAAGTGTTTCCTACTGGTGAATTTTGGGAGCTGTCCACCTGTTAAGAAAAGGCAGCGCTGGAGGAAGGGCTCTCTCTAGACTGAAAAGGGGCTCGGTGTGAACTGTCTGGAAGCTTCTTTGCTGTTTGTTCTGGCTTTCTGGAGGGGAGAAGGGTTGCATGGGAAAGGATCATCAGATAGCAGGATTCCGCTCTGCAGTTCGTTCTGATGTGCGCGCTCCCACTCCATCCGCTTGCAGCAAGGGGCAGCTGTTGGCGTGTGGGATTGTATGCGGGGCTCCGGGGAGAGCTCTCGTTTGCTCACATTTCTAAAGGTTGCCCGGTAGGGTCTGATCTGCAGCCRACCATAAGCTGAAGTCAGTCTCTGAATGTCATTCTGTCCGTGAGGTATCTTTGTGAATGAAACTCGTGTGCATCAGAGGGGAGAAGCGTGTGCTGCGTTGTTGGTTCAGGAAGGTGTGGCATGACGTTCTGCAGCAGGTTTTATGTGCATGTGTCAAGCTCTTGCCTCTAACAGTAGCCTTGCTGTGGTATTTGAGATAGAAAGCTTATCTTTAAAGATGATCGGTAAGAGAGTAGGGAACAAATACAGCAATTGCTTATGCAACAAGTACATTGCTTTTTGAAGACAGCAGGTGCATACYGTTGCCTGAGGAATAGAAAAATGGCCAGAATCATAACTCTTTACCAAAACCGTGATGTTCATTCAGGCTTATGGCTTCCCTGGAATTCCTTATTTCAGATTCTGGCTGTCAGTGCAGTCCCATTCTGCTCACCAGCATCAGATGTTTATTCTTGTATACCAGAGCTATCCATAGTGATCCAGTCACATGGCTTGTAAAAAATAATCTTGATGGGTCTTTTTCAGTATTGGGTCCCAATAAGTGAGCTCGATTGTTGCMCATTACAAGACAACACAAAATGCCTTTGGTATCTCTGTTTGTAGGTTCATAGTGAAAACCCCATGCAAAGAARCAGCAGTGATGATTAAAGAGGGTGTGGGAGTGACTTAGGAGAATAGACATTGAAAAGCTAAATAGGTGTAACTTGACTACAAACCAATTTGTAAAACATGCTGTAACTGTATTTAGAGCTTGAAAGTAACAGGAAGAGCAATAATTGTTTAGGGTGATCTAATGGGGATTCAGTTTAAGCAAAGGATCCAGTATCAGAATTCTTTGTGATAGGGTTACATAAAATCTTCACTCTGAATAAAAAGAGCCTCTATCACTTTCTTTGTGCAAAACAGAAAGTAGTCTTAATGTATGGMACAACACTGCATAACACAAGAGGTGTGTTTAACCCTTATAAGATGTATATTGTTCTTGAAATCGAGTTGCGAAGCAACTTCAATTTCTAGAAGTCCAAGCTCCARCGGACATCTCTTGAGCACCCCAAGGGTTCTTATTGTGGCTAATTATTTTCAAAAGAATCAGAAGGAGCTAAACAGCAAATTCTTACTGAAACTCAGTACGCAACTTGGAAAAGTCAGAATTTTAAGCAGTATCGTTTGTACTAGCATGAAGGTTGACATGAACCTGGGAACGCTTATCTTCAATTACTTGACAGTGGCCTGAAGCAACACAGTATGAAAAGAGAAGAACAGTAAGGGTGCATAAAAATTTGCTGTTCTTAAGACCATACGCATTACCGTAGCGTGCCAGTCATCCACGGGAGCCTCTCTCTTCATTGAGAGCTGTGAGACTGCAAAAGTCAGTCCATATGAAAATGAGCAACACAGTTTAGAGACAGTCTGCATTTCTAGAGATCAAACCTTGAAAAGCCAAGGATCGCATAAAACGTCTGCATCATGTATTCATTCTCTTCATCTGGAAGAAGGAAAAGTTTAATAACTGAGAGCTAGACTAGGGCATCCAATCCATCCAGTTACTACAGAGAGAAGACTGTGGAATATCAATGCGCTTTGAAATCGGTATCCTGGTAGACCCTGGTGTGTTTGTGATGATTTGCAAGTAACCTGACAGTGCATGAAATAATTGTCTTTGTAGATACGAGACAACATTGACATTGACTTTGAAATTTAAATGAAAGAAACACAGTAGAGTTCTTTTAGATGCATAACCTTGGTGCGTTGACTTATTTTTTCTTTATAATAGGTTAATTACTTGAATAGGTATTAGTTAAAGAGGTTTCTATTTTATTATAAAGCAGAAACAACCACGTAAGGATCCGTGTTCTTGAACAGTTACAGTATATTGCTTCCCACCCTGTATATAAGTATGACCTAAACCAAAGTGATTGTCTGGGAGTAAGCAATTGTTATTCAGGAAATGCTTTGTTTGGCCTGTCTTGTTGCCACTGTGAAATGCAAATCACAAAGCATTGTCCTGGTTCCGTCTGGGACGGAGTTAACTCTCTTCCCAGTAGCTGGAGGGGGTGCTGTGTTTTGGGTTTGGTAATGAGAGGAACGTTGATGGCCCATTGATGCTTTGGTTGTTGCTGGGTGGTGCTTGCACCCGGGGCTTTTCGGCCTCCCCTGCTCTGCCAGGTGCAGGGGGAGCTGGGGGAGAGCATAGCTGGGGCAGTTGACCCAGCTRGCCAATGGGGTATTCTATACCATGTGACATCATGCCCAGTATATAAACTAGGAGGTGTGGTCCAGGAAGGGGGCTCTCGTGGCTCGGGACGGGCTGGGCGTCGGCCGGCGGGTGGTGACCAGTTGCATCGTGCATCGCCTGCATTATTATTGTTGTTGTTATCATCATCATTATTATTACTGTTCTACTTTGTTTTATTTTAATTGTTAAACTGTTTTTATCTCAACCCATGAGTTTTCCTGCTTGTGCCCTCCCAGTTTTCTCCCCCATCCTACTGGGGSGGAGGTGGGCGAGCAGCTGCGTGGTATTTAGCTGCTGGCTGGGGTTAAACCACGACAAGCATACAGCAGTATAGTCTCATTTGTTTGTGTGCTGTGTGAAATACACACAGCAAATGCACAAGCAGAAGCTTTGATAGCCGGTTAGAAAGCTCCATTGGTGTCCAGTCTCTAATGCAATTTCTTAGCCACAAATGGTTGTATTTGAGCAGAAGCTTTCATTGAATAGTTTTGTCCTTTTCAGCATCTCAGGTTTGCTATTGTATGGCATCTGCAGATGAGTAGGGAGTTATTCAATATTAATAGGTTTATTTTATCAGGTAAAGTGTTTATTTAAGAGAGTTCCCTAGTATATGATAAAATCTTTATCCGAAGCTATGAAGTAGTGATACAATTTTATGATCCTTCTAATGCACTCGGTACAAAACCATTTTACATTTCCAACAAAGACCATCGCTGCCCTAATTACAAACTGTTACACTCTAAATAGTACAATTTAATCTTGTCTAGTCTCGATATCAGCATTTGCTTTATCAGTCTTGTCAGGTGGCATTTGGTTGGGGGGGGCATTCAATTTCTTGTCATTTTAAGCAATTTCACTGGCAAAGCACATAGATTCACAATGTGTTTAAATGGAAAATGGAAATTCTCAGTAAAAACTTGTTAAAATCTCATTTGAGTTAGCGTATAGTCCTCTGTGGGACATGAGCGCGTATAATCCTAGCCCTTTCTGTAGCAGCGTCCTTCARCAGTCTCCTCCGAGTTGCTTTGTGGAAGAACATTGGGTTTAGTTTTACATTCAGCACCCCAGTTCCTGATTTGATGATGGAAGTAAATTCACGGTGTAAATACACAGGATTGAGAACGCCGCTGGCTGCCAGGYGAACTCTAGCTGTTAGCCAGAGCTAATGAGCAGTGCACTGTGTTGTAGGTACTTTAAAATCTGTTATTTTCCAGAAATCTGACACAACAGTGCCACAGTCGGTGTCATTTYTGGTGGAGGGGGAGGACCGGTTACATTGCTTTCTGTGGCTTTGCCTGGGTCAGGATGCGCGCAGAATCCACGTGCTGTCCGGGGAAAACGTTTCCAAGTCCTGCCAGCAGTGTATGTGTGAGCACATCTGCAATGAAGTAAATTGGCTCTTCTGCTATAAAATGTGGTGGGTTCCCTAYTGGAGGAATGTGCTCTGGTAGGAGGTTGAGCGGTACAGAGARGCTTTTCTCACAAGATCCCAAATTTCCAGGTAAATCCTCTCCTTTTGTTCTTAAAACCGCTTGACCACAGCTGTGGCGAACGTGCTGCACTGCTGGTATTGTCCGTGATGCAGATGTGAGGAGTGCATGTGAGCTGGGGAGGAAAATTTCCTTACCAGGATTTCTTACTTTCCCTCCCTTCCTTCGGTTTCCTTCCCCACCTGCAGCGCAAGGGAATAAATCAGTAATAAGTGAGAAAATACTGCTTGGGTTTATTGTTTAATTCCCTCAGTGCTTGATTTCTGGAGAACATAGGTTTAGTTTAAAGCAGTCCCWAAGCAACAATCTGGCTATAATTCATGCTTCCTTTTCTTACCAAGAGGTAGGAAGCCCTAGGTCTTCACAGAGATGAATCTTTGAGATTGAGAATATATCCTCGTTGCTCTTAAGTGTGCTCGGGATGTTTTGTCATCCTGGACAATATTCACCTCTTGATAATGGGAACCTGACTTCCAGAAAAATCACATTTGGCCTAAAATTGGTCTTTTTGGCCAGTTTTTTTCAAAAGTTGTTAACGTGAGGGCAATATCCAGCTCCCACCGAGAATCTGGGTATTTCTCTTTAGTGCCTCCATGGGAAATAAAATATTTTGAAAATCTGGCTCCGGTCTGTGCTTGATGAGCAGGCAGAACATACTTCCGAGATTGCTGTTCAGACATCTCATTTCATGTCTTACTGCAAAAATTACTGAAATCAGGAGAGGCAGGAATGCAGCTGGTAATTTGTGCTAGCCAGTCTTTTTAGCTCTCCGGACTTGATGAAAGCACCATCTCAATTTGGTAGTACTAACAGCTAAGCCTGGTTTCATTACTGCTTGCACAGACTTTTGTGTAAAAGAGATCAGGAAAAAAGCTGGAATYGTAACTAAGAACCAGAAGAGGAAGTCAGAGCAAGAAATGGGCATGTTGTGTCCCATAATTTGCCAGTGCATCTTAGTCCTCCATTGTTGTAAACTTCATATTCTATTTCTGTTTATCCATCTTTTTCTCCGAGGCTGCGAACTCAGAATAGCTTTGCTTGTCATATCCCCATCTGTCCCAGCTGTGTGCTATTTCTGAGCGGATGATGCCATTTGTGGATGTGTTGCCATATTGTGTAACTTTTGCAATGGGCAAATATCCACCAAAGGCTGTGTGGGCAACACCAAAATTTATTACCCTGGTGACCTCGCTCAGCTCTCCAGGGGTTGAAGGTTAGTGCGCTAATTTATGGTATCAATCTACTTTCTGCTGTGGTACTGTTTCAAAATACTTTCTGCATTTCAGGGAATGTCTTGAGTTCAGTACATTTAAGTCACTTTTATATGATTTTAGGTTCAATAAGGTAAATTGGTTGCCAATATAAAATGTCTACAAGTATTTCGGGAAGAAGGGTTTGTCTGAGCTGGTGTTCATTATGGGAAGATTAATGGAGCCACTGATCCCATTAATTTGTTATTGACCCTTAACTTCCTGTAATGGGTCAGGCATCCCTACTTTTAGCTTCAGGAAAAGTTTACCCAGTCAACAAATTCTCATCTTGAATACTATCTTGCTTCAGAAAAGTTCCATTCATCTTTAGCATCTGGTTTTAATAGGGTCTCTGCTTTATGTCCAGTCTTACATCCCTGTAACGTGAGCTATAGAGGCAGGTTACACCGCTTGGGCAGGGTGCCGTGGCACGCCCTGGTGTCTCCCCAGAGCTGTAATATAGCTGTAAAGAGATCTGTGCTTGTGGAGTCATAGATAATATCTTTTTCAAACTGAATCTGTCTTGGGTCACGGCTTTTCTAGTTCATCTGGACATCTAGAGACATATATGAAATGTTTTGCAGAGTAATTCAGAACAGCCCAGCCTGCCTCCATGAAAGACAGACCCAAAGAGAGTTAGCATTTCTCTGAAAGTGCTTGTGTCGTGGAAGCATCAAAACTCAAGCTCAGTCGGTAGCATGCACGGAGGTGCAGCTTACTTCAGCCCGCGGTGAAAATGGGTTATGCTGTGTTTGTTGCAGTTAAAGCTGCYGTGCCGGCATTGGTGTCTCATTAAGTTGCAGTGACAGAATTGGGAATATAAACCCTTAAATGCGTGGTTCCGGCAACAGTCTCACTGTCAAAGAGAGGTGTTTCTGTTAGGTATTATCATAATAACAGAATTGCTTGTTTTTCAGTAGTGCATTTCTTCACCTTTCTGGTTTCTCTGTCCTCCTGTGACAAACAGAGCCTGCATGTCTTCCCTTCTGAGAGAAGCTTTTCAGGAAGGACCTCTTCCGACAGCTGAGAACAGCGCTGGGTGATGCAACAGTGCCGTGTCAGTCAGGGTGGCTTTTTGTCAGGTGTCCGCTGTCTCCGCGGGCAGTTTTTCATTCTGTCTGGCCTCCCCGGTCGTCAGCGTGGCAGCCAGAGCTCTGGTGAGAGGGACAGCACGGCCATGCTTCTCCAAGTCTGGTTATAACATTCCCAGCCTGGGGTACGGTGTCTCATTGTCTCTGCCACAACGGAGCGAGTATCAACATTTGGAGGCAAGGAGGAAGTGAGTGAGGAAATAAATAGGTTTTTTTTCAACTTAAAGCTTTATGAGAGTTTGTCTTTAATCTTCAGACAAACCGTGCYCTTCCTTGACGACTTGTGCATCTTCAGGAACTGGTGGGTGTCAGGTGGTGAGCCTGGTTCAAACTGGGACTGAGCTGCCTCCTCTCCCGCCTCCCTGAAGGCGCAGTAGGTTTCCTACGGTGCCCTGCCCGAGGCTGAGGTGCCGTCCCACAGAAGCAAGGTACCGTATGACAGCCGAGGTACAACGTACCATCTCAGAGCCTACCTCCCTGCTTTTGTAAATAAAAGCAAAGGGTGCCTTCATTTACATTCCCCCTGTATATTTGTGATCCCTTGACCAGACATTTTGTGTGTACCATCCGTGCACCCTCCCAGCGTACTGTGTCCCCCCATGCTCTCCCCTCTGCGTGCCCCAAAGGCCGGCAGCGCTGTGCTTGCGTTCGAAGGCTCCCGCTGTCCTCTGCGCTCGGTGCTGTGTGGGATTGCTGCTGTCCTGTCACGCAAGGTGTGCCTTCTGTCTTGACCCTCTTCTTGTCAGACTGGAACATTATCTGCTATGTGGGAAACATTGCTGTCCTCATCTGGCTGCTGGGGCTGGTCTTTTGCCATGCTATTCACACTTCTAAAGGCCCAGAATTTCCTRTAAGCTCTTTTTCTCATAAATTAATCTCTAAGGTCATGTTTTCTAGTGGGCCTTTTTTTATTAAGGAATGTTAGTTATATACAAACTTATAGTAAAAACGTGAGAAAGATGTACTTTGCTGAAAGCATACTGGCTGGAACTTAAAAGGCTTTTTTAAGCCTCTGTTTTAGTCTCTGTGTGCTTTTTCTCTCTTGCACTACAGAGAACGATTTCCTCTGATGCCCTCTGCTTTGAGGAAGTTCTGTAATTTAACTTCTGGTTTCCAACGTCCTCCTGTGTCTATTATCTCATGTCTCGTAATTTTAAAGAATTTTGTTAGACACTTTAAGGRCTTTAGCTAGAATCTACCTTAGTCTGTAAAGCCTTTTAAAAATCTTTTAAAGCCTAGTATTTCTTACGCTGGTTCCTATAAGGGCTGCATTTGGCACTTGAACCAGAAATACTAGTCTTGCTGAAGTCTACATCTTCCCTACAACTCTTCGAATGAAAAGTATTTGCAGGGTTTCCAGGTTCCACCTAGGTCTCTTTTTCTGAGCACCTTCACAGCTCCTTCACTCATACCCGCAGGTCTGGACCTCCCCTCTTGCCCGTGCTCTCCGGGGAGCTCTTGCCGTGCACCCTGGTCCCTTTGGGGTCTGAGCAAAAAGGAGGAGATGGTCCCAGCTGGGGGCTTGTTCTTCAYGTTGTCTGGGTTTCTTCTGCCTCTTAGCCGGAATCGCTACCTCCAAAGCAAGTGCAGTTACAGGACCAAATTTTCCAGGTGTCTTTGCTCTAAATTTAGGATCTTGCGTTCCTGTGTAACTTCTTGGAACAGCTCATCTTCTCCAGAAGCTGTGCTTTCGCTAATACTGCTTAACTGCAGATTAATAAGGATCTTCTCGCCACCATGCTTCTTATTAAATATTTATATTGTGGTAGCACATAAAGGCTGTAATTGGGGTCTAATTGTGCTGATTTATTCAGACCAGTTCTGAGACCTTTGCTACTACTACCTCTGCAGCTAGCAACCCTCCTACRTGTCCTTGCCCTTCACTGTCATTTTCCTTGGTCAGGTCAGCACATGCAGCCCATCCYTGATTCCCTGGTGTGGAAACGGAAYGGCCAAAAACYGCAGTGYGCTGACAGCTCTGTGCACTTGTTCTCTCTTCAYCCCTTCTTTGATTTATCCTTGGATTTTTCAAAAAGAAGGGGACAGGGTAGCCTGTCTTCTGTATTCCCCTCGTCAGTGTATCTTTTACATGTCTGTTGATTATAAAGATTGTGAGGCAGCCCAGGTGAGCAACCGCCTTCTTCCCTCACACGCATAATGCAAATTGCTTCTCMGCTGAAACTACATAGCTCAGCTGCTGCCGATGCCTTATACATGTTGAAGAATCTTAATATCTTTCCCATTTCTTAAAAATTAATCTCCTTTAATCCTGGCAGCACTGTAAGGTTCAAAGATGTTTTACATTATGTACAGGTAGGATTACGGCTTATTCGTTAGTAGAAGGAAAAGACTGATTTWTTTTTTTTTTYCCTTGCATCCCYGGTAGTTTTTTCTTTGCTGAAATCCTAGTTGATGCTTTTTTTCTCTGCTCAGCCTGACTCTGCAGAAGGTGAAGATATAACCCTTAATATGAAAAGTAAATGCCACAAGGCCTGTTGAAAGCAGCAAACTAGCATCACTCCTTCTGTGACAGAGATGTAGTATTYTGAATTACGTTGTGCGAGGTGATCTGCCCTTACATCCTCCACTCTCCYGTTAGCCACTATGTTATCATCTTCAGTTTTCATTGTTTTAATGGTTGCTCTGGTCTGGAACGAAGAGAATTTTGGATCCACAGCAAGACATAAGCTTGTAAATATCCCCTTCCCACTCTAGGATTTCCTCAAACTCTTAGGTCCAGTTGTCAACACAAATCTGTCATATCTTAGGCAGCAAATCACTCTAAGGCAAAGCAGAAGAAATTCTCAGCTTGAAGTGCCCCCAAACCCTTCTTAGAGCAACAGGGACACTGCAAGATGTGTTTCGCCTAGTCTCCCTGGGTGATTGAAAATGGAGCCTTGTTGACAAGCCATAGACCAGTTGTTTATTTTAAGAAAGTGGGACAGAATACATTGGTGTGTTACAGAGCAAAGTCACCTAGCAGAAGTAATGAAGGCAATTCTGAAATACAGCACAGTTGTTTTTAACTTTACCTTTTTCTTTCTTTCTTTTYTTGTCTTCATCATAGCTGGAAATCTTTGTTAGGACTGTGCTGAAGGTTGGAATCTTTTGTTCGTGTCCTCATGTCTTGTAAGCACTGGACAGCACAAAAAACAAGTAAGCTTTGAAGCAGCAGGTCCTTATAGGTCCAGTGATTTCTTTTGCACAAGCACATAATCTAGTGTACAACTCTCTCTCTGTATATCAAAGAAGCCTTTAGGGCTAAAATTATTTGGCTCCCAGTCACAGCTCAGTTAAGTCCTGTTTGTAGAATGTGATTGCTAAGATCTGAGATGGGACCAAGAGTTTTAAGAATTGAGTGGGTTCTGTCTAGATTCTAAAGTGGATGTAAACTATTGGTGTAAGGAGAACACGGAGCAGAATCTGGATGCTTCAAAATTTGGAAAAGGCACAAATAGGAAGCCTGGTGCAACAACTAAGATCTCCAGAATTTACACAATTGGTATGGTAAATGAGGAATTATGAGCATGAGAAAAGAGTAAGCAGTACAAAACCAAACCTTTCAGCAGTTCAGTCTGGGAAGACTTCTGGCATGATTCAGTGGCTGGTGATTAATAAAAAAGGAAGATCCAAAGAAAGAAAGGAAATCTTAAAAAACCACACAACCAAACAACAGCAAACAAACAGTAAATAATTTAAATAAATTAGGAAAACTGTATGGCCATGCAGAGTAGCGTAATGACAGACTCAGATGCCTGGGATGAGGATTCTCCAATCTAGAATGAGGATTTAATGAAACCTCTGATATAACCAGAAACTGAGTTTGAAAATGGGGTGTACTAAGATTGGGACATGGTCACAGAGGTCTCAGCTATTCTGAGTCTCACTTTATGCAGCATCTGGAGTTCACAAAAACAGTCTGTGTAACACAAAAGCATCTGCAGAATGAGGTGGAGGTTGTGTCTGGGCTGAGCAGGAGTACTTGTGGCTGGTGTGCTGGATGCCTCCAAATAGCTCTGCCTAGTGCTGTAGGTGATCCAGATGTTGTAAAACTTAGTTCCCRGTGTCCTGTTTTTAGCCTGACTCTGCTAGGATGCCCCACAAAGCCACTATTGACACCGATGCCAGCCCAGCATTGAAGCTTACAAGAAGGAACAGACGGGACAGAGGCCAGTTACCTAGGCTGTAGCCACAAATATGAAAGATGGGGATTTCAGACTCCTAAAGGAAACTGGAGGAACATTCTTYTCCTTTCTGAAGAATTCCCATCGGTCAGGTATGAGGTAAGCTTCTGTTCTGGCCATTATGAGGTTCGTGCCCTCAATACCTTACTCCTAAAGACTTTCATGCCAGCTTTGTAAAGTTAAACAGTTCTGCTTTGTAACTGTTCTGCTTTGTAACTGTGAACAAGTGCATTGTTCATCARACGAACCAGTCTGAAATGCAGAGTGCCTTTCCTGCCAATGGGTTTTATCCTTGTTGTGCAGGAATCAGACTGAGATGATAGTTTTGTCCTCCACGTGTCTCTGATGAGACTGCCAAGAACAAGGCACCCAATTAGCATCTGCAGTATTTAGATTTTTATTGTGGAGAGTCTTGCCTAACTAGGAACTGGTCTGAATAAAGCCAATTCCAGCTAAAGCTGTGAAGTTTTATATCTTCCTCCTGTTTTCCTGAGCCATTCCGTTTCCCTTTACCCATCATTTCAAATAAAGAACCCGTTAAGTTAGAAATGTACGGTGAGCCAGAGGGACCCRCGCAGCAAGGGTCTGCAGAGGTGGGACAGCCGTGCCACTTCAAAAAGGGGGAACAGAAAGTGTTGCTTCCCACTCTCCCCCAATCTTTTCTAGGCTGCCACCTTCTTTCCCCTGCGTACAGTATCTGCCGTCTGTGTGAGTGTAATTTAGTGCTAATTAAGAAGTGAGTGGGAGCCATAAGCTCATTTCATTTAGAACCTGGAAATGGCCTCCTGGGAGCCCGGAGAGGGTACCGGCTGCTTTCTTGCCACAAAAGCTTCTCCGCCCCACTGCTGTAATTCTAACCACCAAGCTCCAGATCTCAAAATTCAACGCCAGCTCAGATTTACGGAGCATTAAGCGGCTGAATTAAATCCTCAGCATTCACTCGGCGTCAGCCCGACTGAGTAAAGGATTTCACGGGCTGGGGTGCTCTACAAGGCCATAATTTATAACATTATGCAGAAGCTGCTCCTCCGAGTTTTATTTTGGCTTGCCGCAATTTCTTTTTATTAAGGCCCCAATAGTATTTGTTGTTTTTCTGTTTGCTTTGATGTGGGAGTTTTAGATTAAATCTAAATAAATAAATGAGGTTTAAAATTAAATTAGGTTTCATTTGCATGAGTTGGGGAGTGAAGTGCATCTTTCTTTCACCATATAAAACCTAACAGACCCATTACCCATCACAGAGCCCTCAGTTGCTCCTGAAGAAAAATGACATTTCCCTCTGCGTAGAAAATACTTAAAAGTCCCAAGAATAGATTTATAGGAATATTTTAACCTTTTCTTTGATCCTTGAAATGTCATTGTTCTGTAGGCTACATTGCAAGACGTGACCTTTTATAGGAACCATGGGATGGATTTGATCTTTGGAAGATGTTTTAGAGATAATGCACTACAGGGTGCAAAGAACGTTCACTCCTGAAAAGGAGCTGAAAATGGTTTTGTCTGCAGATATTTGTGTTTGTGGTATACCTGGAGGACAAAAGGATTGTTTATGGTGAGGCTTGTACTCCAGGGACAACAATGAAGAAAATAATAAGAAAACATGGCATCTTCTTTTGTTTTAATGCGCAACAGTTTTATTTTCATTACATTTAAAAGAAAAATGTAAGTAGCAGAAATTGTTCACGTGGGAGATGCTTGCAAATGAACATGTTTGAAGTGTAACAGGTTTTTATAAGCACTAGCTGTTTGCTTTTCAGAGTGCMCCTTGACTTCTTGACTGGCAAAACACAAAGCTGAGCAGTTCAGGAAGGACAGAGCTGACCCTTTGCTTCAGATTTGTGTTTGCTCTGGTCGTGTCCCCTTCACGGTTCTGCAGCCCGTCTCTCTCAAGTCCTTTCTCTAGCTCTCTTACACCCAGCGTTCTCCGTGCCGCCCACAGCTTGAATCCCCCGGCAAGAGATCTCGGCATGAAAACACCTGACCTGTTTTGACGTTTTCATGATGACTGCAAAAAGCTTGTGAGCCAAGGCAGATGCGAGTCCGTGGGTTCACGCTGTGGGAGCGCTGTCTCTTTGCTTTGCCAGTAACTGTTCCAAACCAGATCTTTCTGAAAGATGCCGCAGCTCTTATCACCGAATATTGTAAGGTGGTRCCTAATTCTGTAGCTCTTGCGTGTGCAGAATTTTCACCAAGACCTATTGTTGTTGGCAAAATGTATTAGATTTTCCCCAGAATGAGAGCTGTAGTTGCTGTCCCAGTAGAGCTTGCAGTCCAAGCAGAGGGGAAACCTATTCAGTGAGAATGTGCTAAGGAGGATCGTGGCTGAGAGAGCAAAGATCATAGCTTGGCACCCTAAGCGGTGTTTATCCAAGCTTAGGGTGAAGTAGTGGGCGAAAGCACCAAACAAATTCTGAGCCACATCAATATTCCAAGAGTTCCTGGCACTGGCTCTTCGGGCTTCTGGCTGCTGAACTGCCTCCCCCYCTGGGGAGACTGTGCTGGATCCCAGTCACTCTGGAGCTTGGGATGCAGATATAAAATCAAGAATTTACAAATACCCGAAGAAGTCATAGTGCAGAAGACTGAAGGGTGGGAAAGAGATACTGGCCTGGAGGAGATGAGGTTCTAGATGGCAACAACCTTGCCTTGCAGACACTGAGAACCGTGACGTGGCACAGACAGTCCTAGGGGCCTTTCGGGGAGGCCACGGAGACCTGAACAACATTGTCTTCATAGACGCTGGGCCTGAAAGGATTTTATACATACYTAATGTGCCGGAAAAAAAATTAGTGTCTGGGAGTCATTGGCCTTTTTCAGTGTGACATGACTATCGGGAAGTGATGGCTGGTGACATTTTGAATGTAGAATGTAAAATGTGCAAAATAAGGATATCTCAGTGGCAAGTTGCAGAAGGAAATGATGCACATGTTGTACCTTAAGTAAAAATATAGTAGGTAAGACYCAGTCTCCTTGCTTTGCTCAAATAATTGAGCTGTTGCTCTGATGCTTTACACAGATGACTTTTTATGGGGTTTCCCCTCCACTGGACAAGCAGGGCTTAAACAGGTTCTGCACAGGACAGACACCCCATTTCTTAAATTGTCTTTTGTCTTGTCTGTGTATCATGTTTGGTCTCTGTGTGCTGCCAGAGACGAGCTGAAAATCGGAAGTGTGATAAGATGTTACGTGAACTTTTCTCTGAATCTATGATGGTAGTGGTGAAACACTTAAGTGTAACATAGTCAACCCCAAAATGCTTTGAACAGCTGAGAAAAACTTCCAGATGAGCATGGAAGTTTTCACTTGCATTGCAGGAAGAAGGTGATTATGTGTAAATCCTCTGTTGTAAGTGAGTCATCAGCAATGTTAATGTGATGTGTAGCATCTAGTTGCATCTTGCACCCTGTTAGAGGCATAAGATTATCAGAAAATTATTACAGGATGTACGTGCTTTATGCTATGTGACTTGTACAATGCTGTGAAATCAAAAAGAGGATTTTGTTGTCTATGGAAGCAGCCAAATCTGTGATAATCCAAGGATGTAAGTCRTAAGAAATCACTGCATCTAAAAACTCTCTGACAACCAAAGGTGAACTTGTCCCCAGATGAATTTAGGGTTGTTTCCTTTGCCTTCCTCCTGTATGTCACTTAACTCTGGCTGCAGGATAGTGTATTTACCTGTATTAAAGAGTGGGTGAGGGGTGGGGAAGGCAATATCAAATCTCTTTGATATCATCAGGTGTCCTTGCCCTGAGAGAAAATMAATTCTAGGCGTTTAGTGAGACTGTACTTTTAAGTCATAATTTGAATACATGGGRCACCATATTGCATTGTGAATTCAAGCCCTATTGTGTAACTTTTGCAATGGGCAAATGGGAGATGCCTAGGAAGCATCTCCAACTTGCTTTTCCGAAATAATACTCAACARTGAAGTGTTACTGGACTTGTCCTCTACACCTTAATGTGAGAGGAGACATTGGACAGAATCCAGAACAGAAACTCGGAATTAAGTTTCAAGTAGATATTAATTCACTTCATTTTC
This sequence comes from Oceanodroma leucorhoa, assembly GCA_030449065.1. Lineage (NCBI taxonomy): Eukaryota > Metazoa > Chordata > Aves > Procellariiformes > Oceanodroma > Oceanodroma leucorhoa. The sequence continues at coordinate 2,589,405 of JASVER010000065.1, forward strand.
CTCATTTCCCCAGAAAACTGAGAGTTGTCACACAAAACAGACACTCCCAAGATTCAATGAAAGTCTACAGCAGAGTTCCTTCAGAAATACTGCACCTGTTTTTCTTCTCAGTTGTATAATCCAAATAATTGCCTTTGTTCTGTAATACAGTAAAATTGATTTATCCTCTCCTTAAATCTCCTAGTTGGCACTCTCAAGGAGATCTGCGATACTAGGCATGCCGTTCCACAGGCCACGGTGAATCTGCCCGGGGTGGTGGTCAGACTTGCCTTTGGAGTGAGCCGCTTTTGAGGCTTTTAAGTGTTAGTGTGTCTTCCCCGCTCCACTGCTAGAGGAGGTTTGGGGTGATTCTTCCCCAATATATCTCTCTAGCTTCTAGCAATCTGCGTTTTAGGCATTTCCTGAGCCAAAGACTCCATCTGAACCATCATGTTTGAAAGCCATTGACAGACCTGTCCTCCATGAATTTATCTAATCACATTTGGAGCCATTTATACCTTTGACCTCCACAGAAATCCACGGCAGTTTAATTCCACAGTTCAAGTGTGTGTTGTCTGAAAAATCGTTTCTTTCATTTGTTTTAAACCTGCTGCTTGATCATTTTACTGGCTGCCTCCTAGTTCATGTGGTATAAAAAATAATGAATAATCATCCCCTATTCAAATTCTGTATGCCATTCGTGGTTTTAAAGCTTTTTATGATACTCATCCTCAGTCATATCTTTTCCAAGCTGCAGAGATCTAAACTATTTATTTCTTTCTCATCTGGAAGCTGCTTTATACCTCTCAACCAACAGCATTGTAACATTATTGTCATTTTCTCTAGTTCTGTTAAGTCCTTTTCAAGGTGGAAAAACCATAATTGTGCATAGTATTCTAGATGTACACTCTCCATTGATTTATACAGTAGCATATTTAGGACTTCTTAATTCCTTCTTGATCATAGCTCCTTCATGATAGTTACATCCCTGGTTTAATACAGAGGGATGTAGCTGGAAAGCTGTGGTCTAACACAATCCAGTGGAGTCAGAAGAAGCCATGTTCCCCAGAATTGCAGATCTATAGCTCAAATCATGATTTATCATTTTCTTTGSTACGGTCTCCATCCATCACCCTTCATTTCACATTCTAATGCTCTCGTTTCTTCAGTGTCATGAATTGCTCATCTAGAAAACTTACTAATGGAAGATGTCAGAAATATAGGTGGATTCTGCTTCTCTGTTACTTAGAGAAATTAACTCCTGGATGCCTTGCATTTCTGAGCCGTTTGTTTTCACTTAGGATGCTGTGTTTTCAAAGAGTTATTGCTTAATAATACCAAGTTACTCTAAGATATAAGGCCTAGGATTTGCTTTATCATATGAATTTAGTGCAACCCCCATCTCCTCAGTAAAGACCACTTTCCTCCCTTTTTAAGAGGTACCGAGCAGGGAGCATGAGAAAAATTACATTCCTGAGTTATTTTGTGGCATGAGCCACATTGCATGAGYGCACATTCTAATTCAAGAGTGACTCTGTCATTCCCATTGGCATTTGGAGGGTTTCAGAGCACTCAAGCTTTGCCAGCCCTCCTACCCACAAAAGGTAATGTTTGAGTTGAATGTTCAAGGAACATGAGTTTTGAATTGTGTATTGACTTGCTAAGTTCAGAATGTTACTTGTTTTCGTGTTGGAAATTGCATCCACATCCAAAACCTTTTCTTTCATCTGCCACTTCCTCCTCCTCCCCCCCCCCCCCCCAACTCCACGTCCTGCTGAACTGTTTGATAATCACTTGTGCCACTGTTCTCAACTTGGGAAAACATGATCTTGGGGAATGTCTTCTCGAGAAGACATTGCTGGGAACCTGCTGTAAGAAGCCCAGCAGGAGAGATGTGCGTGGGAGGAGGTGGCTGTGTCAGGGGCAGCTCAAGGACTGCACAGTTGCGGCTGTCTAAGAAAACTCCAGCTAACTCAGAAAACAGAAAGTAAAGCTTCCCAGAATAGCAAAGGCATGGTTCTGTATCTTGGACAATTATTATTATGATTGAGTCTTGCCCTGGAGCTCTTGCAGAAAGTTGTGGCCCAGTTCTGCTACTCCCRGAAGCCTCAAGTTCCTTTTTCTCTTCTCTGTGCTACCTGCCTTCCTCCCACRGCCCTTTTCGTGCTGGCTCCGATTCTCCATCCCTGTTCCCAAACCAGCCCCCTCTCTTCACTGCATCCCCCTTTTGCTGCCAGTGACTCTGGAGATGCACAGTCACAAGACAAATGACCCATCCCTCTGCAGAGATACAGTTTGAAACCCACCACGCTGGCACGGTACTTGCATGTAGAATAAGAACAGGCTGTGGAAAGCATTCACAACTACTTTAAAGTAGATCGAGATTTTTGCAGCCAGCCTCCTGACAACTTGTGCTTGGAGGAAAAAGGAGGAAAACCAGATGTATCAAATTATGGGCTGAAAGTTCTTTGCATAGGTCTGCTCGAGATTTGCTGTCACCCAGTGCAAAGACATGCTGCCTGGCCAGGGATCACGACAGYGGGTCTGCAGGATGTTTTTAGTCCTCAGTGGTGTAATGTCACTTGCAGTGCTGAAAGAAAACCTGGCTGGCTGTGTAAAGAGACACCTGAACTTCTTGTCACCTTGAATATTGTGCTTATACTATCCTTTCTCTTCCCCTCTGAGCCCTCATCTGTGCTGAGGTTCTTAGAGCAACACTTTTTCCAGGTGTTTGGGAAAGTGTTTTGACCCAAGGACCTGTGCATGCCGTCGTATAGTATAGCCCTGTGATGCGCGTGTCAGAATATCTCCACCTTCTTCACCTCACAAAGTCCAAATGCCTAACTTTTGCACTTACTTTCTTCCTCTTCCCCTCCCCATGCTGACAGCAACGCACAAGTGATGCATTAGCGATGCAGCTGAACCCTTGAGTCGTGGCTGTCTGAAATTTCAGCCCTTATGAGAGACAACAGACCGTGGAAGCCACAATTTTTTATTGTGCCCTGAGGTTGTTGCAAGTGAATCATCAAAATAGTATGATTCAGTTGTAGCCATAACATTGTTTTTCCTCTGGCGCCATGAGCGTGGAAATGCAGAATTGATAAGCTCTGAGTTCTGGTCGCAGGTGCTGCCTGATGCCTTTAATGCACGAACTGTAATGGTTCTTATTTCTAGTGGATCTAATCCCTAGTACATGACTCTTCTTCTCAGGCTAGGCTTAATTCGGGGACAAATGGTAACGTAAGGACTCTGCTTGTCTGTCTGGGTCTGTCTCATATTCAAATGCTCCTCTCCCTCGTGCCCCCATGCTTTTTTAGATCTTTCCTATCACAACACATATGGAGCCTAATGCAGAAGTGTTGGGAGGTCTGTATTGACATGTCACACAACCTCTTCTGACACAGATACCAACCAAATGTGTTCCGACAGCCCATGCTGCGGGATTTTTGCTTGTCCCGTTTCAAAGTGACTGTCACCTGTGCTTCGCCAGTGCGGGCCCCGAGACCGCAGCTGCATAAACGGACTGCGTCAGGGAAGAAGAGGTGCCTGACACAGGCGCTGATTGGGATGAAGGACTAGGTAGTTCAAAACACTTCATTCCTTGGTGTAGCTCAGGTTAGGTTTGCCAGATTGTCAATCTGTATAGCATGATTCACTCATGAGATGTTAATTCTGCGTCTGGCTCACAGGCTAACAGCGTACTCGCTTCAATTCTTACCATGATGACAAACTATCTTCCCTTCCTGTTGCTACTTATAAAATGTGTTGTACTTGTCCAATTATGGAATTAAACCTTCCATTTCAAACCAGACGGTAGCTGCAAAAATCCTGAGGAAACATCTGTGGGGAAACTTTTTTCCCCTTCTGGATTTTCTTTATGTGGTTTCTTTTTTGTTTCTTCCCTGCTCCCTTCTCCTTTGTAACTTCTGAGAGCAAGACGATACCTCTGTGGACATGTTTCAGACCAGTGGACAGGCTTCRTCTCAGGGCTCCTCCTGTGCCGTCCACACACAGTTCTGCATTCTTGCCTTCAGACTTGGGCTTACATGATAATTGTATGAGCCTTCTGCTCTGCATCTCCTGCCACGAATCAGCTTTAGTACTGTTCATTATTTCTGTCACTGTCAGGAAACTAGATGGAAGTCGCTTCTTTAGATCTTCTCTTTCTGTCAGTATGGGACATGACAAATCAATGAAGATCTCTGCTCCAGAAAGTTTACAGAAGGCCAGAGGAAGAGAGATGCTGTGCAAGGGGATGATTTCCATGGTTTCACTGGCCGGAGGGCTCATTGTTTGGCTCTCTTTAGGTGGTGGTGTATTGGGCAGGATTTGCTCACAGTACCCGTGGGAGCAGGTCTTCATGGAGAGCTGTCGTGGAGTGGGGGCAGGTGAAATGAAGCAGGAGGTAGAGCAAAGGGAGAGAAAATCTTCAGAGTAAACSCTGGAAAAAGCTGAGCATAGTAATGCCATTAGCAAGCCTTCAGCACGTGGGTTTGTTCAGCTAGCTCTTGCTTACCAGGTCTCCATGGCTTCCCCGAAGTCACACGGCTAGAGAGCAAGGGTAGGACCCTGCAGACCTTGATGGCCACGTAACTGATGGGAGAGGTAGAATCGTTTGCCTGCTGTCCACTGATTTCCAAATGTCATTAAAGAACCTTAATTTTTTTTTTACGTTTCATGTTTCTTACCCTTTCTGCTACTCCTTTACAAAGAAATAACCAGRCAAAATCCCATCTTTTACCTAAGTCTGTACAAAATCCTCTATGAGTTGCTTCATGTTGTAGTGCATTTTTCATAGTGCTCCCACTCCTTAATGCCCGATTTTTGTGTTTGCTCTTACATCATTCCTTTCAAAGACATCCTGAGGACGAAATCTAATGGCTGGCTTCTTCTAAAAAATTGCTTTAAGCCTGGCAGGACCTCAGCTCATGGAGTAGAATAGTACATCAGTGTAACACAATGTCTGGGCAGTACTTACAGGGCAAGCAATTAAACTACAACAACAGTGACCCCTTAAATGCAATGTCCTGGATTACAGTAAATTTTTTCATGTTAAAGGTTTATATTGCCTCCTCAGGAACTGGTTTGGGAGTTCTTTCACATCACAGTCTGGATGTAATTGGTGCATGCTACAGATTTATTCCTCCGACAGGTCAAATAACCAGTATATTTCATTGCTAAGCTGAGCGGGGCTTTTATTTTCTCAAATTATACTTCTATCAAATACTCATTTGTGTGCTTTATGGTCCACGGAGGATTTGGACCGTTTGGTGCTTGCAGCAAGTGGATTTACCCAATAGGTTTGCTCTTCCTCCAGCTTCTCCTTTAGCGACAGTTGTTGCCAGCGGAGAAGTGCCTTGAGTATGGATGGGCATTAGTGTTTCATTCATCGAGCCATGGCTTTTCCCCCCTGGGATGAAAATGCATTAGGAACCATGGAATCATAGAATCACAGAATGGTTTGGGTTGGAAGGGACCTTAAAGATCATCTAGTTCCAACCCTCCTGCCATGGGCAGGGGCACCTTCCACTAGACCAGGTTGCTCAAAGCCCCGTCCAACCTGGCCTTGGACACATCCAGGGATGGGGCATCCACAGCTTCTCTGGGCAGCCTGTTCCRGTGCCTCACCACCCTCAGAGTGAAGAAAATAGTCATCTCAGCAGATGGCTTGCAAACTCTTAGTATTGCACCAGTCTGGGGTCTTTATTTGCTGTGTTTGCAGCAGTCTGGGGTCTAGCAGCAGTTCCTTTATTTGCTGTGTTTTCAAAGAGTTGTAGGCTTCTGGTGCGAGCAGTTTATATTGAACTTGAACTTGATAGGCTGTGTCCTACCATGGATCAATAGAGAGTACAGGGCTGCATACAGTCGAAGAGAAAGTGTCCTCTAGGAGAACGTTGAGGATGCAAGGGAAAGTGTGCAAAAATAAGAAAATGCATATCACCGGTTTTGGCAGAGAAATCTTATCTCTGCTTTTTGCTGCATTTGCATTACAATATTATATTTAATAATAGTATGACAATAGTTCTCAAATAATACACTGTAATGGAATATGATAATTTGTATGCAAGTTTAGAAACATTTGTAGGATTTTAATTTTCTTGCTCTAGGTTTCCGTGTTTTCATTATCACAATGTGTCTGAATTAGACCTCTTACCGACGTTCTCAGTAAATCATTTACACCAATAATTTTGCAAGTAACCTTACTAGACATGTTCTTTCCTGGAGCTGAGGCAGCTAATGATGAACCTGATTTGACCATTTGTACATATGCCCAATGCAGTACTCCTTAGCTGTAATTTAGGGACTGAGGTAAATAAATAGGGATCTAAATTATCTGCAGTCTTGCATTAACCCTATGTGTGATTCAACTTCCCCTGTTCCCCCAGGGAAATAACGTTGATCTGTGGTCTGTTAAGGTCAGTCTGCTTATAATAAAATTTAAATGATGCTCTTTAACTGCAGTTACTTCTCATACGTAGTTGAGCTTGGCAACATTTTTTATAATGTAAGTATGTTTGGGGGGAGGGATGGGAGGTAATTACTTAACCGTTTCCTCATTTAAACCCACATTGTCTAGYAAATGTCCAGGGAGGAAGCGGGGGCGGGGGGGAGATAGCAAAAGAAATTATCATTTTGATCATATCGTACCTATCTAAGACTCTGGCTTAAGCACTCGTGGAGAAAATAGGAGAAACAGATGCAAGTCCATCCTTTCAGGTCAGAAGGCTTTCCACCCTTAAGAAGGCTCCTTTTCCAAGAAGCTAGAGAGTGTTTTGAGGCCGATGTCCTTAGTCGTGCTTCTCACAGTCTTGTGAAGGTCCTGACAGAAATCCTGAGCCTGATGGTGAGAATGCTGAGCTGGCAGGGAGAGTGCTTTAATTCCACTTCTCGCTCCACTGCATGGTTAATTATTTTTGCATAGAAGAAAACACTAAAATAAGTCCATCCCAAAATACAGAATAGCCTAAGTATATAGTATTCCGCAGGCAATTTGGAAATAAAAATATGAATCTTTAGGGCCATTAAGCCTGGTTTTCTTCTATCCTTGGTGAATGCTTTCGCCTCTRAGCTATTACATAAAAACTAAATGCACCACCAGTTTTGTGAATCCAACCATTCATTTTCATAACGTTTTTTTTTTTTTTTCTTCTAACAAGCACTATGAAGGGCATGTTTTATTCTGGATAAACTAGAATGTTTCCTGATGAGCAAAGCAATGGTTTCCAGTTGTCTCTTTTCTGTGATGAAGAATTTTAAATTGAACTTGATTTGAAGCAGATCTTTATCTCAATATTTTTTCATAAAATGTCCATTTTAACACACAGGGTGGTATTATTTTTATTATTATTATTATTATTATTATTATTATTATTATTATTATTATTATTATTATTATTATTATTATTATTATTATATTGAATAGCTTGGGACCAGTTCTACTGCATGTGCTGGCCCAGTGCTTTTCAGTCTGTGATGCCAGAACAGTTGGGAGACTCTGGGTTACTTTGAACGGGTCTGCAAAGTTGGTTAAGACAATTATACTAAATCTGCAAAATTTCTGAGAGATCGGGATCTCTGTTGGAAAGCCATTCTGGGACAACAGATTGAATTCATGGAAAGCCACAGCTCAAGTCTGATCCAGCAAAGCACATAGACACCTGCTTAATTTTAAGGAATATGCGGTGTCCCGTGGAACTTTTATGAGTCTCATGGTTTTATGAAGCATTTTTCAGGACTGAGGTAGAGCGCTCGGTGTAGGACAAAATCGGCTCCTTAATGAGCTTACCAGAAAACCCCACAGGCATGCTCAGCATGTGCTTTTTAAACATGTATAATTGGGTCAAATGAAAACTAATTCCCATTGGAGTCAGGCCATGCCCAAGGAATCCTTCCGGGATTATTCTTTGAAATCCTTCAGGCAGAAATATTTCCGTGCCAATTTCGACTTCAAAACCTTTTGACTGTGGAGCTGTTCAAGAATAGGCTAACAAGAATTCTTCTTCTATGAGAATTTTTCCTGTTCTCCATATCCCTCCCCTACCATCCTTCTCCTTCTTGCATTCCTCACTGCCTCTCAGCATACTAGAAAAGGTCAGAAGCAATTTGATCAAATGTCCCAAGAAACAAGTGTCTTTGAAGAGAGTGCAGGCCTACGGAATTTGAATATGAGAGGTTAATATTTAGAGGAATTGTTAGGTTCTGGAAATAGAGTTTTATAATGAAAAATCACCTTTGAACCTTACATCTAGCTATTTCAGGTTAAAGAAAAATAAGTCTTTTCATTGGGGAAAAAAAAAAGGCTTCCTACCGAAGGTATCTTCTCCCCCCGTTGCTGCCTGGGTAATATATTTGGGCTGTTTTTCCATCCCTTGATACATATTCTACAGACACCGTGAAATCTAGGGAAGAAACAAATGAATTAACAGTCCCGGAGGGCTGTCAAAATGCAAAAAGTTATAAATTAAAGACAGACTTAGCCTAAATTGGTGTGTCTGAATTCGTGAATGAGTTGACACACGGCTGTGCTTGTTCTCTGAAGCCAGAGCTGCTGAATCTCTACAGCTACTGACCTCACCCTCCCTCACCAGAACTGCCTGGTCTTTTCTTTAATTGATCGTGCGTAATAGATGCTGTATCGCTGTTGACGTGTCCATCATTCTTGTCTGCTGGTAAGACTTGCAAAGCTGTTTGTCTGTTTACTTATCGATATAATCTGAGACTTCCCCGGTTCCCTCGCAGGTTGCTTTCTCCTTGATATCCCAGTTGGATTTGTCTGCGTTGGAGACTGAGCATCTTCACTTTTGCTATAGCTCATTTTAAAACGTGCAGGAAGTCAAGCTGCAAAGCACCTAGTTAGCTCTGTAAGTGGAGGGGAAAGCTTACGCATCCCAATGCCGTACCTTAAATCTGGAAGGGAGCCATTCTGACTTGGCTTACGCATTTCGCTCTGAGGTGTTGGCCTTTTCAGTAGCAGCAGCAGCAGCGTTCCTCCTCTTCACTGAGAGACGCAAGCTGAGAAACCCTCCAGCGCTTAGAGACGGGCTTTGACTCCAAGCGTTGGTGCATTTCATTTTGATCTTGGCTCTCTGATTTCCAAAAGTTCGACTTTACTTTGAGATCTTTCGGTTGTTTAAGAGCTGACACACGATGCGATACTTCTCATAGAAAATTAGGGAGCACTTGCCAGAGGACGATGTTAGCCCTCTCTGATATGAGTCCTTTAATGTGTAGTCTCTGCTAAATGGATTCTCTGATCTTCTCTGGGATATTTTTCATTCTTGACAGTGAAAACAGACTTAATCTATTGGGAACAAAGGGGAATTACATCTCACTTTTTGGAAGGGAGGTCTCTCTTCAGTTTAGGACTGCTGTGCAGAACAGCTGGATTTCATCCCTGGCTGAACTCCTGTCTTCACACTCCTGTAGGGATACCCGCAGGCAAGGAGGGTTTAACTTCCAGCCATTGACGGGAGAAGAGCTAATGTCGTAGACCTTCTTTAGCTGTAGCTTCTGTATTTTCCCTTCCTCATGTAATATATAGTTGTCTCTTTGTCTATGCTGGACCGTGACAGCAGGGGACTGATAAAGTCCAGCAAAGGGTACAAAAATGACAATACCTTTTTTATTTTAAATGGAGTAGTTTAAGCTTTCTGTCTTGGCTGTCTTTTTTTTTTTTTTTTTTTTTTTTCTCAGGCAGGAGAATGTTTTAGTGCTTCAATAAGGAAAAACAAGCGTTCAGGATGGCAGCTGCAGGGGGGTGGATCGGTCCCCGTGCTCCAAGCAACCCCTTGGAGCTGAATTCTGCCGCAGGGGCAGGCTCCTGGTCATGCAGAGCCCATTAGCAGGGAGAGGGGTCTCTTGAGGTTGCGTAGCCAGGGGCAGGGTCTGGCCTGCAGCGTGCCAGCAGGCTGCTGGGGAGTGCAGACCTCGGGATTTTCCCGTCAGGCAGCAGCCCCGATGTTCGCTGGGTTTGTAGATGAGGTAGGCTGCAGTTTAGCCTTGGTGCTCCGGGAGGGCCCAGAGCTTTAGAGATTTGCTGCATTTAAACAAATTAACATAGTCATGGTAGCAAATGACTGTGATTTTTCCTAAAGATGAACAAACTCTGGGTCTAATGGGGACCTGCTATTTCTCAGCAATTTCACAACGCTGCTTCCCTAAATGAGGCCAGGGAGGATTTTTCTTACTCAAATTGGCCTCAGTTCAGGTGCTGCTGAAAGGTCAGCCCCCTAGTCCTTTTTTTAGATTTTTTTTTTTTTCTTGTCACTGTGAATAACTCTTATCCCAGACAACTAGTAACACCTAAGAATGATGGGTTTTCTGCTTGTTATCCAGCACAGCTAAACTGGAAGTCAGCCCCGGGAGATCTGTATGTATCTGGTGTAGCGTTCGTGGAGTTCATCAGAACAAACCAGAATTGACGACATCTTTAGGGARGAAAAAAAGAAAAGAAGGAAATCAATTGGTCCTAGTGTCAGAGCTGATCAGATGTACAAAGAAGGAAAGCATTGCCAGACAGTATCTGGGGCTGGATAATTCGCCTCAAAACACTCCCTATGTCAGAATCAGATCGTCTCTGTGATAAGAAAATAGTTTTCCCCCAGTTCAGAGGATATTGAGTACCAAGATTTTTACATCCTCTTAGAAACTTGAAAACAGCCCTTTTGTCCCTATCGGTGCGGGTTGTTTATTTTTTTCCACTGGACAAACATTGATTTTTCTTGCTGCCAAACTCTGCATTTCTAATGGAGCTTGAAATTAACATGATTTTTTTGTGGTTGCTGTTGTTTACCTCCTTGTTCGCGCCCCAACAACCTAAATGATGTTGGCACAGCTTGAGGAAGGAGGTTTCTTCAAGTTTTAGTTGAATGCAGCCGGGAAAGCACAATGCATCTTTTTCTCCAGGCGCTACACGAGTAATGACTGCCACACGGTATCAAGGGCTGGGTTTGTGTATCTGTGCCACTGACTGAAAGGCTTGGGAAAGCTTGCGTTTGTTTAAGATCTTTGGGATCCAGAGGACATTCTTTAGCCTACTCTGCTGGGGTGATGATTTCAGTGTGCTGGACATCCAGCCCTGAGGTAGCCGCCGCTGCACCATCCTGTAATTCTGCTCCAGAGGTGCAGAACCTATTCCCGTGTTTTGGAGGAACCTTTTGTGAGGCCTGCAAATTAATCAGAGATATCTTGATTCGGAGAAAGTAGCAATTAAGCTGGGAGAAGAACAGTGTTCCTAAAACCTTCTTACATGTCAGAATTCACTGTCCCTCCTGACCTTATAAATTGGGATGCTGCATTGGGGCGCTACCCTTGTACAAAGCCTTAGTCGGTACAGTAATTCACTCTTGTCTGGCCAACTTTAGCAGTTTCAACTGGCCATAAATTACAGCATGCACCTTATACAGTAATTTGAAAATCTAAATGTCTGGGTGTTCTTTTGAAACTTTGCAGCTGTCCTTTGGTCCCAGTGCCAGTTCCCCTTAATCCTATCAAATACACTTGGAAGAATCCTTGTAATCAGAGATAATGGTCTTATGATATGGCTGAATTTTCTTGCTGTAGGTATGAATAGATAATAATAGCAACAGATTTCTCCTTTCCTTTGATGTTCACACAACACATTTAAAAAAAAGGGAAATTTGAAAGCCCTGTAATTAGGAATAACTAAAGATAAGATATTCCTGAGTCCTTGCACTCAGGACCTTTTGGTAATGCAGGTGGTTTGAGAGAGCTTTTCCCCTCTCCATGACAAGAAAGGCTATGATTAAATCCCAACTCTGCTCTCAGTAATTTGGATCCATATGGGCCTAGTCTCATTTTCTCAACCGTCTGCCAAGAATAAGATGTGATCTTTGGCAAGAGTTCATGCTCCCGTGTGTTGAGAGCGGGAGATATGCACCACAGAACCATCCTGTATCAAACCTGACTGGCAAAGTGTCCTGAATATTAGGTCAGCAATTTTCCATCAAATTGCTGTCAGTTATTGTTGATACAGAATGAAGGTCATTAATTAAGTAGAAAGGATTTGGGCAGTTCAAGGTCAAGACTTGAGCAGCTCTTATTCAGTAAGTAAGAGCCTGTTATCAACGTCCTTGTTAGCTATTGCAGCTGGAAATTCTTTTAAAATTAATGTGTCAATGTACTGTTCTACTTAGGAAATTGACTGAGTGGGAATGTGACACTGTACATTTTGTATTTATTTTCACTCTCTGACTTACAAACTAAAATCTGTTCACTTTCCAACTCCAGCAATGATTTTTCTTTCTGCCAGAGGCACAGACTTCACCTGGGATCTGGAAAAATCAATCTATGGCATCTTTATCAATGGTGATGATGTATGGAGCAGACATAAGGCAGGACTCAAGTGTTCCAGAAGTGCAGAGCATCCTCGTTGGTGCTGCGCTCCACACTCCATCTCATTCTCCTCTCTTGGCTCTGCAAGACCAGGAGTTGAAAATTCATGCATGTTGGTTAAGTCAGTAGTTTAAAAAGTGAGGAGTAGCAGGGAGCAGAGGTGGTGGGTAAGGTCACCACTGCGCAGCGCTGTCTTTTCTTGCTAATTCCGCTGTTTTGTCTGTGCAAAGCCCCCAGGGGTGAGGTTGTGCCCCAGGATAGCGTCACTGTCATGTGGGAGAAAGCCGTGAGATTTTTCCTTTAGGACTGAGAGTTTGGAGGAACTCATTTGGGGGTAAGTCAGCAGTCTTCCATCAGTGAGATAAAGGTGTTAATGAACCAGCACCTTTGTTCAGTCAGGTTTATTGCAAAGCAGGATTAAAAACTTTTTTCCAGGGTCTTTTGCATCTCTGGGCTGTGATGCTGTGGGGCTTGACTCAGCAGCATTCAGTGGCATTCCTTGCCCTGTGTTTTACTCCTGTTCGTTTCTGCTCTTAAGATTGAAATGTCGTTTTAGATTAAAAGCCCTATAGATGTCAACAGCGTGAAAGGTTTCCCTTTCACTTTAGCAGGAGTGAGGACTGAGGTACTGCGTTGTTGAGGGCATCTGATGGAGTTTTGCTAATAAGATCTGATTTCATGAGGTTTGCATCCTATTAATGCAAGTAGGGATCAGGCCTGTGAGCATGATAGAAAAGTGCAAACACGATAGAAAGGCTCTTATGAATATTAATAGGCCATGAAACAATACAAGGCGAAAATGGTGATGAGACGGAGGGATAAGCAACTGCTATCTGGTGTAGCACAACAGCCTCCCTTTCACCTTGCTTCCCCCGCCATCTGCCTGCAGCCTGTCACTCAAAACCCTGATAGATTCGGAGATGCAGCTGGGGAATCTGATAGCTTCCCTGAACCACGTTCAGCTCTGCAGCTCGCGGCCTCTGCGTAGGTGCGAGTGTAACTGAAGTATCTGATCCCTATGCACCAGTCCGTCAATCTTCCCGGGCAGCCCTGCCCAGGTGCAAGCCAAGATCAGCTCTCCAACTATCCAAAGAGTTGTTTTTAAAAGTAGCTTGGCTTATCCTTAATAATCCCCTTCATAGGTGAGATATCATCCATGTCAATGAGCTATATGCGTCTTTAACCTCAGTATAAAACATCAGCTGGTAAAGTTCCTGTATTTCCCTGCGGTTCTGGGACCGGCTCACGGCCACGGCTCCGGCTCCCTCCTCGTGGATCGCTTCCTCTGCTGTAGCTCAGGAAATTGCTGGTTGTGTTTTGCACAATCTGTCCTATGATGCACCAGCTTTGGTGCTTTCCTGCAGTGCTTTCACGGAGGAGTCAATTCATGCCTGTCTGTTATCATCCACTGTAGTTTGTTCTTCTTACCTGCCTAGCAAAGAATTGCCCTCCTTTGTGCGTCTTTAGCTCTTGAAATGATATGCAAACATGAACCATCCCCACATCCCACAACAGACCTGCCCTCAGCCCCGTTTTATGGACCTGAGAAACAGAAGCAAAGGACATTCACGGCAACAGACAGGTTGGCCCAGTTGGGATTAAATCTTCTGCTTCTGTAAGTGTGCTCCTGTGGGCGGCCCCTCGGCATCCCCCTGCCCAGCCGCCGCGGCCGGGGCAGGCAGTCCTGTTTCTTCATGCAGCACACGCAGGTTGCCAGACCTCTGGGCTACAGGAATTCGTGGCATGTGCTGGGCTTCCAGTTTGTTCGCATTTCATTTCTTGCAGTGCTCATCTCTCTACAGAAGTGTTTGAAAATCCCCACGACACTGATTACCTTTCTTTACGCACATTTCTTTATCAATCGAATTATTTAGTAAAGAGGTATGTTCATATTTTATTGATATAATTTGAGGCGTAATCTTGCTCCTTTTCCCTTAGCACTTGTTTAAAGAAAACAACATTTCCTTCTGTGTTGCTTTGGTTTGTTTTCCTTTCATTCATCCCTGAACCTCTAAGCATTTTATTGCTTTTTTTGTGGGAGGAAACTGAGTCGTACCGGTTAAGTGATTTGCTGCCATTCATAGAAGGGAGCAGCAGATGAGAAACAACATCCCGTGCCAGCCACACTGGAACGGTATCGGGCACCACGCGGGCCAGTAGTGCTGTCCTTCCGTTTGTTAGCAAACTGCCCGTGGTGGAGCTTTTTTTACGTAGGCCCTACCTAAAGTGATGTTTTCAATTGCTCGGTAATGGTCTCATGGCTTACATTAATTTTCTTGCTTCGCTGCTTTCTTTCATCATCTTTTCTGTTACTTCTAGTTGCTTTCTGCCTCAGTTTCCCATCTGTCAACTGGGGCTAGCCGCATCAGCTCGTTGCACAGCGAAGGTGGATACATCAGAGCCTTAAAGGGTTCTGACATTGTGAGAACTGCGTAAGCCGGTAAACCAAGGTAGCCCTCTTCAGGAATATGGCTTTGTATTAATAGTCTGGAGAAAAGCTCCCTAGGAAAATGGGGCCCGGGCGGGTTTGACTGAAGCACCTAAAGCTTGTTAAAGAAGTGAGTAATGGTAACTTAATTAAACTGCCCTCCTCTTTGTTTTTCTGCTCTTTGGTAGAGAAGTGAGAAGCCAAGTCCCACTGCTGTGCTGTCGTCTCTGGCCCCTGGTTGGTGAGAGAGGTGTTTTATGCTTGGCCTCTTCAGGGAAAGGCTGCTTGTTTGCATTGTATTTGTGGCATAATTACTAATGGTACAGATCATTTTTATTAGCCAAGCTGTCTGCATTAAAATGATAGATTTTTTTGTATTATTAAGAACATCCAAGGGAGTCTCTGCAGCACYGAGAGAAAGATGATAATTTTTCATTTAGCTTAAGAGCAGATGGTTACAGAAACATTCTATGTAAATAAATTAAGGAGAAGCCACCCTTGCTAATAGTTAAGTAAACAGGTTTGGAAACAGCCGGCTCAGGACCAGGCTTTTCTGTTCTCTTCCCTTCCCACATGAGCTTCATTCTGCTCTTCGGCTTACAGCCCCATATGGATAGGGTGTTAAGTAAACCAATTTGCTTTTGGCCCAAAGTCATCTAAAACAACTTAAGTCCTGCTAGAGCAAGACTCTCACTCACAGGCAGCTTGCATGAGCGCTAGAGAATACTTACCTAGCCTAAGCATCTGGGCTGTAATCAATGTTATTGATAAGCATTTCCAAATGTCTTTTTGTCGTGGTTGCCAGGCAGTGAGTGATCTAAGAGAGGTATTACTAACACTGTTGTATTTTATAGCTGCATTCCACGGTCTCTGGTGAGTGCTGTAGTCACAATGCCATGCTGCCCTCGAGAATTTTGACTCAACAAAACAAGTAAATTAGAAGTGGAGAAATGAGAGGTAATTAGGAGAGGAAAGTCAGATTCTGTAGCACAAGGACTGCAAATGCCTCAGCTGTGGTAGCTGGAGAAGAAAGTAGTGCTTCTCTTCCTACCATCCAAAAGCGAGCAAGAGATGTCAGAAAGAGGAGATTGTGAAAAGCCTAGTCCTCAGTGGGGTCACAAAATGAAAAGCTGCAAGAGCCTTGAGGACAGAGAAAGTTATGCTTGATCTTCTWTGAGTGGTTCTCTCCTGCCCACCTGAGTTAGGACGGGAAGGTAGGCTGGTACACGGAAAACACCGTTGGACAGGGCAGTCCCCTCTTCTGTCCTCGCAACCAGACCGATGCAGAAACATCACCTGGGCGATTGGCTTCTTCCCAAGGTCTCCAGTCGCACAGCCAGGATTCAGCATGCTTGGAAGAGGGTTTGGAGTCTTGGGCAGTAGCAGAACGTGATTTGTGCCCTGTATCAGGAGGAGACCCCATGCAGGTGAAGTGGTGGTTTTCTCAGTTGGTGGAGGCTGGAGCTGAAGGAGAAGCACCCAGGAACAGATACCTGCCTGGGATGACTTGAGCAGTTTCTAGATTCCAGCATTGGGTGTGGATGTAGGAAAAGGCATGGTACAAAGCAGTTAGCGTATTACTATTACTGATAGCAATGCTTGGATGTCATACAGCAAAAACTGATGACCAATGACCAAAATGATAGAAATGTAACAATTTTTAACAGTACCAAAAAAAAGACTATACACCTAAGGACTGATAACAAGAATGTCTGGTGTAAGCTGAGAGCTTATTAGGGGGCCGAGGGAAGAGAAGATTAGAGTATGTTAGTTAATGAAAGGAATTACTGTACCCTATCAATATMCTGAAAACCAAATGCAATCCTAGGTTGGGTAAGGCACGCTATCCCTTTAGGGAGAAGGTAGTATACATGGCTTTGTCAGTTCTCTGCACGCTACCAAACACCCATGTGCAAAAAAAAGCTGACATGAGACTGGCATATAGGTAGAGAGAAAGGCTTGTGGGATGGTGGGGGCAATGGAGAATCCATTGTATACATGAGGACTAGAAGTGTGTGGCTTGTTTAATCTAGCAAAACAGAGGCTGAGAGGAGGTGTGAATGYGCTCTATAAATACATCAGARGAGTAAACACCAGGGAGGGAGAAGAGCAATTTAAACTAAAAGACACCATTGGCACAAGAGGAAATGCTTATAAATGGCCCATGAATAAATTTAGGCTGCAAATTAAGTTTCTAAGCAAAAGAGCAGTAAGATTTTAGATATCGAAGTAAGAGTACTAGGGCAAATAACCTAACTGTTTCTAAGATGGGGTTTGGTTACCTGTATGATAATTAAATAATGTGCTTAGCTGTGGTAAGCTGTGGCACCTCCACTACCTTACTTGACAGTGGAGGACTGAACATGATTATCCTGTGGTTTTATACTCGTATATGGGGGAAGATCAGCCTGARAAAAGCAGTCTCCGTATTTGGTACCTCCAGAGTCAGAGACATCATATGKGTAGCCTGTGTGCTTTGCAATAATTTCTGCTACTTAATTTGTCATAATTAAAAAGAGTTCCTAAGTAAATGGGCGGCCCCTCAAAATTATGAACTTAAAGTRAAACTTGTATTTACCTAATCACCTATGATAGGGTCCTAATTTATGAGAGTAGGCCGTTTTCTAAAGGCCTAGGACTGCTTAAAAGTTTGGAAATGCCCAGATGCAGGTGTTAACAGCTCTAACATCAAGACTAAAATTGTCATGTGTGCTCAGTGAARATTTCCCAGCCAACCTTAACTGCTGCTGATGTTTCACCACCCAAAGCCAGCAGCGAGCCTGTTCTCAAGCAACATATATCTTCACTGCATCAGTGACTCTGGAAATTGAGAAGTGATCTGTGTGTGGTCTACCTTTCTCTTGTTTGATAGACTGATTTTTTTTTTCTCTCTTACTGTAGCATTTAAACCAAAGTCTGTGTGTCTCAAAGCAGCAAGCTACTTTGAAAGAAATAGTTTGCAGTGAAGAAAATTCTGTTGTTCACTAGAAGTAACCACACCATGAACTCCATTGACCAGAATAAAACGTGTAACGTTTTGATATATGCCATACACTTCAGTGAATGACAGAAGTATGGATTGAGATGATGGTTATGCCAACAAAGGATTTTTGTCTGCACAAACATACTACAGTTTTAGGATTTTAACAGCTGCACACAAGTAATGCCTTACATTTCTTCTCTAAACTCCTTGTTAACAAGTCCTTATCCAAGTGGTGTAGGCTGGGAATGAAGGTAGAAGGTTGTAAGGAGGTGGAGTGCAGTAAAATTTCAAAGCCTTTCAAAACTTCCTATTCCTTGGCTTTCTAGCATGTAGGACAGTTGGGGGTTAAGTGACTGAGCTGTGAATTTGCAGCCTTTTGCTGGCTGGATCTGCAAAACAGAAGGATTTTTGCTTTGATTAACAGGATAATTAGAGCTGTATTGTAAGCGTAAGCTTCACTGAGCTTTGCAAGTACTCATTTCTTATCTTGACCTCAGAGCCTCACCAGCATCCTTAGTGCTGTGCAGAGCAGACCCAGGGTGTCTATTTAAAGACCTCCTGTGCACTTACCCAGTGCCTCTTTTCCTGCCCTGCGCTAAGCTCCCCTTTGCCGTGGGGCAATTTCATAGCTCCTGGGTGGKTTTTTTTTTTTTTTCCAGGTTGCTGTCAGTCAGCTTAAAAAATTCTCACTGAGGTGATTAATGCAGTGAAGTCGTGTGAGCCGTGAGGGCCAGGGTCAGGAAGCCGAGAGCCTCCATGGCACCAGGGGACAGAGGAGAGGAGACCGGCAGCATTACACGGGGGCTGCTTGGGTGCCGCTCCCCTGCGGACCCGATGCCAGTCCCGTATCTCTGTCCTCCCGTTCCCTCTGCTCCTCCTTCCACAGTGGAAATCAGTCCCGCCAAGCGAGTCTAACTTGCAATAAAGTCTTCATAGTTAAGCTGCTGACTCCAGGGAAAAACTGAAATCCTCATCAATCATTTTGCCTCCACGATATCTCTCAGTAGGCAAATTTTCTGCTGGCAGCATCCGCCGTCACTCTTGAATCTTTTTGCAAAGTGCCCATTTGATAGCTCCAACCTATACACTAAACTGGAGAGAATTCAGTCTCGCATCAGGCATCTGTGCCGTTCTGAGTTTCCAAACTAAATCAGTTACTTCATAAGTAACAAACTGATCAACTGTGATCCTTGAGCAGGAAAGGTGGGGGGCAGGAGGTATTGGACTCTGCTAGCTAAGCAGGCTCAGACATGAACTGGGGGATCTCCCAGATAATTAAATAGGTGGCACAACACAGCTTGTTTAGCCTAAATCAACGTTAAATCAATCAACATTAAATCAACGCTGATTCTGCTTYTGCAGGGCCTGCATTGTAATTAAACATGAGTTTAAGATGCTGAACCTGAAAGTTTGCAACCCGTGTTGAGATGTTAAAGTAGTGGACACCTTCTGAAGTTTGTCAGGATATGTGACATTTCATCCAGGTGGTTACTGCCGTCCTGACCGCTCAGAGAGAACCGAGTATCTTGAAAACTTTACAAAAACTTGAAAAACTTGTTTTCTGAGATCAGGTTCGGTCTTTGTAGCCAAATTTTAGTATTTCCAGACCTAACCACTGCTTTTCCATTTCCCGCTGTTTATGGATGGAGAGTTTGGTGTTCCAGAATCTATCATCTCCATGGAAGTTAATTCCCAGATGAGCTTCATTTTCCATGGGAACCCTCGATAGGTTGYGGGGCAGAGGAGGCAGGTGAAGGTAGAAGCGAGTGGTCTCCAGCACTGCCTGTGTCTGTGGAGCGGTTCAGCTGCTTTCCTGGCAATCACGACCAGCTGGACTGAATACCTAGAAGTGCTTTTCCATACGTGCCAGCTCTGTCTCGGTGCACTGGCTCCTGGGAAGCTCTGGTATGCAGAATCCAACCGTCATCAGGGCTTGCCATAAGGATAAATTTGCAAGCAGACCATTTTTGGCTCTTGCTGTGGCAGTCTCTGAAAAGAGCCCTTCTTTCTGTCTTTCCTCCACCTCCCTTCCAGAGACATGACCAATGTTTTCCACAAATGGAGAAGTTTACAGTTCCCCACACATCGCAGTCCCTGCCAGAAATTTTGTTTTAGTTGCCACAGCAACAACTTAACGAATTTTTAAAGCCCCCGCCGCTGGCCGTGCCTCTGCCCCGTTTGTTTTTCCTGTGCATTTCCCCAGCACCGCGCGGGGCTGCAGAGGCAGTGACTGAGAGCTCCAATAACCCCAGTAATGGATCCAATTATGGCCGTTAGTGCTTCTGTTGAGAATACATGAATAAGTAAATCCGTGCATAAGGATGAAAGAGCGTGTTTTTAAAGCTGACTGAGCAGTCTCTGGGAGTGGTGGCCACGTCGCTCTTGCCAAGCCCCGGTGGAGGACGGCAGCTGAGGACTCAGCAGCCGCTCAGCTCCCCTCCGGACCGTGCAGGCCCACAGGCTCCCAGTGAGTTGTTATGTGGTCACTAGCTGGTGGCCGTTGGCTTGCAGGCATGGCCTCACACCACAAGCGTTTGTTTGTGCTCGTTGCAGTTGCACTTCAGGTGCCTCTGCRGGGCAGCTGGGTGCTGGGGTGTCTGCTGACAGAGCCTCTCTGTTGATGGCAGCCACACGCACAATAAATAGTGCTCCACTTTCATTAGAAAGTGTCACCATGTTCGCATGGTTATGGGGGTTGTGGCTGGGAATGGACTGGGCAGGACAGAAAAAGCACTAGCAAACTTTTGCAGGAAATGTTCYACTCCTTGGGTGCTGTTCCATCAGAGCAGGATGATCCTCGCATCCTCTTCACACCACCAGAAAATCTGGTACTTCCTCTGTCACTGGGTCTTCCCCCAGAGGCATCCATCCTCACCTGGCTCTCACCCRCAGTGACACGCATTTGTGGTCTTCTATCATCCAGCAGTTGATCAGATGAGGAAAGGTGCCCTCTTTTTGTTCCCGGCGGTTTCTTTCCTTGTCTGCCTTTTCCTAGCTGATGCATGGAGTGGTAGGAGAATAAATGTCTTTTGGACAGCATATGGCAGGTTTCAAGGAGGGGGTCCTGAATGCCAGCTGTCCCGGTGCTGGCTCCTCAGATGTCAGAARGCAGCTGGAGGGGCAGGCATCTGAGCCGGAGAGGTTGGCTGCAGAAGACCTTTCAGCAAGCAGTGCCCTGTTCCTTCCCCTGTTCCCTGCATATCTGCAGCAGCAGGRGGAGAGTGTCACACTCCAAGATTTGGGCAGTGAGCTCATTGCACCCAAAGTCATTTGTAGGCACCAACTCCTAATGTWGTGCATAACCAACCAGGAATCCTTACGCTTGTTCTGGCCACTCTTCCCCTTCCCGTGTCCTTGTCCGTTTGTCCCAGAGCCCCATGGTTGCACAGCTGCATTGCCTGGGTTTATTTTATTTTTCTGGTGCTCTCAGAGCATCTTTGTGTGGAGTGGGACAGACTGGCTGCCCAAGCCCGTGGTGGTAATTCCCCAAAATCAGACTTCCGTGCTTTATGGAGTAGGAGTTGGTGAATTTCTTGAGAAAATTATGTCTGATAAGATACCCAGAGGCCCTTGTGAGCCTGTGCGTGCAAGGCTGATGGTCTCCCATTAGCGTTCAGAAGACAAGAGCGAGCTGTGAAAGGGAAGCAGCATTAGCTTTTTCTGAATTGAAACTGCTATTTTCCGATGAGTTGTTGGAGGGCTGCTTTACAAATGRGCCTGTGAGGAGTAGGCTGGAAAGGCTGACAATACGTCTGTTATTGGACATAGATGTCCCCTTGAAACCTGAGATTCCTTTCTACGCACCGCACGCTGGGTCTATATRGCCTTTCTTTCTGAAGTGAGGGCTCGTTTTCCTGCCCCACAAGGGTTTGCAGTATCGGCCTGCTCTTGTTAACTGCTGGAAATCTGAAATRCTAGGGGAGGAATTACAGTTTGGAAAAGGTCCCTGAAAGCAGTTTCTGAAGAGTGAGCCCATTTTACATACAGACCTGCCCACATGATCCAGGTCCCAAGAAAAGTTTAAAGTACTCTGCAAAATAAGATGTTCTTTGTCATCTCCCAGACATCAGGGGAGGCTGAGAAGTGAGTTAAAGGCAGGCTCATCTCCTCCCTGCTCAGCTGATACCTCCAGGAAAAAGGAGTGATTCTTTTACCCCTCACCTGGCCTCACCTAGCTGTGTCACAGGAGAGTTCATTTCTGTTATGCATCATTAATCTGAGTTTCTAATAGCAGTAAAAGAGACTGAACTTGGTCGACAGAGAAGTTAACAACCAGTTTGCTGGAGTCCTAACGGTTGATCACTTAGCCTTGGTTATTAACTGCAGGCAAGGACCAGTTTCTGGGAGCTAATTGGGGTCATAAACAATAGCTGTGTAATGGAGACTGAGCCTTAGGAGAGGGACTAAACATATTCAGCTGCAAAAAACTTACTGCCTTTGGATGGCATCCAGGTGCTGCCATCAGCCAGCTAAAGTTCAGACAACCAAGTTGTTGCTGTAGGGGAAGAGAGGCCTTCAGTGCTCAGCAGGCAGCAGCTATCTGTGCTCAGGATGGCCCCTACCTGGAAAGGTGCTTGAATGCGGCCGCAGGAGGCTTGATAAAACCTCTTAAGCAGAAATCTGGAAGGTGCGGATCGGAGGCCATGTGTCTTTTAGTCCGTTTCAGAAACAGGGCTCAGCGTTTCGGAATGGTAAGTTCTGCAGCCTGGGCTAAGGTTGGTGGTGCCAGCTGGATTTTCCAAGTTGAAGGCATCTGAGGGTTGAAGTGGCCCCCTTAGGTTGTTCTGGCTGAATGGTGAACGGGACTGYAAATGTCCTGCTGCCGCAGCTTGCGCTTGAGCAGATGTGTGCTTGTGCGCAGCAGGCATGAAATGCGTGTGCAGGGTCTCCTAGGCCATTTGGGCTCTGCTGTAGCGTTGTTGGAGAATTAAGATTTCTCTCCCTGGAATTCCTTAACGCAGAGTTGGTTTGTTGCTAAGAAAAAAGTCCAGAAAAGCAGCATTAAGAGCTAGGAGGGCATTTAAGTAGAAAGGATTTTTGTTTGTACTTTCTAAAATAAAACCCAATTTCTGACTACTGAGCCCATTAAGAATCCCTGCTGGGGACACAATGTACACAGGGGTTCTCCAGGCCGTGGCAAGATGTTTTGTTTCAGTGGAGGGCCTGTTGGGACTGGAAGATCGCTTGATGGGATTTCTGATGTAGCATCAGCCTCTGATTAGATTCATGTCACTCCAGTCATTCCCTGTATGCATCTGATTGGAAACAAAGGGAGGAAAATAAAGGTGCAAATGAGTTTCTGTAATGATTGCACTAGCCAAGCTAGAGTTGTGGCATGTTGGGGTCTGGAGTTTCTGAAGGTTTTATCCTGTCRAGAATGAGGGTAGCATGTGCATGCATGGGGACCGTAGGCTGAGCTGGGCACCCGAATGTGAAAGCTGGGAAGGTACCTGACAGACAGATCCCGCAGCTCTGTTCRGTGGTACTTGAAAACATCCTTGGATACTCCCCCATTTTTAAAGGAATCAGTCGTTCTGCCCTGTTGCTTCCCATGTGTACAGAACTGCAGAAGAAAATTTAAGGGGAATCTGTGGAGGAGGGTAATGTTGCCCTTCATTTCCCGGTAGCAAAAGCACGACAGCACTGCCAGGCTGGGCTACGTTACAGAATCAAGACAGTAAATGTTGTCTTAACGTGGAGACCTGGAAAGGCTGCTGTAGGTGTGCAGCTGAATTTTTCCACTGAGCCCTTTGCTCTGACAGCAAAGTCTGGCTTTGCTTGGCTTTGATTCAAAACAGGTAGGTATTGGAGAAGGGCAGTGATCCCGGAGGGGTCTCAGGTTCTCCAGGCTTTCAGCCTTCCCCAGYACATCGCTATCCCTGTCAGGCATATGGGAGGATTTTCAGCATTTGCTAAAATGAATGAGAGCAGAAGTGTTAGCAATATTTCTGATACTGGTCTTGCATGAAACCCCTGCTGGGAACTGGGTTCACCAGGCTGAAGGGACATCTTTGAGTTAAGGAGGGTCCTGCTGAAGCTGGTGGGAGGTTGTTTGACATCCCCCTTCCCGGTGCCACAGAGATGCACTGCAGACTAGAAACTCCTCAGGAGAACGAGAAACAGCAGGGAGGGAATCAGGCGCTCTGCCTGCACACACTGCGAGTCTGGTACTTYATGGTCAGCCGGTCTTCTCCAGGCAGTGACAGGGGACACCCCGAGCTAGAGTCRAGACTGACTCAGGAGAAAGCCAAGAGGTGACAGGGACTCTTCCTTTTCAGATAAAGCGGAGCCTGTTTATCACTGCTTGGCAGTGGAGGAAAACAAGCTTAGATAGCCCTCCCAAGAGAGGCTGAGGGTGTAGGGCTGAGCTGGTGGCTGTGCCGAAGCRGTGGGCGGGAGTTTCTCTTATTCCAGATATTCCTCCAACTATAGAAAGCACTAACCTCAAAGGGAGGCCTCGATATCTCAGCGTCTCTGAGAGCCAAACTAGACCCTGGCTCCATGGCAGTCCTGCCGCAGCGTCAAAGAAGAAATCCAATTTACCTGCAGCACCAGGCAGAGCCCTTCACTCGGGAAGCCGAGTGCGCATGGGATCCCTGCTGTGCCATATTGAAATCTGCCCTGGAAAGACCAAGAACATGAATATGGAAAGAAGCGAAGGGAACTGTCACACTCGCTGCTTCGTATTCCTAAGCAGCAGCTCTTTGTGCCGCACAGAGGAGGAGGTTTGATGTCTCCTTGGGCAGTGTTAGTGCTACCTCTAATTTATGCATTSAGGGCTGAGATTTCCAGGTGGGAGGCTCCCTGGGAACACAACARGGACTGGCTGGCTCACTTCAAGGCGCCAGGGGCGAGGGGACACGCGAGAGGTTTGGGCGCAGAGCTGGGGTGTGATTTTTGCACGGGAATAGATCTAATCGTCTGAGGCACCGATGGGTCCTGTCCTTCCCCGGTCAGCCTGGCTGTGGGGGAGG
Source organism: Oceanodroma leucorhoa (assembly GCA_030449065.1). NCBI lineage: Eukaryota > Metazoa > Chordata > Aves > Procellariiformes > Oceanodroma > Oceanodroma leucorhoa. Next base: position 2,614,123 of record JASVER010000065.1, read on the forward strand.
GATGCTCGGCCTGTTCGTCTGCTCCCAGAGGCAGCATRCCTGCCCACCATGGCTGCAGCACTCTCCCCTTGACAGCTGAGATGGGAAACGAGTTTTTGAAACTAGGCCATCGAACACCTACCGCCAGCAGAATAACAAAGGCCCTATCCCGCCCGTTGCTGGCGTGCTGGAGCGTGAGCAGGCAAGCATATTCCTGCCTCCCCAGTAAATCCCCAGCTCAGCTGCTTCTGTAGCACACAGCTTTTAGCTTAACTGCCTTGTTATCCTTTGGAGGGACAGAAAGACTCCCGGATAGCCTCTGGGATGAATGGGTCGTTTCTCTGAGTCGTAAAATCTTCACTCAGACCTTAGGTCAGTTAAAATTTGTGGCTTTGCTTTTTGAGCTGCCGTCCATTTTTTCTTCAGTTCCTCCATGTGCCTTGGAGAGGGGTGGGGAGCACATAATCAGAATAAATGGGGAATTTCTGGATATCTCACTGGTGCCAGCCGTCCTGCTGGAAAGCATCAGCATCCATTGCTCAGCTGCTCCAGGAGTAGGAAGAGGAAATGCCTGAACCTGGGTCCTCCCCTATTAGCAAGGCAGGATACATTCYGAACTTTACTGGGAGTATTTTTGGACAAATTCTCGGATATCGCAGCTGTAAAATGCTTGAGTGACAATTGTATTTCCATAAGGTAGAGAGATTAAGCCTTTAATAATAAGGCGGCAGAGTACACAAAATATTCACGACAGTTGATGAACGAGCAGAGCAGACTTTTGATGTCTGATCTTGGCAGCTTGGAGCACCTTCCTGCTGCTTAGACGTGACTGTCTTTCACTCCCATGCCCCTTCCCAAACTGCTGCTGGGACCAAACTTCAGGCACTTCTTGATAAGTTGTGAGTTAGCAATATTGTCGTGACAAGGACTTCTAGCCTCGCTGGACAGAGGAGGCTTAGCTGGGTCTGCCTTTGTTTAAAATCCACTGGGTAGCACTAGAGCATGGAAGAAAAGTCATTTCTTACATAAGCTTGGATTATGTTATTTACTCTCCATTGTTTGTAAGGGCCTCATAGAACTGTGAAAATGACCTTTATTCCTCTATGGATTTTGTCCTTTTTCATTTTACAAGTATTGATTATTTTTTTTTTCTCCTGTGTCTTTATCAGAGCTGAATTAACAAGGCTGTTTAACAAGAGCCTCTGATTCATTTGGGGTCTTTTTGTGCCAGGTACTATCACAAGCAGCTGAAAGCAGCTCAGTGAAGAAYGTGCAACCACTGTTACAGAGTGGACAGAGTAGGTGATGTGCCCTGACAAGAGCTGAGCTAGCATGGGTCAAAGAGCAGGCTTAGAAAGATGGTCTCTTCAGCCTGGGCACAAATGCTAGGAAGGGTTGTTTGTAAGGAGTAAAATTTTATGTCTGAAAGCTCTCCTCCTCAAACCATTCAAGCTTGAGGCCACTGAAAATCGTTGAGTTTACTGGATTATTCCAGTTCCACCCACAGATCCCCAAGTGAGATCAAGAGCCCATACTCGCAGCAAGAGGTGATTCCAGTCCTTGTGATCCAAAATCTCAGTGTCACGGTGATGAGACTCCAATAGGAAAAGGAGCCATTGGTGCAGCTTTATATACTCTTTCTTGCCAGGCTTTTAAGCAAGYCTCTTGACTGATTGAAGAGCTTGTACGTGGAGCAGAGAGTGCAAATTGAAGGCACACAGGGAAATAAAGTTCAAACAAACTAAGTCTGATGGCCACTTTTGATGTTTTTAACACAAGTGAGAGGGAAGATGTAGCCTAGCTGAGTGACAGCTGTCCCTCGCTGTTCATACCTGCCATGACGCACCAGTGCGGTTCCTCGCGCAGGACCCGGAGGTTGGCGAGGGTGGGGAGGAAGCAGCCACTGCGCACAGTTCTCTGGGGCAAGCTGAAATCTTATGCCTTTTGGGATCATCTCTCCACTCTGCCAGTGGCCTTGAGACATCCTATACGTTTTTTAGCGACCTGTCTGGCCAGTAGCAAAAGCCTGACCTTCTGCGTATATTCCACATTGAGAAAATGAGGTGTTGTGATGGAGACAGAAATGGTACGTCCAGATTTCTTTCTTCCCAAGTAGGCAATGCCACTTGTAGCTTTGCTCTAGGATTCTCCTGTGGGCTCATCTTTCTTACAACCTATACACTGTGGTGGGAGATGACATTTGCTTCAAATGAGACGAGGGCCTCCTTAAGCCAGCTGTTGTACAAGCCTATGAAAAGGGCGAGTCCTCATCCTGAAGCACTTATGATCTATATCAAAGGATGGCAACCTTTCGAGGAGTTTGTCCCAGCGTGCACTTTTTTCTCTCTGAGATGAGAGGTTAAGTGTGCCGGTGGGAGCTGGGAGATTGTCTCTAAGAAGCACCAGGAGGCCAATCAGTTAGTGCTCATTAGTTTCCCCTCGGCAAAGGGTGGACTCCTGCCTTTCCCACCTTGCTGGGCTCGGCGCAGCTGGGACTCGCTCCTGCCTTCCAGCCGGGTGCCGGCCGTGCGGGACCCCCAGCRTGCTGCCTGGGCAGTCACAGCACCCGTGGCTGCAGCAGGCCAGGGCGGTGGAGGGGAAGCTGAGGAGATGTAGTCRTTACCCAACAGGTCAGCGATAATGCTGAGAACAGAGCTGGGTCTCCAGGCTCCTACCTGATCCATGTCCTTTCTAGTAGGCAGTTCCTTGSAGGCCATTACAGCTACATAAAAGAGGTATTTCTGGAGCAAGAAAACAGTCACCTTCTGCAGGAGAGCAAAGGAACTGCTAATTTTTTACAATAAGAGACCCGTCTCAGCATAGATCTTGGCTCTCATATTGAAAGCCTTTGGGAAAGTGAGAGGACAAGTTTATATTCTTTCTCCAATTAATATCTCATGCAAAGTGAAACAATTCAACAAAAACAGTGAAAATGGGATTCAGCTGCTGCTTGGGCCATTTAGTGGGTGCGTGTGAGGCTGGGGAGCGTCCTTGGGCTGACTCAAGGCTGGTCAAATGTTTTAACCGCTGGGTTGTTAGCTGCTCTGAGGCTGATCTCCTTGAATTCTCTTTTCAGTGGAAATTTTAACAATACCACTGTGTCTTTACAAACAACTTCGGTTTCGGTGACACGATGCTTCCCAAGAAAGAGTCAGAAAACTCCCAACCAACTCTAAGCCTCACACTTCCAGAGTCAGAGCTTCGGCTGCTTCTCCCCGAAGGCTCAGCCAGGGAAGACAAGCCACTGCATATCACYGTTCATTTACCCTCCTGAACCCCGTCTCTCAGTGCTTCAAGGTAGATGCTTCAGCAGTTAATACTGCTCTTGGGGCATGTGCAAGAAACAATTAAAGCTCATTGTGCCAGTGAAGAGCCCTGGGGTGAGCCGGGCTGTGGAGACAGCTGCCCGTGTTTTGCTGTGTGCAGCAGCTTCCCGAACGATTCCRTTGCAGAGGGAGGCGAGTATGTCATGCTGACTGCAGAGCTAAAGTTTAAAACTCGAGGACTAAACTCAATGTGGCATTTCTAGGCTTTTTGCTGGTGGCAACCGTCTTGGTTTGTAGCATTCGGCGCCTGGGCAGAGCAGGGCTGGGGAGGGCACAGCTGCTGAGCCTGGGAAGCCATTTCCAACCAGCTGCAGCATGGGACTGCTGGCAAGAGTGAAGCACGAGTGTTTAAAGAACAAACGCTTTGTAGTGCTCCCTTTAACGCTTCGCCTGTGACACTGCAGGAGCTAGATCTTTGATCCTAAAATGACAGAAAGGACATGAACGGCAGTTCCTTCATCTCAGGCATAAATGCTCGCTACAGCTGTGCCCCACAAGGGTCAGCTAAGCCTTGTCCAGCTACATGCGGGAGGCTTGGAAGAAGCCATTGGCCGTTGGCCATTCCCTGGAGAAGGGCCCTGCTAGAAGGCGTACAGTGAGATTTCATTTGTGCCCAGCAGTCAGAGTGGTCTCCTCCTGTTTCAGCTCCTTGGGCTAGAAAAGGAGCATATTGCCCAAATGGGAAGTCTCAGCTACAGGATAAACTTGTGCGGCTCCACAACAGCAGGCTGGTGTGCGTGGGGAGGGGGCAAGCTTTTCTCTTGCCTTTGTGACTTGCCTGGAAGCTGGAAACCTCTCCGGAGATAAATTGGAAGTTGTCATTGGCGTCTCTACTGAGAATGTCAACAGGAGTCTGTCAGCGCCAGTCATGACGATACAAACACAATTTCCCCATTTAAAGCATCGCACCAACTGTACCTAATTAACCTTCACGACAGCACAGCAATACAAGGAAATAGGGATCATTAACTTCAGCTTCACTTTACAGAAGGGGAAGAGAAGCGGCAGTGCCAGCCGCACGCATTTCAAATTGAGGTAGGCTCGGAAAAATCACGAGGTTAAAAATAACAATAATCCATTTGGGGTTCTCAGAACCTTAAGAGTGCACTTGAATCAAACTTTCAGGTTTTTCTCCAAGAAACATCAGGACTGGAAACTTCTCTCCCATACACGCTCTTTTGTGCCTCAACAACCAAGGCTTTTAGAAAATCACACATTCTCAATCACAGTGGTGCAGAGGCAATAAAGGTCAGAGCGATTTGCTCAGTGTTGCTTAAAAATCAGCTGGGCAAAGCCTGGGACTAGACTGTGTGAGTAGCTGACCCTCCACCCCTTGCTTGTTCCTCCAATCCAGACATTTTTCTAGGTAGGGGAACCTGCCTAAATCCACCAGTGGTCACTTAATAGCTGCCAGAGGCGTAATTCAGGCTTGAACTAGTGACCTCATCCCTTCCTCTCACGTCTGCTGAGGGACAAACTGATGACATTGGCTGTTTACATTTTGGTCTCTGAGCCAGCCCAGCTCCTTCGCCTGGGGCCCAGCAGGGATGAAACTGTCCTGAAGATGCAAAACCATACATGCCGCTCCCTGACACGGCTTTCCTGCCTTGGGGCTGTATAAGGTGGTAGGAAAGAGCAACTTGTACGAGTCCTTCTTAAAGTAAAGGGTTCTCCCTGCCTGTCCTGTCACCTGCCGGCAGGGGCCAAGGGGAAGAGTAACGCCTGTGCCATTTGTCGTGGGCACCGGCGCAGGCTATCGTTTTCTCTCACCAAATAAATGCACTGCAAAGCCCTGAGGAGTCGCCGTGGCAGCTTTGAAAGTTGTATCTGTTATTACCGACAAACTGGTCTCACTTCTGCCCTGAGTCACAGGTGCTGTCAGGATCAGAGGAGAAGACCTGGGTYTGTCTGGAGCCCCAGCAGGCAGGACCCCTGCTCTGGGGAGAAGCCGGCGGAGACTGCGGAGGGCTGCGGCCGAGGAGGAGAGCCTGTTGTGTGGGGTGCCCACCCCAGCCCAGAGAGCCGGCGTTCATACAGGACTGCGGTTTAGTCATCTCTTTTTCTCCTTCTTCTGTTCTAAGCTGACGTGGGGTGAAGTGACGCTAAAGGGACCCTTGAAAAGGCCAGGTCACTGATGGAAGGGAAAAAGGGCTTGGCAGATGGTGAAGAGCTTTCATGAGCAGCATGGGCTGCAGCGGGCTCCAGGGAACAGAATTGTTCCCCTGCTCGGGCTGTGTGTCTGTCTCTCTTGATTATTTTGTGTATTTCATCTCTGCTGTCTGTCTCACCCTTAATCTGGGCTCCTCTGTGCCAACAAAATGCTTAGCTCACTCCATTGTCTGAGAGACTAATTTGCACTGTAAATCTGATGCTTATCTTACATGACAGCTTACTGTGGGGTTTATTGCAGTCCTGAAGACAAACGAACTGAGGATGGCTAGAAAGCTTTCGACACATCATCTACAGTATAGAAYGAATACGACCTATTTCAGCTTGCTGCCAGCTTAGGATGTGGCCCCTTGTGGTTGGGGTCACAAGGGATTTCTTTCTCTTTTCAGATTTATTCAAACCTGARTTTGTTCAGGTTTTTTTTATGGTACAGCTTCTGTTCTGTGTTGGAGCTGTTGGAATGCTTCTGGAACAGCCTCCCACCCTCCTAGGGCCAGGTCCTCCRTCCCTCCTCCCCGCTACCTGTGCAGTTTTAAGGACCACGAGAGTGGCTGCAGACCAGGTGCGGGCGGCGTGCAAGCACTGGTGCTCCGGCGTGCTGCAGCTTCGTTGTCTCTGCCTAGCTTAATCAGAAAGAACCTTTGTCCTTGTCTTTCTTCATTAGTATTTCCTGACACTTTCTCCAATATGTTTTAGCTCTTTGCTGGCAGAGTAACATCCCCCCTCAATCTCATCTGCAGTTGCCTCCTTCCCTCTGGTCCCTGGGCTATCCACCTGCAGGCATCCAGCTGTCATCTAAGAGATTTTCACACTAGCGTTGTTCAGATAGCTGGGCACCTCCAGCAGCCTCAGATCAATTGAAATGTGGGCAGAGGCCTRAATCTTCCTACAGAGGGGTTCAGGTAGCCTCAGACGCAGGTTTACCTGGGGRGAGCCGGGAAGATTATTGCTGCATTGATACAGCTCTTGGTTCTGCAGCTGAGCACGCCGGTAGGTGTTTAATGCCCAGAGCTTCTGCCTGCCGTCCTCTGATGGGACGCAAAGGATCCTGCTTCCCCGGGCAGGGGAGTGGGAACAGAAGACCTGCCATCTGAGGATGGTGTTCGTTTGGAGGACCAGTCTGATTTTTGCTGAGTAGAGTCCTGCTTTAAAGTCTCAGGAATTTCTGGATCCCTCTGTTCTTCCCGCCCTCAGTCTGAAGACAAAACACACAAATGGCTGTACGGGATAAGCTGCGTGCAGGAGCTGGGAGGCTGGCAACTGAATTGGAAATGGAGCCAAGGGGTCTCAGTAGCACTGAGGGAGAGGGAGAAAAAAAAAAAAAACATGTAGAGAAACTGTTGAGGAATAGACAAGCAATATGTCATATACCAGGTAGAAGTGTAGCTGCTTAGGCTACACCAGAAACTCTGTACTGGCCGCTCTCAAACTGTTTTGCTGCCGAGATTGTCAGACAGGCGTGTAACCTGAGGCTTATTCCAAGTCATCAGAGCTAGTGAACACCAAACTCCTCACAGGCACTGTCCTGAGACSTGCCCAAGGGAGAGCTCTGTACAGCCTGGGTCAAGCTCGGGGAAAAAACTACAACGCCGATAAGACTCCAAAATCTGCAGAATTTTAGAAGACTCCAGAACCAAACTAACTAGGAAGGGATCATCACACCGCCTAACTCAGACTTGTGCCTAGTCTACTAGGTAAGGCTGCTGTATGCAGCCTCCTCTGAAGAAGCCCCYTTCTCTTCTCTGGCTAGAAATGGAGTCAGAGGAATCAAATCTGCTAACTTTAACTCCTATGTCAAGTGCCTAAAAGTTAGCAATTTGAATCTGAAGACATCTTAATTTGTTTCCTAAGAGGTCTGGAAAATCCCCCTTTCCCCCGGATGACATGGTGCAATCGGAGAGTCCCCGGTGTGACTGAGGGGCCTCCCGCCGCAAGGTCAGGCTGTCCCTTCAGCCGCGTGCATCCAGCACCCCGGGGCAGCTGGGGCTGCCAAGGGTAAAATCCGTGCCCTGCTGCTGCTGCTGAGTGTTTTCTGTCAGACTTACGGTCGGTTTGTTTAAAAAAAGAAAAAAAGAAAAGAAAAAAGCTTGTTTTCGAGCGGCGCTTAGAGACCCTGCTATGTTGCGTGACACACGGACAACGGGAAGATGGTCTCTGCTCCGAAGGATTCACAGGGTAGCTTGGCAGAAGTACACTGAACAGCAGATGTGGTGAAGACGCAGCATGAGACAAGTTAGTAGCAGTAAGAGGAAGATGTTTGCTTAGACTGACTCGCTCTGACATCTCCATCGACCAGGGCGTGCAGCGCGCGAAGGCCCCGCGGCTKGATGAGCGGCTGGGCCGGCCTCCCGGCACTGCCAGGGTCTGCGCTCGCTGGCGAAGGAAATGCACTGCCTACATCGGTGTTGGCTCTCATCTGCCTGGAAATGGAAGTGGGTGGAGAAGTCAAAGGGGGGGTTCCAGGTGGAGTTTTCTGCTGCCTGGAATGTTGTTAACAATCGAGGAAAGCAGCTGCTGCCTGGCKGGGTAAACAAGGGGATTTTCTTCTCGGGGAGTGGGGAGCTTTAGAGAAAGCGGGTGGGGGGAGCTGAGGGTGTTGGAGAGTGCGGTGGAAGGGCTGGGATCTCAAAAGAGAAGGTGCGTTCAGCCAGCGGCTCTCGCCTACCTGCCACGAGCTGTATTAAGCTTGCCCGCCTGCTTCGGTTAGCGGTGAGTCCATTTGTGCAGCCCAGTCTGGGCGGGCGGCCGAACTGGGGTGCCGCAGCCTGGGTGTCTCCCTCTTTGGTCCCAGGGACAGATGCCAGGCCTGTCCCCGCACCCGTGCCGGGGGCTGGCTCCTTCCTCGGGGTGCCGGTGGGGCCTCTGCAGYGCTCTGCTCTGAGGCAGTGGCTGGTGCTGGCACGGCCCCTCTCCTGGGCTCTCTGCAGACGCGCGACTGCACCGGGGTTTTATGCAGCCTTTCAGAAAGCCGCTTCCATCCCTGTCGTTTCCCCGCTTCTCAGGAGCTGGGGTGCGCGTTTAGCAGGGGGCTAAAGCCCTCCTGCGTCATCAGCGCTGTKCAACCTCTCTTCTGAGTAGGTAATGGGTTAGAAGGGCTGCTGCTGCTCCAGGGATCCTGTATTCCCAGCTGGTGCTTCGTTTTTTTTCCTGCCTGGATTGCTTTATTGTATTTTTGCAATTATTAGTAACTCATCTCATGTATGGAACTGGCAGTGAATCACAAGTCAGGGCATCCAAAATATCTCGCCCCACAAAAAGAGCGGCTCCTCCTTTGCTGCCTGCGCGCGGCATTGTTAGCTGACGCAAAGGGAGAGGCTTGTGTGGAGGCCGGCAGGAGAGCTGTCAGGTTTGAATCCCGTGAGTAGCAGTTCAGAGTCAACCCTTTCCCGAGAAGTGGCGAGCTGCGAGCATTACATCTGCAGTGTGGTGGGCAGGTGCAGTGGCAGCTTGGGTGGGTATATCGTGCTGGCCTTGATCCAGTTGGCACAGGTAAACCAGCAGTGACATAGTGTAGCAACTTAAGCACTGTCTTAACACTATTAAATACGTAGCTGAGATCTCCGGAGGGGTTGTACAACCTGAGGTGACGTCCGTGTCACTGTGTCTTTACTTCAGTTTGCTGTCTGTGCTAGCTCAATTACAGTTCTCGCAGATAGGTCTGTGCTGTGCCTCAGTCCCACATCTGGCATTAGCGCAGACCTGCCTCCAAACAGATGCTTCTGGGGACCTGCAGGCCACGCAAACGTCAGCTGTGGCTGTCTGCAGTTCGTGCCTCCTGTGCTGGCATTAGTCTTTGTGATTTACTGGCGTTAGCCAACACTTAAGGGAGGGGAATTACATCTCTTGTTAGTGGGATTTGCTTTGCATTGCAGCACTGAGGCTTGCGAGTTYGGGGCCGTAACTGAGCCACCTTCTTCCCTTCTCTGTCACATGGGCAATTCTGCTCCCACTCCCTACCCTCCCAAAGTCCTCTCCTGCCATGCTGTAGGCCTGGGATCACCCTGGTTCCTCCTTCAGGCAGSGAGAGGTCTGGGGCTGCAAGGCACTGTGCATACGGGAGCGTGCGCCGTGGTGGACGACCCTCCTGGGCTGGAAGAGGTGCCCAGGGAGAAGGTCTTCAGCGTGGACACTTCTGACTTTCCCTTTCTTTCTCTCCCCGCAGATGCCAGCAAGGACCATCCGCAGCAGCAGGCAGGGGTGATCTGGAGAGTGACGGGTGGCCTGTTCAGTATCACCCGGGGAGCCGTGGGGGCCACGCTGGGAGGAGTTGCCTGGGTGGGCAGCAAGAGCCTGGAGCTCACCAAAACAGCTGTGACCAGCGTCCCCGCTGCTGGCGTCGGACTGGTGAAGGGCAGCGTCTCGGCAGTGACCGGCGGCGTCGGAGCTGTGGGTAGCGCGGTTGCCAGCAAAGTCCCTTTCACCGCAAAGAAGAAGGACAAGGCTGACTAATCCCCCTCGCAGCTCCCTTCCAAAAGATCAACCTGCCCATACTCTCCCCCTACACAGCACCTCTTTGAGTTGGAACCAACCGCTTCAGGGAGGGTCAAGCACCCGAGCAGACTCCGGCTGCAGCCTGCTCAGCACCGCCTGCCTGGCTCAGAGTTCACAGAGCCGCTGTCAATGCCTTTCACTCCCATCACCTACTGGGAACCAGTCTCTACTCCGAGGGCTTTAAAGGCGCCGTTGTCTCTGTCTTGCAGTTTCCTTCCTCTCTTCTTGCTCTTTTAAGCACAGAGGGGTGGGAGAAGGTGTTAGGCTCCATCTGCCTGGAGGTGGGGGGGTAAGAGGGGAGAGGGAGGAACTATGCCTTKCTTGAAGTGTGGGTTACATAGTCAAATTCAACTTCAGCTGGGAAGACAGCCTCTGAAACACCCCTTCCCTTGGCTCTGGGAGGTGTGTTTGGGGGGTCTGCCTGGGGGAGAACTGTAGAAGAAAGTCCCATTGACACAAAGGAGAGATACTGTGAAGAGGGAGAAGCCTCCCTCCTGCCCTGCACCTTTTCTTTGCAGGACCCATCCCACAAACTGCTCCCAGTCGCTTACTCCTTGGCTGAATTGCACCCTTCAGAGAAGGAACTCTCAAGCTCAGCAGAGCAGCTCCGGGGATAATGCCACACAGGAGTATCRTATGTCCCAGGCCGTCAACTTCTGCACAAATTCTCTTGGTGAGAGGCAGGAGGAAGAAAGCTGCTGTGTGTTCCCGTTCCCAGCTGCCAGTGGCATCTGCCAGGCCTCTGTGATATTGCAAGCACAGGTAGTGATGCTCCTTAGAGACACCAACCGGGCCCTTGGGTTTGACCCTTGAAGTTCTGGCAGTATCCCCATCTGCAACAGGGGCATTTTGACTCTAGGCCACCCTCTCACTCCACAGACGTCATTAATAACCGTGAGCAAGCATGTCCCCAAATGCCACCCGAGTTCTGCTGCAGGATGGGAGGGGAGACTCTCCCTGTGACCCCGGGAGCGGTGGCCTGGCCGTGAGCAGGCTGCGCCGTGTTGGAGAGCGCTTCCCCGAGGGGCACCAGCACCTCCTCCTCCGCACGCTGCTCCTGGGGCTCCAGCCTGGCTCCTCTAAATGACCGTGTTGCACTAACTAGCCCACCCACACTCATAGTGCTGCAGAAACCCAGACACCTGCATTCATCTGGGAGTCACAGCCATCTTCAGCCTGGCCCGTGATGCTCAAAGGGCCACGTGGCATCCTGCACGCACACACACACGTGCACACACACACACTCACTCACTCACTCACTCCAAGGTCCCCTGTAATTCTTGGGATGAGGAAAGCCACAGGCTCCACCATTAACTCTGCCGCTCCTGGCTTTGGCAGGTGATTAGCCTAGGTCGTTAGGTGTTGGATGCATAGGCAAGTGAAGCAGTGCTTGTGCTGTATTTTATCAATATGCATCTGTGTTAGCGTGTGTGTATGTACCAGTCCACAGGCATGTCTTCAGCCAGGTGAACAAAACTGTGCCACTGCTGCGGAGGAGTTTACATAGTCATCTTCGGCACTTCCAGCATATAGTTTTTATATAGGGTACTGGTCAAAATAAAAATCATGTTTTAGAGGATGTTTTTCCCTCTGTTGCCCAAGAGCGTAGTTTATTGAAACCAAAGGAATGTGAAAAATCCCCTTTCTCCCATCTATGCGGTTTGTTTACTTTCTGCCCTATCTTTTGGACGCTGAAGCCAACTTCCTTGACCTTCATTTCCCATTGGAGGTCGTTGCGCTTCCTGGCTGCTCTCTTGTGCTTAGGACTCCGACATCAGGGAATATTTAAGTACAACCCCCCCGCCACCATTTTTGCTKAATGTTCTCGCGCTTGTGAAACAGTTTTCGTTCAGACCTTTATTAAATCCACGTTTTGGGCCTGACTTAAGTGGCTGTGTCCCTGTGCTAGTCACGCTGGTGTTAGTCTCTCTCCGTACCCTTCGCTGGGTAGTCCCTGCTGTTTGCAGTGGCAAGAAGTTGCTGATCTCCACATTGTGTTACTCTTGATAGCATGAGAGTGGTTTAACCTACATCTTTGTTTCTGAAGAGGAAACAGCATTTGGTATGTGTGTGCATTTCCTCGCTTTGTCTCTTTTGTTCTGGTGAAGGCCAAGTTGACCCAGACGTGTTGGTTTTGTCTCTGAGGGCAGCAGCTTCACAGAAAGATCAGGCCTTGATGTGTGCCTGCGCTTTGCTGGGATGCTTGTGGCACTTGGCAAGGCAAGAAGTCTTCTCTGTTCTTCCTTTGTCTCAAATGCCCTGCAAAGCAGGAGGGCAGTTTGCACTGCGTGGATCTCTGCTCACCGCTCTCCCCGGGCGCATCTCATTTCTTATTCCAGATCACAGACTGCTCCTGAAGCCAGCCCTAACCCCAMAGCTAAAAGCTGCTTGTGCGTAACTAGCTGTGCTGTCACCACCCCTCTTAGAAAAATACAGTGTCTTACCGACTGGGCCAGAAGACARTCGTCTTCCTAACTGCCTCCCCCAGGCCTTGGACAGGAGAAGATAGTATCTAAGGGGCTTTACTTCACCAGCCACCCCTGGGCAGGTGATGGGAAGCTCATCGTGCTTTTGGCTAACCAGTATCCCACACAGGCTCCTGCTGGAGGAGGCAGTACGTCCTTCCCAAGCCGTTGTCTGCAGGCACCGTGTGTGCAGAGCAGGCATGGAAAACGGGATAAAGGTGYGTTAAGGAAGGCCATAGGGGTCCTGCGGGTTTCCCGTCTTTTTATTTCTGCTCTTCTGTGTGTCCTTGCAGTAAGTGGAGTAAAGCTCTCCATTTATCTGGCACTGCCATTTCCTTGCAGGATGGCCTGGAGAAGGGGAGAAGAGGTGTGAGGGGAACTCGCAGCCTAAATCACTGTTCTTGGAGCCCAGCTAATGGAGAACTCGTGGACCATAAATAGCAAAGGAGGGCAAACTAGCAGGCACGGGTGGAAGATAAAGTCTACTCCCAAACCAGGGTCTCACCGCTTAACAGGCATCCAGGAGTACATAACTATGCAGGACTCAAAAGGCCTCTGGAAAGTATGTCTCTGTTAGCGTGCTAGGCCTGCTCGGTTCATCCAGATGACCCAGCCCCAGGCTGCTTTTCGGGGCACTCTTGGTGCCAGAGCAGAAGGGAAACAGGGTCGGTGTTCCCAGTCTAAGAGCAAAGACGCCTCCTGACAGCTTTGGTTGCAGAACGGTGGGGTCTGGATTGGATGGGGAAGCTGTTGGCTCCTGACGGGTGCCCCATCTTTCCTCTTCCCCCACTACAGAGACTTCAGCCAGCTCAGAGTCCCCCTCAGCCTCTGGGGCAGCCCTTCTCCCACCGCCCCTTCGGGGTGAGAGGGGCAAAAACTACCCTGTGCATAAATCCCATTGATGCTGGGGGAGCGGCTTGGTACAAAAGGGGGGCACCACCGAGGGAGGGGTGAAGGGAGCTTGTACAAGGAAGATCACCAGTTTTCAGGGGACATTAAGAAGATGAGAGGGGACTGGTAACAGGCAAAGGTGAGGGAAGAGTAAGAGTGGGGGAGCAAGATAAAGGGGAGCATGGAGGGAATTTGTTTCTTAGGACAGGCTCTGTACCAGAGGATGAAGGTGATGGAGTCCRTCCTAGGGAAGAGCGTGGAAAGGGATGTGGACAAATGTGGGTTTTGGTATGTGGTGGTGGTCCACACCTGGCTGGTGCCCTGCTTCCATAGCAGCGATGATTGCTCGGTGTTTCCATTTAGCTACATCAATGTGCCCAACAGATGGTCTGAGTGCCAGATCACCTCCCTCCTTACCCCCAGCCTTCCCAGATTTCCCCCAGGCTTTCACCATGATCTCCCRGTGGTGGAGGTGGGATGTGGCCCTACACGCAGCCTGTGCCCCACCATGGCTGGGTGTTCCCCACACCCAAGGAATGTGCCGCGGCTGAGAGGAAAGCCCACAGGCATATCTTCTCCTCCCTTTTCCCTTTGCTCATCTCGTTATCCTTCGCCTTTCTCTTTTATCCCTCCCTTAGCTTGTCTTGCCCCTGGATAGAGCTCTCCAAAGCTCTCACCGAGACCTTCATTAAACATCCACACTCGTATTGGCTGGGAGGGCAGAGGGGGTGACTGCCCCCGCTCCCCTGGCCGGGAGAGAAGTGCACGTCTTCCACCCCTCTCTGTCCCCTTGTGTTTTGCGTGTGGAAAATCTTAACCCGCTTCCTTTCCTCCGGGTTCTCTCGTTGGCTCTTGTCCCTGTGGGTGGGTCATTTCTGTGTCTCCATTGCAAAGTCATCCTTGTAAAAACAACAGCGTGAGTGGGAACGTGGAGATGGCTGGAGAGAGCCGCAGAGCTGCTGGGACAGATGCCAGGGCCCGACTCTGCTTCTCTAGGAGCCGAGGAGCCCTTTGGCAACCCAAAACCGTCACGGCGGCCACAGGGTCCCATGCACGGTGCTGGGCTCCAGAGAACACTTTTGTTCTTTATCATTTCATTGTCTGTAATTGGTTTCCTACTGAATTTGTTTGCTTGGTTTGTTTTGCAGTGTGTTTCTGGGAATATTCTGCATCTCTGTATTTTAATTACAGTAAAATTTGAGGATAAAAACCTTGGTTACACTGGCTCTTGTTTCCAGTGGGGGGAAACGAGGAGAGGARGCACAGTTGAAGGAAGATGTTAGAGATTCCTTGGGAAATCAGATCCCTCCCTTGCGGGCTCTACATGAGGCACCAAGCAGGGCTGAACCTCTGTCCCTGCTTAAACTAGGACATGGCTTTCAACCACGATTCAGAAGCCATTTTGCTGCAGGCGCGTTTCCTGATCGGAATGGTAAGAAGCGTTTGGATAAGAACTTCTAAACTCAATTTCTTGTGTTGGTTTAAAGACCAGTGCATGGGAGGACTTTCGGGCCAGGGACAGCTGGCCAAGCCCCAAAAGTGGGGTCTTGACATCTGAAGATAGGAAATTTTGCCTCTACAGCCGCTGTTCCTTCATGCAGCCACTTTTCCCAGCTGAGGAAGCGAGGAAAAGCCTCGTTCCCCCCRCAGCAGCCTGCCCTTTCTGCGGGAGAAGGCGGTTTGACATCCCTCCCCGGAGCCGCGGGGGAGCCCCGCGGGGCAGCCGGACCCTCTGCCTTTGCTCGGCGGCTGGCAGGCAGCGCGGGCGCTGGGGAGGGCACGGGCGCTGGGGAGGGCGCAGCCACCCACCCTGCCCACCTCAGCCAGGGCAGAGCCGCCCGATGCTCCCCGGGACACACAGCCCTCGTGCAAGGAGTGCAGCCCAATGGCCGGGCTGGGCTGGATCGGGCCCCAGGCAGGGTGTCCCTTTTACTGGGTCGAGRCCAGGAGCCCACAGCTCAGCATTTGTTAAGTGCTGACAAAAGGATTAATTTAGTAACTAATAACGGGGCAATCAAGCCATTTATTTGGCTGACGGTTTGCTGCCAGCTGCTCAGTCAGCGCAGCGCGCTGATGAGGCCGGCTGCAGCCGCCTCTGCCGCCTGCCCCGCTCCTCCGTCCTCGCCCGCAGACACAGCCCCAGCGTGGCTTGGGAGGCACGGAGCCGGTGGCAGGAGCAGGTTTGGYGGTGGACGGGACAGGGTGAAGACCCTCGTTGCTCCTGCCCCTGAGTGAAGGTGCCTGGGGTGGGGGGGTTCTCCTAGGAGCTGCCCCCGTGCCCGCCGGGGAGAGGCGGATGGATGGATGCCCGTCCCGCAGCACGTGCATGCTGTTGCCCCATTCCTCCCCGCGGGGCTGGAGCCGGCCATGTCGCCTTGCAGACAGCACAGCTGAATTGCAGGTGCTCCAGCTGCCAGCCCTGAGGAGAGGCCACCAGATACCTCACCCCTGCTCACCGTTGCTGCAGCCCAGCGGGACCAGGTTTGCCACGTTAAGCCAGGCTCCAAACGCCACTAACAAGCAGCCCCTCCAGAGGTCTTTAAAGGGGGAAAAGGATGCTGGAAAATCCCATAGAGTTACAGCTTTCCCCAGCCTTACCCAAGCAGGGGTGTGTGGGCTCCCCGGGTGTGACTGCAGCACCCAGTCTCCCCCTCTCCCAAGTCAGAGCTCGGGCCGGGAGCTGGTGGGCAGCGGACCTCAGAAGACACCTTCGGAGAGGAGACCTGCCCGGGTAGGTGGGCTGTGGGTGGCTCAAACGTGCCTGTGCCAGGAGCGGGTCCAGCACTGGGAGTGTGTAGCCRTGGGTGGATGTGACCAGCTGTGGTCACATCTCTCCGTGGGTCCCCGTCCTGCCTGGCTCCAAGAGCAACAGAGACAGGAAAGTGCTGGGGCGTTGCTGTCCTCTGGCCCCTGGGGACTGGCCCCAGTGGCCTCCCATCTGCGGCTGCCCGTGCTCTGCGGGACGTGGGCTGTTTGGAGGACTCTGTCCCAGCTGGGTCGGAGGAGCTGGTCGGCTGTTCCAGCAGGCAGAGATCAAACCGACCGGCAACGTCTTGTGTCAGGCTCTCGGCGCTCTGCTGCGGCGCTGCGTGGCTCCCGCCCCGCGTGCCCGGCTTCCCCGTCCCGCCGCTTGTTTGCTCATTTTCACTCTGGYAGTTCTACGAGCCGAACTCGAGCGCTTTTCCCTGGCCCTCCAGGGCAGGGCACGCCAACGCTGGCATCGACAGCGTGGGATRTGGTGGGGGAGCAGCGAGGGGCAGCCCGACGGGGGGGGGCTCACCGTGCCGGTGCCGGGAGCGCTCTGCAGGCGCTTCGGCAAGTCCCGCGSCCCCGTGCAGGCCAACAAGCTCTCAGGTCTGTAAATAACCACAGGTTCTCGCTTTTGGCTTAACTGCTTGCATTGTGACCCACGGCAGATGCAAACATGCGYGCGCCAGAGGAGGTGACTGCAGCTGCCCCCCGCCCTGGGGGGCTGCGGTGCGGCTCCCCCCAGCCTTGCCCCCACCCGCTCCCAGCCTCGCAGGAGCCGGGCAGAGCAGGAGCCCCTGCTCTTAGCCTCTCGGTGCATCCACCCCAGTTTAGTCACTGAGGTCTTCCAGTTGAAGTTCACCCCCAGGTCAGTTTTATTGCACTTTTATTTACAGAAAACACAGAAATAAAGAATTAAATGTGTTGGGCTTTTACCAAACCACCCAATCACTCTTTTTCCCTTTTTTTTTTTTTTCTTCTTTTGTGGGTTTTTGGCACAAAGAAATATCACAGGTGTTACCAAACAACCATGTACGAGCAGCTACCAACTGCCCAGCCCAATAACAGGACTTAAACAGACAGACGTGTCGCACCGAGATCAAAAACGAGGAGGTTGTTCCACATTCAGCTTCCAGTCTAACCTGCTCATCGGGGGCAAGGGGAGATAGTCTGGAGGGCACGACACCATTCATAAATTATATTTATATTTACCTCTTACATTGTAAAAGTAAACAGTGCAAAAGTACAGTACCCCAGGTACCCTTCGGTTTGGAAAGCTTGAAGGTTGCTTTATACATTTTGTGTGTTTTGTAAACATTGTTACCCATCCACAGTTCTAGCTCTTGCTTGGAGACCCRACTCCTCTTGCGTCCAAAATGTGTTGAGGGGCGGCGATCGCTTCCCCTGGACTCTGTTGAGATTCCCGCTCAAGGTTTAGTGCAAATTTTGGAGAGAAAAAGACAAGAAGAGAGAAAGAAGGGGGGGAAACAAAACGAAAGAAAATAAAATAAGGCAACAGTTAGAAACAGTCTGTATCAAAACCAGGCCCCCCCCGGGGCTTCCTTAGGAGAAGGGCAGGAAGTCTCTCTCCTCCACCAAGCTGATGGAGAGGTTCTTCAGCTCCTCCTCAGAGCCGGCGGTTTTGTAGCCGAGCTGCGCCAGCACCTGCTGGCAGGCGTGCTGGGTGAACGCCACGATCTCGTAGGACAGCCGGAACCGCCACTTCTCCGCCGTCGCCGCCGAGTTGCGCACCGTCCCGTACTTGTGTTTGGAGGAGGACCTGTCTCCTCGGGTGTTGTTCTGTATCCAGCGCTCCACGTTGCTGTCCATGGGGATGCCCAGGAAATCGTAGATCTCCTCGGTCTTTTTCATGGGGTTCCTGGCCAGGTCTTCGTACCGCACCAGCATGTACTTGCCCTTGAGCCACGGCGGCCGGTTGAGGCCGGTGGACACAGAGTTCCCGAAGTCCTCGCACACCGTGGTGAGCTGGGTCACGTCCAGGTTGTACGGCTTCCTGCCAGTGCCRTCCCAGATCCTCCACAGCCGGTAGGTATCCCGGAAAGTCTCSCTCCGGGATGCCAGGATCCCTCGGGGGTCCCTCACCAGCTGGATGACCTTCAAGTTCAGCCGCGGGTCCTCCACCAGGGCCCGGAGGTCGCTGACCTCGGGCACCCGCACGGTTTTGATGGCCACGTGCCCGTGCTCTCTGCAGGACTCGGTGGCCAGCGTCAGGTTCAAGGTACCGCACTTCTTCACGCAGTCTCCCTCCTCCAGGTGGAGATCGACGGCTCCCAGGGACTCACAGACGGGCGGCGAGCACAGGGCCTTGCTGGCTCCCCTGCGGAAGAGGCGGTCGGTGGTGTGGTTGACGGGCTGGGGTTTGATGTAGTTCTCCAAGAAGTAGAGGTCGCAGTCATACAGGCTCCTCAGCAGGTCTCGGCTGGCCCCCAGCATGACCCGCCTGTCCGTCGTACTCTTGCTCTGGGTCAGYTTTGGGATCAGGGTGTACTGGACGTGGTAGAGGGGCTCGAATAAATAGAAGACATCGAAGTGCTGGTTAAACAGCTGCCCGACAAACGAGGAGCCGCTGCGGGTGGTGGCRAGGATGAGGACGTGCGTCTTCCTGGAGAGGTTATACGCCAAAGTGGGGCTCTCGTCGCACAGCCTGTCGGCCGCATCRGTGTCCTGGCTCAGGCTGCAGTTCACGGGGTTGGGGATGGGGCAGCTGTGGAAGGACTTGGCGGTGAAGGTCCGGATTGCTGTGTACTGGATCGCAATGGATGCCAAGGCTAGTAGGAGGACAGCCTTCCAGGAACATTGCATGGCTGGTCACCTTCATGGAGCTTCTTCACAGGTCGTCTCGGTGTCTGCAACCCAACAGAGAAGTCATGGTTTGAGCAAGGACTGCCAAGGAGGACCCAGTTATCTTACTGCTGGGTGTGCCAGCAAACGCCCTCCCGCAGTGCACGTACATCAGCCATAACCACGTGGACCCCAGTCACACACTGCAGAGCCCCATTTCAGAAAAGAGGAGGTGCAGCCAGAGGCTGCCRAGCCTGGAGAGACACTTCCAGCCAGGACTTCAGCCCCAGGGACTGCTTCCTTCCAGGCTGGAGGCATATGCAAATCCTGTGCCCCACAGCTCACCCCATGCCCTGCRGCCCAGGCAGGGGGGTGTTAGAGCCCAGTGGCCACACCACTGCCTCCAACCAGCTGCTGTGACCCCTCCTGCCCAGCTGTGCTGTGAGTCACTTGTCACCCCATCAGCCAGTGCCTCTGACGCCCAGTGCAGGAGAAGGGCAGGGGATGGTGCCAAGCACCTCCTGGAGARGCTCATCTCCATCCTTCCCGGCCAGCTGGCAGGACAAGGCATGGCCCATCCAGGCCAACAACCCCCTGCTTGGGAGAGCAGCGATGGCTCTCCTGGAGCTGCAAACCTCTTTGCTTAGAGGTCCACCAGCCAGGCCAGCTCAGTCAGTCACCCTCCGGGGRCGAGCGGCAGCTTGAGCTCTGCAGCTGGAGCCAGAGCTGTGTCCTAGCTGCCAGCCCCATGTGCCCCCAGCACTGAGCTCGTGGTGCTGGCCAGATCCTGCTCAGCTCTGGGATTCAGGCTCCCCCTGCTATTCTGAGCACCAGAAGCAATACTACGAAGGAGGAGGCATGAGAAACTGCATCCCCTCCATCCTCTGTCGGTAGGAGCCCCGGGCAGCAGAGATGGGTGCAGGGGAGAGCGGGGCTGTAGTTGCCCAGGCCAACTTTAGTCTTGCGATGCTAACCCCTGCCTTTCTGCTGCCCGCACGTGGGCGAGGGTAGGGGAAGCTGAGCAGGATGCTTGGAYGGGGTGCTCGGGGACGGCTAGGTGAGGAGCACCCCACCATGCCTGGGGAGCTGCGGCATTGCTGGGAGGGGATGTAACTGTGGCGGTGCTTCAACATCTCCCCCCTGTTCACTAACCAGGTRACATTCACAGACTGCCCAGCTGCTCTCCAAAGCACAGGGCTTCACATCCACGTGCTATCGCTCCCCAAGGCCAGGTTCATCCCAGAAACCCCAAACAAGCCACAACCCCTGTGCAGGGGAGACACCTCAGTATTAGAAATGGCTTTCAAGCTCCCCTGGACCCACTTTCCCTTGCCCATCTTCCTTCCACATCCCCTGCCCTGGTGTGGTACGTTCACCTGCGCACGTGCCTCTGCCCACCCTCCTCAGGCGAAACCAAGGGGACAGACCCAAATATCTCTGCTCCCCACCCAGCAGAGCCCTTCCCGCAGCATCATCGCCACCATTGCTTCCTCTTCCCCVCCCCTCTCGCGCTCCCTGCGTGTCCCCAGGGAGAGCACCGAGCCGGCCCCAAGCTGGTGGCAAGCTCCTGGTCCCCTGCTCGCCCCCAGCACACCAGCCACTATCGGAGCCACTGCTGCTGCTGCGTGGCCGAGGTCTCCAAGGGAAGCCAATGGGCCAGCGACAGATTTCAGCAGACGAGGCCTGTTCAAGCCCAGAGCACGCTGAAATCCCTGACGGGCTTGAGACGGTGCAATGCTCCTGGTGTGAGTTCCCTGCAGAGCCCATGGCAGCTGGCACAGCAGGTTGTTCCCATCTCCTCAACATGTCCCGCTCCCCGGAGAGACCCTGGCACCGGGAGGGCTGCTCAGACCTGCAGCTGAGTTGAAAACCTCCTTCCCTTTYTTTTTGTTTTAATTATTATTTTTATTATTTACCAGTTGCCCCAGCTGCTCGGTGCAGGAGGCTGCAGGAGCTACCATCTCCAGAGACCTTTTGCCAGCAGCGGGGTTTTCTGCACCCCACGATTCAGAGCAGGACCCCCGCACGGGGGCTCCGGCACAGCTGCTGCAGGCCACCCCCCGCCACCCATCGCCATGTCTGTGCACTTAGACCCAAAATGATGCTTTGAATAAGGGTTGCTTTCTCCTGGGCTGCTGCCTGCCAGGGATGTGGCRTGCGGCTGGGGACAGAAGTCGCAGGCGCTTGGTTATTGCTGCTCCTGATCTCGAGTTACCCACCCTGCAGAGGGGAGCCTGGCCCCAGTGCCCAACTGGGATACTCTATCCCTTGGATAAAGTGTTTTTCCAGGTCTGCTAAGTCAGGGCAGGACAGGAGGGTCCCTGCTGGCACCTCCTGGCCCAGGTGGCTTGGGTATGCTGCCTAGGTGGAAGCTGCAGTGGGAATGCTTTCCTGCTCTCTAGTGATGGCCAGCCACACTGCATTCTTCACACACAACCGCAACTTCTACTCCTTGCTGGTGGACGCTGGAGCAGATGCGACTCGAATTGTCCCGGTTTGTGGCAGAAACCTGCTGCCGGCTGCCCTGCAAAAGGCGACCAGAGCCCGGGTGCCTCCTTGGTCCCAATTTCTGCCGGATCGCTGGCTGCGAGCGTTTCAGGTTCTCCACCCACCCAGACCTGCTCCCCTTCGCAATGCACCAAGCTGCGGAGGGGAAGAAACGGGGTGTTGATTCACAGCCCAGCTTCGGCTTTGGCTGCCCCTCGTCACCCTCTGCATGTGCCCTGCCTGTCAGCTGAGCCGCAGCCAGGGAGGGGCAGGTTTTGGGAGAAGGCTTCCCTCCCTGATGTCTCATCTGTGGCCTTTAAAGCCAGTCAGAGCCTCCTCTCAGCCCCCGGCCGGCTCTCCTGCCTCCTCCCATCGCTGCCTGTCTCCCAGGGGACACGGGTCCTGCTCAGCCCAGCCCTGGGCTCGAGAGGCGGCAGCAGCGACCGGCAGCCGGGTGCTCTCAGGGGGCTCCTGGGGCAGCGCGAGCGCGTGGCACCCGGGAGCTGCCGGCGTGGCTGAGGATCGCTTCCACTCTTCCTCTTGCTCATCTGTCGGACAGAGCCAGGCTGGGGTGAAACACCTGCCGAGGAGGAGCTGCGCCTGGCTCCGCACGGCTCGGAGCGGGCTGGCTGAGCAGGGGCTGCAGCGGACACGCTGCAGGAGGCTGTCTCCTACGCACACACGCTTGCTCTCCCATCCCTGCCCTGTCTTCTTAAATCGGTCTGTTCCTCGTCAGGCACCGGGGCCAGCAGTCCGGACCAGCAGCTGGAGCGAGGGCCGTGCCCATGTGGGGCTGCATGTGAGTCTCCTGTGTGAGGCATGTACTGTTTTGGCAATTCAGCCCYAGCCTGTGGGATGCTGTGACCATGGGAGTCATCCGAAATGCTGGCCTCACAGCTGTTTCCATGCKCTAAAGTGTTCCCAGTCGAAATCTCCCTCTGCTCTGTCTCCGGCTCAGCTCCACCAAAGACAATAAGAAAATACAGCTCGAGGGCAGGAGCTGAGTCTGGTAGGTCCCTCCAGGCAGCTGGGGCTACGGGATGRAGAGCTGGGGTGGGGGTAAATCACTGGTACCTTCCAGCCCCCAGCRCTCCTGGCATTGCAAGGGGTCTGCAAAAAGGCACGTGGGCTCTTTTTTGCACTGTGCTGGGATCACCACCGCCCCTTCCCTGACCCTAACCCCTCTCTGGTCGCAGCATGCCTGACTGCGCTCCACTGCCTTGCCCGCGCCTCCGTCCCGCTGCCTGCAGTCGCATCAGGACCAGGCTGTCCACGAGGGATGCACGGCATCCGGCAACCGGCACCGAGCGCTGCCTGGCACGGGGACAGGAGCATTGTCTGTGGGAAGAGGAAGGTGCCGAGCCTTTCCTCTCCTCTGCCCCGCTTCCCGCAGCCTTGAGCCCAGAGGAAGGGAGAGGATGGGCGCAGGCAGTGCAGCCTCCCCCACCCCGCACACCGGCGAAACGGCAGCGGGTGTATAATCACCTGCCTTCCTCCTCCTCCTCCTCCTCCCCTAACTCCCAGCRCGGCTCCCGGGAGGATGAGCAGGCGAGAAGCCAGCACGTCAGCCCAGGAGCACCGGGGAGATCGGAGGCAATGAATTAAGCTGAATGGCATCCGTGAGTCACCGGCGCGGGGAGCAGCGAGCGTGGCCGGCCAGCCGCAGCGCAGCRGAGGCCCGGGAGGAGATGCTGAGCGGTGGACTCCTACTTTGGGGATGGTCTTCCCAGGTTTGATGGGAATGACCTGCTTTTAGAGCTGCGCAGCAGGACCACGGCAGCAGAGGCTGCGCCGGCAGCTGAGCTCAGGCACTAGGCAGGCTGGACTCGGCGGGGCTGCTGCAGGGATCGGTGAGACTCGCATGTCTTCTCCCCTCCAAAAGCTGCCAGGTGCTACACAGGGCAGTGCCCCGGACTTGCCAAAGCTTGTTCTCATGGGGGGCTCCCACAGCAGCTCAAGGAGCGCGGCTGCCCTGCCTCCTGCCCCGAGCCTTCCTCGCAGGTTCCCTTGCTGCTCCCTGGAGGTGGCCGTGYTTGGGCAACTCGGGGGTGACGGCAGCTTTAGGCAGGAGACCTTGCACTAACTGATACTGTCATTGCTGTGTTTCCAAGGCTCTCTCACAGGGCAGCCAAAAAAACCTGCTCTTTTCGACTCCCTCCCAGGCTGTCCCCCTCTCTCAACAGCTCCCCAGAAGTCGTGCCCTCGGCCCGGCTGGGCTCATCCTGGGCTCCCTCACTACTGCTAGGGAAATCCCYCTGCGTTTCCCCGTGGCAGGGAGGAAGGGAAAAAGGGAATGGAAGAAGGTGCGATGGTCTGTGCGACGCAGGTGCCTGCTCCRGTCCTGGCACAAGCCCCGGCACCAGGGCAATGCGTCGGAGGAGCGCCTGTGCCCCGCAAGCCCTCCCCRGGGCCTGCCCGGTCCCGGTCCAGCTACCGGCACCCTCTACCCCCAAAACCGATTCCCGCCAGCAAGACTGTTTCCATGGAAACGGCAGAGTGACTCAGGACTTTGGGACCCGCTGGAAAACACAACTATGAGCAGCGAACGCCCGGGGAGGTGCCGGGGTCTTGGTGCGAGGAAGAAGGGTGGATGAGTGTAGGGACGGTGCAGGGCCGCCCACCGGCACGCTCGTGCCGGCACAGAGGGGCACGCGGGCACACCCCCACGCAAGGCRAAGCCCACGCCGGGAGTTGCAAGGCAAAACCCCTCTCCTGACACAAGTGCGACTGCAGCACTTGGAAGGCATCGCTGCAGCACGCTCGCCAGGGGACACATCCCAAAACGTGCCTCATCGCAGACAACCCCTCATCCCCCCCCGGGATGGAGRCCCACGCGTGCATAGTCACCCACAGAGTGCGCAGCACCAACTTCGGCTCAGCCCCGCACCCCTGTCCCCTGCCCGGCAAGCAGCACCCCTGGGTGCCCTGCCCAGGGCAGAGCAGCTTGTCGGAGCTGGTCAGGGAGGGGGGAGCTGCAGCCAGCGCCCTGCGGTGCCTCCCTGCCCAGCCAGCCCGGCTCCTGCGGTCCTGCTCCCCCCCACCTCGCCGCCCAGGCACGGAAATTAAGTCGCAGGGTTGCAAAACAACTCTCGACCAGGGACCCACTGGCACGGGCCCTGCCGCTTCCCGGCGTCCTCCCACTGAGCAAAGAGTTTCTCTCGTAAAACAACATGTTGTGGCCACTGAGGCGGGGAAGATGGGCTCCTGACGGGGTTTAACGACGAGCATCCCACTCGGTCGCACTGGCTTAGTCATGCTGGTGGCTCTGTGRATCCAGGCAGGCGCTGAGCACGCCTGTGGCCCAGCCACCCTAGGCACGGGCAGGCTGCACCCCACCGCTCCCCAGGGGAAAGGGGGACCGCTGAGAAAAGCAGCGCCGAGCAGCCCCCCTTCCCCCTCGCCACAGGCACTACCTGATTTTGGGTACTGCAACAGACGTGTGAGCAGGGCTGGTCTCTGTCCCCAAGCCTCCRCCCCGGCAAGGCCCACCGACATGAGATCCTGAGGGGGTAGGATTGAGCCTTCAGCCTCGCCTCCTCTTCAGCTGTACAGCACTAGAGCCTCCCTACAGTCCCAGCTTCGAATGCCAGCTGGGGACTCACGCCCGCCACCTTCCTCGGGTGAGCACCGCCCCGTACGCCGAGCGGAGGTGCTTTGTGCCCATAGAGACTCAGACTCCCTCTGCTCTCTCCTGCATCACCTCCTGGGGCACTTTTCTAATGATAAGGCACAGGACCCCGGTGCTCAAAGCCACTCCTGGCATGCCCCCCGCTCCCGTCTCTCTGCCCATCCCCTCTGCATTTCAGAGGGACCGAGAGATCCTTTGCCACCAGAAGATTACTGCCCACTTTGACGAGCACTTAAATCATCACAGAGCTTTCAACGGGAGTTTCAGTTTTTCCGTACTGGCACTCAGCATACATATTTTGAGTTAATTAATCACTATCAAGTAATGCCAACCCCAGCCAGTCCCAGAGTTTTCTTATCGCAACATCCACCTGTGCCTGTTTATCCCTCATCTGCTGAACCGCATCTTTCTCTTCCTGAGGATGCGAACGCCTGGGTAAACCCGGTACAATTTTTTTGTGCTCTCCACCTTCCCCTGAGCCATCCACTAGCCTGTTTGTCGCTTATTCCCTCCTGGAGCACTCCCCTGGCAGGAGCCGGAAGGCTCTTTTGGGATGAACGCGCTCATTCACCACCTCGAAACACTCTCTTTGCAAYGTACCCAGCCTACGGCCGCATCAGGAGCCCAAACCTTGAACCGTGCAGCTTTCCTGTAGGACCGCTCCATGCCATGGCRTGCTTCAACCCTGCTCTGCGAGGTCTCCTCGCCAGCCTGCGTCCTCACGGCAGGTTTATCAGACCACTTTAAGGTCTGACAGCAAATGCTGGGGTATTTGTTCCGCCCGCTGGTGCGGCTCACACGACCGGGCAGGGCATCTGGCCTCCCCCGTGCCACCGGGGACTTACTCACTTGTTCCAGGCGGCAGCTCCTCACCCAACAACAGCCCAAGTTTCGCCGCAGCTCGTTCCCCCCGCCGGATCTCGGGGGCCAGGGCTGCCGCCCCCCCCGCTAGGGCAGCCCCGGGCCGCGGCTGGCCGGGCGCTCGCAGCCCGGGCCGGGGTCCCGCCGCAGCCGGCGCTGGGAACCGGCGGGGAAAAGTCCCTCCCGCCGCTGCGGGTGATGTCTCGCTGCCCTGGAAAGTTGGTGGCGCGGAAAGGGTTACGGGAGAGCCCCGACCCGCCGCCCCCGGGCACCCCCGCCGCTCCGCACCGCCACCCCCCCACCCCCTCAAGCGCCCCTTACCTGGCGGAGCTCCGCGGCGGGCTCCCCCCCCGCATCCCCGGCGGGCCCCGCCGCGGCTCCTGGGGCGGGGGACGCCGAGCCCGGCCCGGGGGCGGCTGGCGGCGGAGCTCAGCGGGCCGCGCCGCGGGGTCTCATCCCTGCCGGCGGCCGCCCGCAGCCTGCCCTGCCTGCCTTGCCCTGCCCGCCTTGCCTTGCCTTGCCTTGCCTTGCCTTGCCTTGCCCTGCCTGCCCTGCCCGGGCGGGCAGCCGCCGCGCGGGGCCGCCTCTCCACGCCGCTCCGCTCCGCTCCGCGCCGCGCCGCGCCGGCGGCGAGGGGAGGGCGGGCAGGGGAGGGGGCTGCACCCGCTCTCCCCTCCCTCCTCCGGACCGCCCGGCAGCGCGCAGAGGCACCGGCAGCGCAGCGCAGCGCAGGGGCACGGGCAGAGCCGCCGCTCCGCTCCGCGCCGCCCCGCGCTGCCCCCGCCCCGCGCCGCCCGGCCGCCGGGCTCCCCGGCTTTGCGGGGGAGGAAACTCTCCGCTTCCTTTTTTTTCCTCCCCGAAGCGGCCCGGCCGGAGCGGGCAGAGCCCCTCCTGTCGTCCGGGGAGGTCCCGGTGGGGCTCCCCCCGGGAGACGTGTCCCCCCCCCCACGCTGGGTGTGGGCAGGGGGCACGGGGATCCCCGGGGACCGGGTCAGGCCACCTCGCAGGCGGGGGCTAGATGCGGGGCGGCGGGTGCCTCCCACCCTCCCCACGTCCCAGTTTTGGGGTGCAAGCAGCCCCTCCCCGGGGCCCAGCCGGGCTTGGTAGCGATGGCAGCGTGCATTTATTTGCTCATTTTCCCGTGGCCTTTGCTCACCAGAAAAACTACTGTCATGGGGACGGGTGCTCCAGCGCCAGGAATCCTCCCTGCGCTGCCACAGCCAGGGCTCAAACCAAAACCACCCTCGGCAGTGCAGGAACACTGACTGATGAGGCGGCAAGGTGCCATCCTGACCGCCTGGGAAGGTGGGATGGGGCAGAGGAAATGAAACACGGGAGGGTGTCAGGGCTGTTGAGGCGGCTGTGGTCTGATGGCCACGTTCCTCCCGGGTTCTGCTTCTGTTCGACCCCTCAAAACGGGTCGGACATTTACTTTTGGCAACTTTGAATGTTTCCCTTTTGTCCAGCGCTTGCCAACTAAGCTGCGTTTTTAGCACTTTAACGGCACCTCCGCTGAAATGGCAGCTGCCAACGAGAGCCAGCTTATGATTCCAGAGATGCTACAATGGATATTCATTTTTTATAGCCCCATTTTACTTTGTGCATGTTTGGTGCTGCCTGAGCATTATAAGGAATCACAGCAGTTTTCTTCTTATGTTCATGTGAGCAACACCCAGCTCCTGACAACCCCCCGAGCTCTGCAAGGAGCTGCCTCCCCAGCTCAGGGATTTCCCAATCTTCACCTCCAACCCTAGGATTCGCAAAGTGTAACTGCGGGGTTACGGTACCAGCATGTTCAACAGCAGCTCGGAACAACTTCGCTCAGCAGCGAGCGGGCTATGGGAAACAGCGGAGCCCAGGTCCCTGCGCTGCAATTGTGTCGAGAGAAAAATAAATCCCTGGGAACGCTGGTCTCGCCTCCGCTCTCAGAGGCCTGCCAGGCTGCGACAGCGAGTTCAGGGCTAGGAGGTTGCCTTTAAATCTCGGGAAGAACAACAGCAGAGTCGTCACTTTTGMTGTTTAGCATTTTGGACTTGCCTTTGCTGTTTTAGGAGGACACAGATCTTGTATGTCCAAAAATACCGGTATTTCTCAAGTCTTTTACAATATCCTGACAGCCCTAGCCCCCTTAACCTAATTTTAGAAAACTTTGTAGGGATTATATATTTATAAACAGTTGGTGCTTAAATATTATTTCCCTCACCATAGCAACAGCTCCCCATCGTAGCATTCGTTATATGGTGCTATTGCATTGGTGTATCCCTGTTTTGAGTGAGAAAGCCCTGAAGCCACTCTCTCCCGTGCCTGTTTTCCTACACCTTGCGAAGGACAAGGACTGAGGCTCCGGCCTGTCCTGACTCTCTTCCCGGAGCTGGGGAAGAGCCGTACTGCCGGCTGCTGCTGGAAACGCACCGGTGGCCCTGGGGTTTCCGTCATCGGTGTCCTCAGGTGTTGGCCATCCCCTTCCACAAGCTGCTGATTCATCTGCTGTGGCATAGCCGACCTCGTACCTACGGACCCGCAGCACCTTCACAATAGCCCTGAGTGCCACCCCTACGCGGCACCCAGGCTTTCGGCAGCTCCGGGTGCCCGTGATGTGCGCCTGATGTACGCTCGCACTTGCTGGGCCCCTCCAGCCAGCGGTGGGGAGTTGCTGGGAGCGGGCGTCCAGCTGGCCTGCGCCAGGGCTGTGCTCCACTCCCACTGGGGGCCAAGGCGCTGGAAGTGCAGGAATGGCAGGATTTCAAGGAGTTTGGCCAAGCGGGGCATAAACCAGGCTGGGAGGAAATCAAGGGGCTCACGGTAAGAATATGAGAGCAGACGGGCACCTGCATGCTTCCCAGTCTTTCCAAAGAGTAAGGATTTGCTCCTCTCTCAGACACCAGCCCAGAAACAGGCTGGGCACTCAGGTACCTCCAAAGTCCATCTGCAAAATTCCAGGGTGCCCCACAACTTGGAGCAGTTCCGGAGCTACCTGGACACATACCTCCTGGTGCTGGGGGTTGTCCCYCCACCTGCGGGAGAGGCACGGGCACCTGGAGAACTTCCAAACGTCAGTGATGCGCATTGAGTGTCTACACAACACTTGGGCTTAAAATGGTGATGTTGAACCCGGGGCAGTCAAGGTAACGTGGCCATAGAGGCTGTCTCATACGAAGGAAAGAAATTTGAGAGAACGATGCAAAAAACAAGGAATAAAAGCAGGGTTGAAGGACAAACAGATGCTTCTGATAATTTCATCTGGGCATGATCACATTTTCTGATGCTCCCTGGTATTTCAAGCGTTAATCTAGAGAGATGCTGTCAGTTTGAAAGTTTACATATTATAGCTCTGTATCTCTGACCGATGAGTATTAAAATATTAATTAGGCTCCGTGGTGTGTGTTGGTGGTCAGTTTGCCTTTCAGAGGGAAGGACTGCTGTGGCTGTACCTCACTCTCATCAAGAAAACTTGCSTCTGTTTAAAAGGCATCGTTTTTCCCCTGCGTGGCTCTAGGCGGGAGAGCAGAGAGGCTGCTGGTGACTTGGAAAGTCAAAACAGCTCACTTTTAAAATTTTCATCTGAGCCCAAATGCAGTTTGAAAGCATCCAGTTTCCATGCTCTCCAGCAACAGATTTCTGCGAAGGCTTTGTATTTTCTCCTCTTGAGTTATGGTTCAAAAAATCCACCTTAACAACATAATCTGCTTGGGAATATATGTAATAAAATACCAATGTGGCTGTTAAGGTGATATGAAGGTTACTGTTCTAATCACTCAAAATGCAGTCAGGAGCACAGTTACAATTCTCACAGTAATCTGGCCACATTACATCCCCCGTACATCTTGCGAAACACCGTTAACATAAAGAGCAATGTATTAAGGCACATAAATTTAAAGGCAGACTAATAGAAAATACTGTTTGTGCGCTTAAGCACGGCATTTTGAGAGCCTGTGTCAGATGGTACTGTAGCGTYTGTAAACCCACCTGCATGCTACGGTTTTTCTGCCGGAGGAGAGGAGGCTGCAGCGCCGGTGTGCCGCTCCGGCTGGCCCCCGGCAGCGGTGGAGGTGTCCCCCCCCAGCCTGGCCAAGACTTTCCGCGCTGGAAAGAAGCATCGCTGAGGGCCAAGATGATAAAAACTTTGCGGCTGCCCCGCGGGCCAAGTACGCGCCGAGGATCGCGAGGTACGTCGCAGAGAAAGAGCTGCTGTTTCGGGCGGCAGCTTGGCTTCGGGGGGGGGGCATTGCAGCAGGGTGGGAGCAGCGGGAGGGCTGTGCCCCAGCGGGGGCTGCCGCCGCCTCTCCCCGGCCCCGCGGCTCCCTTTGCAGGGTTGTGGGGTGCAGGAGTCCCCGTGAGGGGTTTCTGAAGCCTGTCAGAGGGTGGCTGGTGCGCGGGACCGGCGGGGTTACCGACATCATTCCTACGCCCCGTAGGAGTGCCAGTCGAGATTTCTCACAGAGTGATTTTTGGATCACCTTGATCTTAAGGGACARAGTCTGGAATATTTTGGGGCCGCTTGACTTTCAGAAGATGTCCTCTCTCATTGGCCATCACGTAGAAGCTTTAACAAAAGACTTCAGACTTGACGTCCTTCTGTAGTTCAGAAGCRGTGATAAACAGCTCATGCTATAATCCCTTCTCTTGAGGAGCTTATAAACTCCCTGTGTGCGGGACCGGTAATGTAGCCAAGGATGTGTTTATTTACCCCAGCCTGTCACTCCTTTTTGGTTTTCCTTCCAAAGAGCYGCGACAAGTCGATATAACACGTAACGTGAAGGAAATGAGTGAGGGCAAAAGTAACCATCTCAATGTTATGTTGTTACTTCGATATATTTACGGCATTAAAACAGATCAGTTTTAAATTGCTGGGTGGGGGAAGGGAGATTGTCCTCCTCTCTACAAAAATAAACACGATCAACTATCCATGTGTAAAATCCCAGATTTTAAGGGCCAAATAGCCGTTGCGACTGTTCAGCCTTGCCCCYGTGGGTGACAGGCTACTGCCTGGTACCCAGTAATTCCTGCGTCAGAGCCGTCGGCGGGGCGCAGGCACACCTTCGTCTCAGGAGGGATGCCATCGCTGCTGTGGGTGAGTTGTACCAGAGCTTGATGCGCCTGACGATGAAACGTGCCCTTTATTTCTAGTCTGGAGGCGTCAAGTTTTGGCTTCAAGCCACTGGATTGCATTATGCCTTTGCCTATTAGATTAAAGAGCTACCTACTATCTGAACTATTTCTCCAGTGTAGGTATTAATAGATCATGATCAAGGCACACCTTAACCTTCTCCCTGAGAAGTTAAATAGACTAAACTTCTTTCTCTCTCGCAACAAAGCAGGGGTTTCTGGGCTTTTCATCATTCCTGCTGGTCTCTCCAGCCTGCCCGATGTCTGTTTGGAAACACGGACCCCACAAGTCAGAGAGCATCCCGGGACTGACCGCAGGAGATCGTACCTTGGCTCAGCACACCTACGAGCAATTAGCCCGCCATGATCCCCACACCCTTGTCACCAGCCTGGGCTGATGGCTGTCTTAGCATCCCATCTTACTCCCAAGAAACCCCCCAGGAAAAGGTCAAACCTTACAAGCTCCTGGGGTCTGCGTTACTCCTGGCACAGAAAACAACATAAATGAGATGCAGTGCAGTTCTCCTGCACTGCCCCCAGCCACATCCATCCCTCCCAGGCTCGTTTCCACCTCCCTTGAGGTGAGCTCAAGAGGGAAAATCACCTCCTGATGGAGACCCAAAGCCAGTATCAAAAGCCGTACTGGACTTTCACATATCATTGTATTTTTGTTTTCTTCTCTAAAAGCGTACGTCAGGCTTCATGGTGGTAAACATGCCCCATAAATCACGCTGTGGCCAAGTCAACACTTTTATGTGGCCTTTCTCTTTTGTAGTCCCATTTTCTTGGGACTTCAAAATACAGTAGTAACTTTAAAGCAGATTCTGGTATTTTTAATAAAAATCATTCACATATTGTGAATTTATTGTGGCTATTTACTAAGAGACTCCATGTTTCACTGGAGTGAGAAAAAGGAGGTTTGTGAAAGTGTCAGTAAAAAACCAGAGAATAAAAGTCTGGTTAAATAGCAGTCTGCCTTTGGGGCAAACCCCCCTGACAAGTCCTGTGCCACTGCCTCCCCCGCCGGTCCCGTCCAGCCGCCCCGGCTGGCCCAGGCAGGTAGGAAAACCCTCAGGAAACTATTTCTCAGGGCTGCTTGGTGGCATCGGGTACATGGTTGCTTTGATCCCATAATGAATGACAGGGCTGTCAGAGCCAGCCGTGTGTGCCACCTCCGTGCCGTGCCGGGGTAAGGTGCTCTGCATTCGTACACCTGTGTGTCTTGAAAACTTCTGCAAGTGGCTGAAGAGTGGCATTTTTTTTAATCACGGTGTAGCAAAGTGAGATCTTAGGGAAGGGGAAGGTGACTTGATTGTATAAAACCTCTGAGCAAGTTGGTTTTACCCATTCATGCTCCCATACGTGCAAACACCAAGATGCGTGTCCCACAGGGWTCTCCAGGATCTCTCTCCCATGACSTGSAGSACAGGGGTGTCACCACCYGGCCTGATCGGACCAGGGGGTTGTAAAGGTTTTGAAATTCCCTCGGGCTAAATTAAGGTGAAACGACACCAAAYGATAGGTTAAGTGTTTTATCTAAGGCAGAAGCAAGCTGAACTGGGAAAGCGTTACAATAAACAACCCGAACTTAGAAAGCCGAGCGGTGGGCAATGTGGGTTCTATTGAAGATTTAGAAGAAGAAAAGGAAAGAGAGGAAAAGAGAGAAAGAGAGAGAGAGATAGAGAGATATCACCGCCCTTGGATCCCGCGATGACGACGATGACGGGTGCAGCGATCCTCCGGTGGCGGGCGCGCGCCGGCTCCTTGGGTTGGGGCCTTTTTATCGTCGTCCCCTCCCTCTCGGTTGCGTCAGCCACGTAGTTTCTCGAACTTTTCGCGCGGGCGCTGTTGTGGAGAGGGGTGGTCGCGAGGGGTCTCTCGGTGGTCTTCAGGTGGTCGCGAGCCCCTTCCTCAGATAATCTCTGTATGACCTTTTGCCGTGTACGGTGAGATGTCCGGCTTGGGCAGAACAGGGAGCTGCGCACCCTCCCGCACGCC
Organism: Oceanodroma leucorhoa; assembly: GCA_030449065.1. NCBI lineage: Eukaryota > Metazoa > Chordata > Aves > Procellariiformes > Oceanodroma > Oceanodroma leucorhoa. The sequence continues at coordinate 2,647,074 of JASVER010000065.1, forward strand.
CTGCCTGCCCTGTGTTATCCGGCTCCTCATCTGCACCTTATCGCTGCTATGCAGGACCCATTTACAGCAATGTTTGAGGCATCAGCTTCACCTTAACARCTCTTTCAGTCTCTCACACCACTCCGTGACTCAAAYATTGTCTGTATAATCTTCATCCAAAAGCGGTGACTCTCACATAACGGATAGAGAATAAAGAGGATAGAGAAGATGAAAGTCGCGAGATCATACATTTTACAATAGCGAGGCCAATCATCAAAACAAGAACCCGCAGCTTAACATCATAGCAATACTTAAAAGCCAATTTCCCCAACCAGTAAGTCCCAGTGAATTCAGGAGAGAGCCAGGATCCAGGGCTCCAGCCGTTAAACCAATCCTTCGGCTGCATTGCTTGGAAAAGCTCTCGGGTTTGCTCTGACACTTCTTTCATCTTCTTTCATGCTTCTTCTATCGTGGTAGTTGTGTTGTGTATGGTGAGGCAGCATTCTCCATCGGTGAGATTTAATATTCCACATACCCCCTGCTCTTTTAACAATAACATATATAAAGCTAGTCTGTTTTGTAAAGTCATTTTAGACACCTGTTGAATCTGTACATTCACTTCCCCAAAAGCATAATGGGTCCAATTGCTTAAGATGTGTATTTGCCAGGTTAGATTTTTCTAAGATAAACTGGTGTCTTTTAAGGATTACATATGGGGTAAATATATTTTCTAACATTAAAGATGTTTTCATACCCCAGGTATAATAATGAGGTATTTCGACGCCATGCACCGCCCATTCGGGTCGTGCTTGAGGCCCATTATTTTCTCGGCACCTTCTGAGGCATTGAGAAATGGAACATCCTAGAAGGACACATCATAGGAATTCCTATTCCACACCGTAATCCAGCGTGTTTTCTCACATTAAGATGGGAATATAGTTTTCCATCTGAACATCCCCATAATGTTCCTTGTGAGGCAGGATATCATACTGTAAGACATTGATACTTATCGTCTCTGGGTACCCAGGCACCCTGTAGGTCCTCATCCCACAGGTTTCAGTGTTCCAGACCATGGCTTATGGGAATATCGCACCTAAGGGCGATTCTTCCCGTTTTCCAGGTTCCTTTACACCTTTTGTCCAAATTTTGGAAACCCCGGGAAGGGTATCCCCAGCAAGTACACATATCTCGTATAAGGGTTCGGCATTCAGGGATATACCATGTTTTAATAGGGGTGCTCAAAAGGTTCTATTTCAGGAGGTGGAGGCCAGTAGGGGATTTGGGTGCATGATATTCTATCAGGATCCTTACAGTGAGTTTGGTTCCACCGTTTACCTGACACATCATGTATATTCATCAAATCTTCAGGACAAGGAAATGTTGGCAATTGAAGCGGAGCCCAATCGGAAGGAGTGTATGGATCGCTTATGTTYCATCTATGTTCCAAAGATTGGTCCATTTTACTGGAGGAATTTGATAAAATACATCCCAATTCATTCTCCAATCCCCCTTCAAATTAAAAGCATTGTTATGTTGACTCTTGAACAGAGCTTTTACTCTGCCCCATGTGTAATTGGTGGTACAATTATTAATGACTGTATACAATTTACCTTCCAGCAACTTGGAGAGGTTAAGATTAACCATAGAGAAGCCAATACCTTCTTCTGAAGATTTGGGAATTGGGACACAAACTCCTTGATCAGTATGATTCCAGACGCGCACAAATCCTTGAATTAATTCCCAGGCAACATTTGGAGACTCATTTCCTCTCCCCTCACCAAGGATGGCAAAGGTGAGGAAAAGGGTTTTCCAAAGCATCGTGCTCTATTATAGCTTACAAAAGCAACAAAGGGAATTACACAGATAATATAAATAATCACTAGGGCTAATAATATAAACATATGGTCTGTCTGCAATGACCTGCAAAATACACAGAACAGGAACAAAACAAGTTTAAAAGGACGGTACAATCCATCTAGTATTGATTCGATGGTCTCCTCCGTGGGTGTCGGTTGCTATCCAGGCATAGAGGTTAAGCGGAGTTTTTAGGGTTAAGGGTACCTCCCCTGCTGTTGGTAAGTCTAACAAAGCAGGTTGCCCCAGATAGTGGAGTGGTTTCACTGAATTTGTCGTTTCCTTTTTCCCCATTTCCTTTTTACCCGGGAGTAGGGAGGGAAGTTTGGGAAAAAATGCAGTGAGCCTGGGACATCCATTTACCCCCCAGCGACTATTCACTTTTGCTACAGCATCCGGGAGTCGTGCAGGCCACCCGGAATCGTGGGGTCTAAGGACACGTTTCAGCAATCCGTTTGTTCCTTCCACTATCCCATTAGCTTGAGGATAGTAGGGGGTATGAAATATCCATTGCATCCCCTCGCCTTCTGCTCATTCCTGAACCACYCCGGCAGTAAAGTGGCTACCGTTATCTGAGTGGATCGACTGGGGTTTAGGCAGGTGACTAAACCCTTCAGCCCTTTCACCGTGTTGTCCCCCGTTGCTCTCACAACAGCCTCAGCCTGGGTAAGTCCCGACACCACTTCCACCCCGACAAGAACATATTGCTTCCCGTCTGACTTCTTAAAAGGTCCTAYGTAATCAGTTTGCCAAGTCTCCCAGAGTCTCTTCCCGTTTCRTAAGTGGAGAGGGGGTTCTTGCAAGGGGTGCCTTTCTAATCGGGTACGGCACTGACTACAAGCAGAAACAYTTACAGCAATGTTTGAGGCATCAACTTCACATTAACTCTTTCAGTCTCTCACAAGGGGATGCTGGTCACTGGGTCCTCCCTGTGTCTCCTACGTTCCTCTTGCTGGGCAATGAAGAACTAGTTTTTTGGGTTGATCTTGTCTGTCTGTTCCGAGTTGTCTTTTGCGACTACGTTCCTGCTGGGTTAGCAGAAAGTAATAGCACTCTGGTGTCTTCTGCTAACACGGCATCTGTGCTGGGGCTTATCAGACCTGGGCTTGGTGGTGCTCAGCTTCATTAACTGGAAACGCATCCTCAGTTATGAATACAGCCATTCTTTTAGCCCTCGTTCTGCTGTCCCACCAGCACATACACACATGAGCTTGCATTTGTCCATCATTCATACTGTTGTAAAAATCACCAGATTTGATTATAGTGGAAATAGAGTGTTGGAATATTGTGAGTTGAAACTTGTAACCATAGAACCCTCATCAGGTCGTTACTGTTTTGTATTAATAAACTAATGGAAACTGGATGAGAACAATGGAGAATTGAATGGAGGGATTATGTTTGAATCTTGTAACTTTAGAAACCATATTAGTTAGTTATTATATTTGTTAAGTTTTGTGAAGCTAAGGAAACCTGTCATGGAAACCTGTTGTATGTCAGTGATGTCACTTGGAGACCCCCCTTATCTTTTATTTTGATTTGAATATTAAGAATTGGTGACCAATGATTGTTTTAGGATATGAGTATTGATGAAGCTATGTAATCAAGGAAACCAATCAATGTAAAGGTAATATGCATTTTTATGTTAAATAAGTTATGTAATAACAACTTGACAAAAAAAGTGTATAAAAGCTGGTGAATTTTAACGCAAGGGGAACACGCTTGAGGAGGAGCTATSCCCYGTGTTCCCGGCGCCGAGAATAAAGAATGCCTGCCTTTTAACACTACCTTGGTGTTACGAGGTTTATTCCCGATTTCGGTGACAAAACCAGTCTTAATATTTCCATTAAAAGCCTCCACAAAGGCTGAGAAGGGGAACAGCCTGCCACCTGCTAGGGCTGTAGGGGGAAATGAGAAGCCCTCCTTGCTAGCTGCCCCAGCCTGGGATCCTGGGCACGGAGAAGCCGGCTCTGCTCGGCCTCGGAGCAGGTCTGTCCCAGTACCCTGGAGTTTTGGGTCCAGCTAATTTCCAGTTTTGGAAAAAGAAGGATGCAAGGTGTGGTGCTGGTTGTTCTTATTGTTACTTGCAATGTTTTGGGTTTTTTTTAAGTTGCTCTGATGTTGGTATGGCCACGGCCACCACATCTGATAGGGATCCCCTCAGAGCAGGGGGACCTTGGGAGGAACCAGCCAGTCCCCAGGGAAGATGGGRAGGCTGCTGGATCCTGTTTGCAGCACTTGAGACTAGAGAAAAGTCTGGCTAGAGGGCTGTAGCCCTGTCCCGAGATAGTTGTGCCTCTRTCCCAAGTCGGGGGATCGCACATGGCGAGGGGCACGGCTGCCAAAGGGGTGTGAGGGAGCGGGGTGCTCGCAYGGGCAGGGGCTGCCTGCCTGGCCACAGAGCAGCAGGAGGCAACAGGACCCCCTGTACCCCCAGCCCTGACCCAAAGAGGCAAGGGTTATGGTGCAGGGCCCGGGGCAGCGGTGCTCCGTGCATCCCGGAGCCGTGCCTCTGCCGGAGAGCCAGGCGTGGCCCACGCTGRCAGCAGGCACAGCACCCGCTGCGCCTTCCCGGCCCTTTTGATGTGGGTGTTATGCTTCTGCGAAGCCTTGAATTAGCCCTCATTAAGTCCCTGGGGCAGTAGGAGGTGACAGTGGAGTCTCTCATTTCATCCTAAATTGCCCAAAGTTCACAAAGTCTCCGCAGGAGCCTGCAAGCACTCAGGATGCACGTGAGTTAGTGTCATTCCCGCTGCGAGCCCGGAAAGCACCCYGAGCGTCTGCCTGTCTCTGTAAGGATGGGTCCCCTGTCCATCCCCAAGGACACCCTGTCTCCTCCAGTTGCTGCTTGCAGGGTGCAGTAAGCTGTGCCCTGAAGCCCCCCGCAGCGAGCCCTGTTGGGTACAAGCCCCGTGCCACCTCCCCAAACCACCACGGCAGCCGCGAGACGGGGAAACGGCTGCCCCACCGGCGGGCACGCACCCCTCCTTGCCAGTGCTCAGGACCACCCTGGGAGCAAAGAGGGTGAGCCCGCTCCCCACCGAGCCTGTGCTGGCAAAGGTRGGGAGCTGCTGCTTCACCCTGCCCCGACCCCCCCGACACTGCACCTGTGGTTGGCAAAAGCCTCCCGGCTCCGTGGTCAGGAGAGAAATGGTTGTTGCCATCTGACAGGTCACCACGGAATTAATTGTACCTTTTACACACCTCTTGGGTGCTGTGGGCCGGGAGAGGCCGGGAGGCTTTGCYTCCAGCCCGCTGCCCTCCCTTGCAGGGTACGGCCCAGCCTGGGGCGGCTGGCCCCGCGCGGCTGCAGGTGCCGGCTGCGATCCTCGGATGTCTTGGGGCCAGCTTCCCCGGGCAGGCGTCCTTCCTTCCTCTGTTTTGCGTGTTTACTGGTGGCTGCAGGAGCTTAATGTGTGTTAACTGGTGGCTGTGGGACCTCAATGTGGAGAGCCAGGCAGAGCTGGAGTCCTGCCACGGCTCCCTCCCCAGCTGGGCTGGGTCCCTCTCCCAAGGATGGGGAGAGCAGAGAGCACGGGGAGCGTCCAGCAGCTGCTTTCGGAAGGGTTGGGGTGGTGGTGGTCATCCTGAGCAGAGCTGCAGCATCGCCCTGAAGGGCTGGGGCCAGGCTTGCACGAGAAAGTCGGCTCTGGGGAGCCCAACTAGATGCAAGGCTGCGCCGGGGTGATTTGGCAGGGCGAGAAGGGGGTAGGAGGATAAGCCTCTCTTTTTTGGGAGCTCCAGAAGCGCATGCCGAGCCCCTCGTCCTCCTGCAGCTCCCGGCTGCGGGCAGCGTTACAAACCAGCCTTTTCACGGGGGCCTGGGAGGTCGGGGCTGCCAGTGGCCAGGCATGGGGCAGGCCAGCCCCCGCCGCCGGCCGGGAGTGTGGGGCACCCGCCGCCCTCAATGCCGCCTGTGTCCCTGCCTCCACCGCTGCCGACAATGAGCCTTTTCAGGGAGCCGGGACCAGCAGAGCCGTGGCAGCCCTGCCCGCGAGCACAGGCAGCGGGGTGAAGCGGGCTGCAGGCAGCGTGCTCGGGGTCCCTAGGAGTCGGGGTCCCCTCCTACAAACCCGGGGGCATCTCCCACACCAGCCCTGTCGCCCCGGTGTTGCAGCTCCCTCTGCTCTTGGGCACGCGGGTTGCTCGGTATTCGTGGCCTTCCCCTGCAAACCGGGCTGGGAAGGAGGGTGGAGGGTTGGGGCTTTGGCCAAGATGCTGATAGGGAGTCCAAGATGGTCCCCATGGGGACACGAGGGCCATGTGAGAGCTGGAGGTGGCTGCCAAAGAGCCCACAGCACCGTGGCACAGGGCTGAGGCGTGCCGGCTGGGGTGCGCTGGGGTGTCTGCTGCAGGCTGCCTGCTCTGGGTACCCGTGGCTGCTGCTGTTGGTATCTGAGCATCGAAATCCCGGATTAGCTCTGTCATACGGATTGAACAGGTGCCTTCCAAGGTCACCCAGCTCCCTGAGCCCTCCTGCCCGCCTCGTGTGCTCCCTGCCCCTGCTCAGGGCTTGCCCACACTCCTGGCTGCAGCTTTTCAGCCTCCAGCGCTGGCTGCTCTGACAGCTCTGCTGGAGGGGGGAGAGGGGAGCAGCTCTTGTCCCCACAGGGCACCTCTTCTGCTGAGCCTGCATGTCGGCRCTGCTTCTCCTCCAGGCGTAATGCTGGAGCTGATCCCCAGGCTGCTGACCCAGCACAGGGACAGGGGCAGGCAAGGACACTGGCTGGGGCAGGGATGCTGGCTGCTCTCCCCAGAGGAGGGCGAGAAGATGCCCTGGAGCCTCTCGGGCCAGAAGCAGTGAGCAGGCAGGGTCTCAGGGCCAGGACCTTTGCACTCTGCACAGGCACTGCCTGGCTCCACTACGACACGGCCACGGGGAAGGTTTATGGGCTGCACAAGTGAATGTCAGTATAGATTTGTGTTCGTGCACTGTTCTCACGGCATCCAGCAGCACGTCTCAGGACTGTCTCAGGGCCTGATCCTTCCCTGAGGAGCGTGGTGAGATGGCATGCAGTGAAGCTGGAAAGAAGACAGGGTCATGGATGGAGGAGGAGGCGGCGTCGTGAGAGGCCAGCTGGGGCACGGGGGCCTTGCTGGCTCCSCAGGTGGGCTTGAACTCTGCATTGGAACACCGTGGGGACTCGATACTGGAAGTTTTATGTCTTGAGCCCTTTTGTAGCCCCACATGTTTCAGGCTCTGACTCTATCCTTGYTCTTCCTCAGTGGCTTCTCCTGCTGTCCCAGGCAGCTGTCAAGCTCCTTGCTTGCACCTTCTGGTTTGATTTTGGTGGGCCACTTGCTTTTTCTGCTTGTTCTTTTGTCATGCCTGTTTTAGAGCTGTATTGATTTCTCTCTTTGCGTGACTTCCACAAAAGCTGCTCTTTGCTCCCAGCTGGGGATGCTGCTTTTTGCCATCCCTTCTCTTCCCTTTGAAAACGCTCGGCCCGTGAACCTGTACAAGCAAGAAGACACCTCAAACCCCCAAGTATGGGCAGATGAAAGCCTGGATGTAGTCCCCAGTGTAAACTACAGCAGTTCTGGGCCTGCTGTAGTTTAAACAGCCTCCTCTGAGCTGCCTGTGCCTCATCTACAATCCACCCCCTTCCTGCTAGAGCCGATCCAGAAAGGCAGYAGTTCTGTGGGAGCCAAGGGGGGATATTTCAGGTTTGATGAAATTGCCCTTTCCCAAGGCRTGCACTGGATGCCATCCCATCTCACTACAACTTTCACCTGCCCCCATGCTAGTCCGGGACCCAAAGACCCTCCTGCAACCTCTTGGGGATGGAATCGGAGACCACCATGGTRCCTGCAGAGTCAGGGTTTCTGCTGACCTCCTGTAGCCTTCTGGGGAGGGGAGCTAGGCAGGRACTTCAGGCACCTACAGGTCCCAACTGTTAGCCACCCCCTTTGCCAGACGAAGGGATGGAAGTGAGAAGCTGCCCCACTCTGAGAAGGATCGTGGCTGGGGCTCCCAAGGGAAGGGACAAAACCAGCCKCCTGGCTGGACCCGGCTGGAGATGCCAGTGCTGCGGGAGAACATGTGGATTGCCCGTGGCCTGCTGGAAAGTTGTCCCCTCTTCCTCCTCCCCCAAAGCAGAAGCCCCCTGAAGCCCTGGGGGTGGCAGGCGAGGAGGCTCATTGCTTTCCCCCCAAGCCGGGGCAGCCCGAACCTCCTGACGGTGGGGTTGCATCCAACACGCACAGGCCCCATCTGCTCCGGCGCGATGTCGCCTGTCCCTGCTGCCCCCTCCACTCTCCCCTCTCCCCCCTGCGCTCTCTGCTCCTGCGCTCTGAGCAGAGACGACAGGCCAGGCACCTTTAAARCTTAATGCAAAACTAATCTGTCAGCCATAAACAAATGGCAAAGGCTTTAGTGCATTTTCTGCCCGTTTTATTTGGCATCCCCAGCGGAGGGTGCGTGCCTCCCCTCTCTGCCGAACGAGCTCTGACCCGTCGGCACCGTGGTCGGAGCACGGCGCTGGTGGGGCGAGAGGGGGTCCCCCAGGGAGGCGGTAAGGGGGAAGGTTGGGGGGGTTTGCAATGGAGGGAGCCCCTGCGCACGCCCCGTGAGCGGGCTAAGGCGTGGAGGCTGACACAAGTGGCTGCTTCTGGCTGTGAGAGGAGACCTTCAAAGAATATGCCGCCACCAACCTGAGCCCAGGCAGGGTTTAGCCTGGGAAAGGTCTGGGGCCACCCTCAAAGTGTGTGTGGGGGGCAGGGGGTTAGGGCCACAGGAAAACTCAGGCTGGAAGGGCCACCACAGGAGGTCTCAMRKCCAACCTCCTGCTCAAAGCAGGGCCAGCTATGGGGTCAGACCGGCTTGCTCAGGGCTTTATCCAGTTGGGTCTTGCAAAACTCCAAGGATGGAGGCTGCCATGACATCTCTGGGCTTCTTCTTCTCAAACAGTGCCACCAGGCCCAGTTCCCGGGACTGTGAACTGTGKGGGGAAAGTGGGCCTCTTGCTGCCYGGGGGAGGGCAGGGTGAGGCATGGGAAGGGACAACTCCTGGTTGGCATGGTGGCCATGTTTCATGTCTTGCTCGGGAGCAGGGGTAGAAGGATGATGGATCTCTACAGCTGCAGGTTGAAACTGAGAGCAGGATTCGAGGTTGGGCATGTCCTTGGCAKGGCTGAGGCAATGGATGGGCAATATGCGCCTCTGGGGAGCCCCACCAGTGTCCTGGGGCACGGCATCCAGCCTAGGGTGGGTTGCCAGAGAGAGACTGGGGCAGTTTGTAGAAAAACAGGGGAACAGGCTGGAAAGCTTGTGTGTGAAGAGAGATTAAAAGAGCCTCATGTCTGTCTTGGCTAGGTGGAGACAGGGTGGCAGGGTACAAATACCCAGGGGAGGAGGGAGAAGAGGGATGAAGCTAGAGAGAAAGGGGTGGAAGTGCGTGGGAAGCTGCCTCATAATCCCAGGTCCGAGGCTGCAGGATGGTCCCTGGGAAGGAAGTGGAAAGCTTTCACATCAGCCTGGACAAAACTCCTGGGGGAATCGAGCGCCAGCAAGCTGCCGGGGAGCTGCGTGCCACAGGGGTGCACGTGGTGTGGCCTCTCCCCGGACTGCTCTGGGCAGAGCGGCAGTGAGGACCGGGTGACATCTCTAGAGGACTCTGATCTTCACGTGACACCAGTGACTCACCGGCACCTCAGAGCTAAGTGGCAGCCAGCACGTGCTGGCTGAGAGGTCTGTCCCCAGGAGGGAGCTGCTCAGAGGGGACGTGCATGAGCCGGTCCCTTGGGATGTGCCACGAGGGCGGCAGAACTCCACTGCCGGCTCCRCTCAGCCCTGGCGAGCAGATGAGAGCCTTCTGCACGCATAGACAGTGTCAAGTCACCCCAAAAAGCATCATCTGAGAGCCAAGGCTGTTCATCCTTCCCTGCTTGTCCAAACCAGCAGGATCCACAAACAGGAGCCTGCAGGGCCTCACCGCCACTTAGCCCTCTGGTCATCAGGTGCTTCTTCAAAAATGTTGATTTAGGGTCATTTAAAGCTCTAGATCAGAATTGACATCTGAATATCTGCTTATATCTACACAGTCAACATGTAGATGCACATTTAATATTAGCATGCACATAGAAATGCAGCAATTCAATATAAACTAAATACCGGTGCATTATACTAAGTGCATATTAATSCCAAGTGCTTCGTATTTCTGCATAGCTGTGTACTGAGTGTGCGGTGAGGTATTTAAATTTGTAGTACCTATTACTACTGACTCATGTTAAGTCATATATTTATCAGAATCGGTTTTTTGGCATATATAATATACCACAAGAAGCCTTCTAAAATCTTTTTTCCCCTAGTTAACATGTCTGTGATACCAGGTCAGCGTGGGTCAAATGTTTAGCATGTCCTGTGCCTGCACTAAGCACCTGAAGAGAAGACCATTTTATTTTTGGCACGATGTCAAATTGGGCCCACTTGATGCCTGTCATCTAAAGAGCAAGGATGGATGTCACCGCGATGGGTGAGGCTCTGAAATAGCAATGCCACCTCCTCCCCCACGGGCACATCCCTGCCACGGCGCTGGCACAGGAGGTGTTACTGTGGAAATCTCGGAGGTGGAAGTATTGGGATTTCCCTGCTGTCATTTTTATGCTGGATCAATCAGAGCAAACGCTGTTGTAATTATTTCTTTACTGTACTCACGTGGCAGAACAGCGTGTTTGCCCGCTTCTCCCCCCAGAGCACGTGTCCATTGACATGGGGGGCAGCGGGGGCTCGAGCTGCTCCAGGGGATCTGCCGGCCAGGGAAGGAGGGATGGGTGAGTGGGGCTGTGGGCACGGGGGCTCGGGAGGGCAGCTCCAGCCCTGACCTCGCTGCAGGAGGGCTGTACAGCAAAGCCCTGCCCTGCCCAGCTGCCAGGCAGGGTTTGCAGGAGAGCAGCACCGGGAGTGCAAGCAGTGCCCAGCCCTGCTGCCCCTTCTCCAGAGAAGGGCAACGAGGCTGGTGAAGGGTCTGGAGAACAGGTCTTATGAGGAGCAGCTGAGGGAAATGGGGTTGTTTAGYCTRGAGAAGAGGAGGCTGAGGGGAGACYTTATYGCTCTCTACAACTACCTGAAAGGAGGCTGTAGAGAGRCRGGTGTTGGTCTCTTCTCCCAAGTAACAAGCGATAGGACGAGAGGAAATGGCCTCAAGTTGTGCCAGGGGAGGTTTAGATTGGACATTAGGAAAAATTTCTTCACCGAAAAGGTAGTCAGGCATTGGAACAGGCTGCCCAGGGAAGTGGTGGAGTCACCAACACTGGAGACATTCAAAAAACGTGTGTATGTGGCGCTTCGGGACATGGTTTAGTGGGCATGGGTGCTGGGTTGACGGTTGGACTCGATGATCTTAAAGGTCTTTTCCAACCTTAATGATTCTATGATTCTATGAGATGCTGCGCAAGAAAGCCCCTGCCTCGAGGAGTGGAAACAGTCAAAGAGTGGGAGAGAAACTCAAGAGAAGCACCACCTGGGAAAAATCCCAGAGTAAGGAATAGGCTTCAGCCTCAGAAACTTTATGGTCTCAGGCAAAACCATTCAAGCGCTGGGCAAAAGCTGGCCCCATCCTCTCTCACACGCCTRTGCCCCTGTGCTGGGCTGCTGGGCACTCCCAGCCTCCCCGCTGCCCTCGGGCAGAGATGGGGCACCGCACTCCCCCCCAGCAGTCTATAACCCATACTGCAGCCCTGGTGGGGGGGTCCAGGACGTGGCAACGAGAATGGATTTAGCTGCCTGTGGTCCAGCACGGTGGTATTCAGACTGTCCYGTCTGCCACAACTTCTATCCCCGAGGATCCCAGGTGGTGCCCGTGATGCAGGGCAGCTCCATGGACCTTGTTGGTCTTAGGAGAGTTTGAATCAGCAAAGCTCCAGCCCCACAGCGCAGTCACGCAGAGCCAAGGTGCGAGCACGTCTGGGATTCAGCAGAGTAACTGCTTTGTCCCAGCTGCCTTCCTCGACCGCTGTCTGGAGAAGTGAAGGATAATGTGCTCAGGCGGTGGGTGATGGATGGCAGGGTGARTCCTGAGACGAGGAGACGGATGGTACCGCTTGCAGGAGGGGCGGGAGGGAGGCTGAAGGCAGCCCACGGTCGCTGGAGCCATGCAGAACCGCTGACGCGGGGGTTACGGACCCTCGGCATTGCAGCAAGGTCCCGGGAGGCTGGGGTGCGGGGAAGAGGCATGGCTGCAGGGTGGGGAGGAGGTGGAGAAGCAGAGTTGCTTGGGTTAAGTTGCCTTTGCATCTTCCACCTCGTCCCTGTCCTGGGAGGGTGGGATGGGGTGGGAGAGGAAGGAATACCACCATCCTGTGCCCACTGCTGCCTCAGGGAAATAGGCTGCCGTGATCTGCACCCCTGGGTGAGTCAYTGCCACATTTGTCATTACCAGGTTAGCTGAGGCGTCGGGTTGCAGGAGGCAGTGGCTCTCGTCCGCCCCTGGAGAGAGCTGAGCCGACCCCCTCCACGCTGAACCCCAGAGGGGCGAAGCACCGTCACCGGTGGAGGCAGGAGGAAATCCCAGGGGAGACAGTGTGACAAATCATCTCTGCACAGACCCCGTGGAGTCTGTGCCTCCAAAGTCCCTGCGGGGATGATGGCACCTGGGAGCGGTAGAAATATCAGAGGGGTTGCTTAGAGCCCGCTCCCAGCACCTTGTCCCTGCGGGTGCTGGAGGTGTGGGAGTCACGGGGGGTCAGGGTCTGTCCCGCAGCGCTGGGCTGCTCTGGCATCCCCATCTCAGCTGCAGAGAGCAATCTCCTGCCACGGAGGGGCTTCCTCCCCGGGGTACAGAAACACCAGCGGCTTGTAAAGAGGGGGGGGGGGAAAGGGAAGAGCAAAGAGGTGGCAGCCTCAACCACCTTCTCAGGCAAGCAGCAATTAAAGCCTGTCCTGGGAGAGGAGGTGTTTGCTCCCATGTAGCACACCTTTAGTTGTGAGCGGGGGTTTGCTTTTATTTTGATGGGCAAAAAAGCGCAAAGGAGCAGCCTCTCTCCAAAGCGCGCAGGCAGCTGCTGAGTCTGCCTCCCGCCTGCGAGCTCTCCCTTTTCCACAGGGTTACAAATCAGGCAATGCTTGTCTGCTCGTAGGGTGCAAAGAGAGACAGCGAGTCCATTACTATCCACAGGGCACCTGCTGTTTCTGTCATTTCTAACCAGCTCTGTGAGAGGAGTGAGTGGGAGAGTCTCATTTCTGCAGTAATCCCTGTTTCCCAACAGCAGAAACAAATGCAGGCTGCATCCAAAAAAATGGCAGGGGAAAAAAAACAATGTGTCTGGCTAGGTAAGGGCTGTGCTGTATCTCAGAGCAGCTCTCTTCTCAGCTGTGGGGGATCTGTGGAAGGACAGGGGACACTCAAAATGTGCCCAAACCCACCCGAGAGCAAACTGCTATCCTGCCCTCTCCGGTTCAACGAGGAGGGAGGAAAGCCATGTGCCGGGACCTGGAGTTTCCAGCAGCCTCGTCCTCTACTAGAGAGTCACAGCTGAGGTTTTGGTCCAGCAAAGTGGGGAGAGGCAGCCCCTGGGAGAGACGGCAGCCAGCACACCCTCTCAGGTGAAACACAAATCCACCTAAGAGGGAAAGTGGGTCAGGGCGGTCTCCACTCAGCTCACAAACAGGTTAATTTGAATTCCTCGTTTAGTCAGAACAGAAGGAAATTGTGGGCTCCAATTCCCACCCTTCCCTTTGATCTGTCGTGATTGCTGCAGGCCCTTGCTTCTTTCTGCAAGGACTGGATTCAGAGCCCCAAAAAGCTGCTGGTTGTTTGCGAGGCAAGATTCCACAGCAGGGCGAGAGGCAGTTTGGGGAAGGGCCTGGGAGAGCCCCTTCCCTCCRCAGGGCAGCAGTGGGAGAGGACTCCCATTTTTGTAAGCAATCAGGGCATCCTTGCCCACCTGGCTCCCATTCAGCTTGCCCCTCCCTCCCTAAAAGGGCTCATCAAGGCCAAAGCACCGGCTTTTTTGGCCCTGCTAACCTTACCTCCAGGCTGCAGCAGCAGCAGCTCCTCTCCAGGGCTCACCATCAAGGGCACCCCACCATTGCTGCCCTCCCTGCAAAGTGCTGCGGTGGATCCAGGTCTCCCTCTCCCCCAGGAAGCAGAAGCACCATGAAGGTCAGCGCTAAAATAGCCTGTTCCCATCTCTGCTTCCAGCAGTGAGCATCCAGGCAGGGGTTGGGGAAGGAGAAAGGAAAGCCATCCCTCCCTGGGCTGATGGAAAGGGGTCTCTCCTGCTCACCTAGAGCCCAGGAGAGGTTGGGCAAAGAGCAGCATGGTGCTGGCAGGTGGCACCGGTGCCTTTGCAGCCYGGAGGCTGTGCGGTTGTCCCATGTGCCGCAGCTGCCCTCAGCCTGGCCGGTCCCAAGGCAGGCAYCATGGCCTGGCCGCAGCTTTCGGTGCCGCAGGTCGTGGCTGCACGGGTGCTGTGGGGTTCACCTGCCCAAGCGCTGGGCAGCGTGCATCCGTCCGTCTGTCCATCCCTCCTGCTGCCTCCAGGGCCTTGCCGCACATGCTTTGGGGGGGGTGGGGTGCAGCCATCCGAGCGTTGTTGGTTTATTTTGCAGGCAACGATGATAATTTTCTGCCTGCTGCACACTCTTTAATTAACAGCTCAGAGGATGTGGGGCGAGAGGCATAATGAGTGCTCCGTTTGCATATCAAAAGGCAGCATCATTAATATCCCTGCGCTCACAAGAGCTCTCGGAAGGCAGGCGGGTCGCAGGCAGGGATGCCGGCGGCGGCTGAAAGCCCSGCTCGGTGTGCGTGTCGGTGTGCGTGTGCGAGGGGCCGCTGTGCCGGCGGGCACGTGGGCTGCGTAGGTGTGCAGGTGGGTGGTGGGCAGGGAGCGGGCAGCCGCAGCCTCCCCTCCCGGGGTGGCAAGCAGAAGGGTTTTGCCAAGGGAGCTGGGTAACAGGCCAGTTTCTAGGCAAAGGGGGAGCTCACCGAGGATTTTTGGCCGAGTCGCCCAAATCCAGCAATATCCCGGGCTGCCCTGCAGCAGCTCCTTGTCTTGACTCTCCTGCGGGGCTGGAGGAGTTGTCCCCAGGCGACCCCTCGCTGGCCGGTGCCGGTGGCCCTGGAAGGCTGCACTGAAGTGGCTGATTGTTCAGATAAAGCTTATCCTGTTACCCAGGCTGTTTGTCGCCGTACGGTATTTGCACAGAGAAGGCCCTGTAGATCTCAATTTGGCCGTGCTCAGCCAGCAGGATTAAATGTTCCTTTACTTCTGTCTCCTGCATGGAGGAAATCAGCTACCTGGGTGACGGTTTACTCCTACACACGCACTCCTCTTTCTTTCCTTAACTCTCTTCTAATTAAATATAGAAATTTCCTGGGGGGATGGGGAAGATGGCATGCCAGGGCATCCTTGGCTCTCCCTGCAAGTCCAGSCGCGGCGTGCTCCCTGGCAGCCCAGCCTTGCCAGGCTCCCGAGGCTTTTTGTCAGCAAGAGGCTTGTTTTGGGCACTGAGGTTAGCTCATCYGCTTACCCATAGCCAGAGGCTGAGYGGGCAGRCCCAGGTGGGAYYGGTCCAGGAGGCACTTGGTTTCCCCAGAGCAAAGCTGGGAGAAGTCTCCGTGGGCTTTGCAAAGTCCTGGGATGAGGAACGTGGTGCCCAGGATTTCTTCTGCTCTGCTCCCACTKTCTCTCAGCTCCTCCTGCTTCCGCGCAGGCTGCATTTCTGTGGGTAACTTCACCCAGGTGCCCTCAAGGAGACAAGGATTTGCGGCCTCTGGAGGAAGGGGCTGAAAGACTTTCTAGAGCCTGGTTTTCTTCCTCAACAKCCAGTTAGACAGGGCATGCCAGACACTGAGAGATATTGTAGGGAGCAGGATTTGTGGGGGACAGGAGCGCTGGTTCGGTGGCAGAGCACATTACCAAAGGTACTCCTGCCCACCAAGTTCATTATCCGTGCTGCAAGATGACAGAATAAACTGATTTCTGTGTTCTGCCTCACAAATCTTGCACGAAGRCCAACCAAGCAAATGTAAATTTAAGTCAAGCACGTTGCAGGGCAAATTTACTACCAGATTCCTCTAACCTCAGTTAGAGGTGGAACAACACAATGATCAAATTAAGGGCACAATTAAGATTAAATTGATAGGTCTGAATGTTCAAGTGCCAAGTGAACACAGCAGGTAATCACATCAAACACTGAGGCTGATATTAGAAAGAATGACATGGTGTTCATCTTCTTTGTGCTGTGAGTCGAAGGAACAGCTGAATCACTTTCAGGAGGGGCTCCAGCCAGCGTTGCACGGGGACAGAGCCAGGGAAGGAGCTGTGGGACACGCAGGGTCCCTAGGATCAAGGACCYGCTGCTAAGGGAAACTCCTAGTACCAGTCCTCTGCCTCCTTGAAGCTGAGCCTACCCAGGGTGGGGTGGCATGGAGGTGCCACCAGACCATTTGCCTCTTGGGTTTGGCTGTTGAAAGGACACACACAGCAGAGCAAAATTGAGGTTAAGTGAGTATGAGTTTGAAGAGCTGTTGATCTAGGCCACCAAACACTTCCTTGGATTGACAGGTCTTTACAAGGTGTTGTGTATTGACATTGAGCACTTGAATTTTAGCATTTTCATCCTGTCTAGCGAGCCAGAAACACACTCCCTGATGCGCTGCCTTCCTTGTTTGGCTGGGATCAGAGCAAAAAGCCCATGTAAACAAAARATCTCACTTCCTTCTCTAGAGGGTTTGCTGGGGTTCTTTTGTTTTATTTTGTTTCTTCCAGCAACGCTGCTCTGTCCATAGCTCTTTTTCTTGGGAAGGAAAAGATCTGCTGCCCATAAACCACCACAGGAAGGATGTGTAGCTCGCACGGGGTCCGTGGTAGTTTGCGATTCGCAGCATGCATTGCTTTGGTGAGCAGATGTCTGGGAGGAGGAGAAGGCCAGGAGCTTCCTTCACTTGCATAGCAAGGTCTTGGTACACCTCCTGTTTTGGAGATCGCTTTCCTGAGGAGCATTTGGCAACTTGTTTGTGCGGCAGGAGGAAGGATTAACTGTGAGCATCATCACTGGCACGTCTGACCGAAACCCAGGGACACTCAATATTCAAACTCAAAAGGAGGAGCCGTTACGGTGTGTGTCCCACGCAGGTCTGGGTGCTCCTTGGTGCTGTCCCTCATCATTATTTACCTCCGCTGCTTCAGTGCCCCGTTCCCTCTCCGGTCCCCCCTTTCCCAAGGGGGTGAGGTGCAGCTGGCCGTGCCCATCGGCAGCGCTGGCACACATGTGCGTGGCATTAGGTAGGAGAAGAGGTACCTTCCCCAGGCAGAGGGGACACGGCTCCATGGCGTGCCCGCAGGTGACAGCCCGGGCATTGCATGTCCCAGCAGTCAGGGCAGCCGGCACAGTTTGGGGAGAAATCCTGACCATCCTTGGTTTTTTGCCAGAACAGTTTAATTGAGTTTCCTCGGGGAGAAGCATTTCCATCTAATTTGGCTCTTAATTAACCCCGTGCACCCCAAAGAGGCTCTGCAACCACTTGTAAATTAAATATGAAAAGCATTATTTATCGAGGAATAGCAGCCTAATGGCTGCAGCTCTGACGTTTATAGTTGCTAATGATGATGAATCTGGGAGAGAGAAGTTGGGAAGGAAATGGAAGAGAAGAGTTTCTTCTCTCTTAAAAGATACAGAGACAGATGTTTAAGGGCCATGTTCCTGGGGCACAAGTGGACTCTTTCTTCCTTCGATTAAAAATGAAGGGAGCACGGGGAGGCTGGAGAGATATATTCCCAGTGTAATAACCTGCACCCTATACTGTGTTTGGCAAGGGGAGCTGTGGGGCTGGTGTTGCTAGGCTTGCAGGAAAGAGGAAAGTCAAATCTGCTTGCTGCAATTGGAATAATTTTGCAGCTGATAGGAGCCGAGGAGAAATGCCAGGAGGCTTTCAGCCTTTCCTAAGGAGAGGGTGAATGGGGAAGGTGCCAAGGGCTGATGCACTTGCCTCTCGCCCCTGCAAGCCCCTCTCCGAGCTTGGGTTTCACCCCCAGCAGGGCTCACTTACTTAATGCAGGCTCTGCTTCTCAGCATCAAAAAAACCCAATGTCCATGAGCAGAGCCACCTCTTGGGGGGCTCAGAGAGAAAGAAAAACCAGGAGAGCAGCAGGTCGGGCCTGGGATGTGYGGGGGCTGGCTGGGGAGCAGCCGGCAGAGCCGAGGGGCCGGGGTGCCAGGGCTGCGTGTGAGCCGGATGGGGCTGGAGCAGCCCCGGGAGCCTCCGGCTCCGCRTTTCCTTAAAGCTTTCCGCTTCCTATTTTGTCTCCGCTCGAAGGTTTTGTCCCACTTGGTGAAGCTGCCAGCCTTTTCAGAGGGCTGAAGCCAGCTGCCTGCCTTCTCACGTGGGGAGGTTTCCTCCCGGCACAGATGGAGGATATTCCCAGTACGGTGTTCCCCCGGGGCTCGGCATGGCTGGGGCTGCTGGGAGCACTGACCGGTACACAGCCAACACCCAGACCGGGATGGGGGTTGGGATAGCGCGGATGGGGTGACACGGGCCAGATTTGGAGCAGTTCCCCTGCTATGGGATGCTCTGTGCTGAGAAGCCTTAAGACTGTCAAAAGTTTGCAGGCACGGAATGCCAAGGAGGAGAGTTTCTGCTCCTGAGAGCTTTCYTTGTGCCTCCCTCCCATCGGACATTCATCGACTTATTCAGCAGAGCAAAAGTAACTCTCGCTAGCAAGGGCCAGACAGGTAGGAGAGGTCTCACTGCCCCTGGGTTGATGCAGTCCCCCCCGGCAGTGGCTGGCGCAGGGTAAGGAGCAAGGCGGGCATGGGGTGACCCGGACTCCCGGGGCTCTGGCAGACACGGGGTAGCCAGAGCCCCAAGCACAAGGCTTCCCATCCATCCCCGTCACAAAATGTCACTGGTAATAGTGATGCTCTGGGTTTTGTTGATATCTGTGTGTATATCTAATCCAGTGTCAAATCTCATTGAGTTTCTGGTCTCAAACAGCTATTTCCTGGGGAAAAAACACTGTCGTTTAATCTCACGTCGGGTGAAGTGGCATTTTCCTGCCTCGTCCCTGCATCTCACTGACTAGCCTCCTGCTCTCCTGCTAGGCACCAGGGAAAACCGGGTTTTCCCATCTCTCTGCCACTTGTTATTTTGTAAGTCTCCCTTGTGCCTCCCCTCCCCAACAGTTATGGTCCCCGTCCCTCGGGCTCCCCGCTTGTCTCGGTGGCCCTCCGCAACCCAGCCGCCCTCTCCCTGCGGCATCGTCCTCGTCCCTGCGCTACTTGCCGCGCGTTGCCCGACCCATCTCGGCTGCGTCGAGGCTTCGCCGGCCGCTGCCGCACCTCGAGCAGGGACCGTGGACCTGTTCCCAGGGCAGCCCTGGCCTCCTCTGGGGATGGTGCAGAAACCCTCCCAGGTTTACTAAAACTGCACATTTTATGCTGCAGGGTGCATTTCTTTGCATTTATCAGCATCAATACAATTTGTCATCGCAGTACCCATCCATACAGTACCTTCGGGACTCTCTGAAGCTCCTTGCTGTCTCCCATGCTCATGAATCACCTGATTAAGTTTGCACTTGCTCCTATCTCCTGCCTCCGCTCCTCCATCCAGACCATTAATAACACCCTTGCACAGCAGGAGGCCTAGCATGTATCCCGACTTCACCGCTGCTAATCTTTTGCCGTTATAAACCTCAACTATTTATCCCCTCCGCTTTGGGACTCCTTGCCAGTTTCCCACGCAGGAAAAGATGGTGCCTTTTGCCCCCYGGCTAATTAGCTTTTTTAGCAGCCGTCTGGACAGTCTTTTGTCAGAGGAGCTCTAAATAAATAGCCACTTCGTTGTTCTTGCATCYGCCGCTGGGCTGATACGTTCAAGGAAATCTGAGAGATTAGTGAGACACGATTTTCCTCCGAGACATGCACACTGGGCTGTATTATGAGATGTTCTGTTTTTAATTATCATTCCAATCAATTTGGTGCACACAGATGTGCAATTTACTGATCTGTAATTCCCCAAATTACCCCTGGAGGCTTCATTTTTATTGTCAGTGTAACATTTGCTACCAACTATCTGTTGTTTGTTTTTTGAGGGGAAGGTTTTCTTCTTGTTGCTTTTTGTTTTGACACCTTTGGCCATCTGCTCTCCAGAAATCCATTTCGGCTCATTTTTTTCTTTCTTGTTACCTGCTGTAATTTCTTGTTGCCAGGCGAGGTTTTGATTTCCCCATTTGGGAGTACCCCCGTGTGCTGCAACCGAGCTGCAGGAACCTGGAGTCTGTTCTGGGCTCTGGCAGTGATTTACTCTGTGGCCAAACCCTTTCTGCTATAACCCCATCTGGGTTTCCCCGCTGTAGCAGGCAGACACCGATCCCACCGCAGCTCCAGGTATACGGCTTAATTAATTAGTGCTTGTAGAGTGCAGTCAGGAGGTGCCAGGGAGATGAACGTATCATAAGTGCCTCCTTTATGGAGTTAGATTATTAATAACAAATCCTTCCAGCCCCGCTCTGACGTAGGGAGCCACAGATGAGCTTGCAGCCCCTTGGGTCCCCCATCTGGGRCCAAGGCAAGGGACGTGGGGGAGTTTTAAATCCAGCTCTTGTGAAGATGGGGGATGTGGGCTGCCAGCGCTGCTGGGGGCAGGGGGCTGCTGGAGAGGGAGATTTAACAAGCACAGCGACCTGGCCCTGGCAGTGCGTGCTAGGCTGGAGATAATCTCCATTTAATTCTCTTCCTGATAATCCAGTCTCGGATGTGGTCTCATGCTCCCTGACCCCTTAATCCTATTGCCACAGAGCCTGTTTAATGGGGAAGCTGGCGTGGGCTCCCGTGAAATGGCTTGGGGTATCCCCCTGGCTCTTTGTCTGCCCCTCTTGCCTCCCTCATTCCTGCCTGGCATGGATCTGGCACTGAAATTCCCCCTTTCTCCCTGTGTGGGCTCTTCCCAGCTCTTCTTCCTGCCCTCTGGCTGAGCGAGACCCTCAGCTGCCCAGAAATGGGGAGCAGGCAGGGAAGGGGGATCCGGCTCCCGGACACGCTCACCGGGCAGCTGCGGGGTGATCTGTGGCAACACAAGCTAGATCCCGGTTTTGCAAGTCTTGCTCTGCTTCGCAAAGGGGCAGCCGTGACGGGGAGGGGGAGAGCAGAGCAGCCATCCCTCAAGCCCCAGCTTTTGGGTAGGAGGCTGGTGCGTGGGGAAGCACCYGGACAGCAATGGTGAGGAAAGTGCTAGGAGGAAATTGGTGTTATAGGACTTAAAGCGAGATCTGATGGAAGGGGAGGTGATTTTATGGTACGAAATCTCTTAGCGGGTCRATTGGCCATGCTCGGTCTCTCCGACTCTCAGATACCCTGAGCTGTGTCCCCAGGTGATCCCCAGGGTCAATACGTGGAGGAGAGGGGACGCCGGTCACCGAGCCCTTGCCATGTGTCGGGGGTTCCTCTGGACGAGCRAATAAAGCCATTTTTCAGACAGGTCTTCTCTCTCTGTTAGGAGCRGTCTTTTGCTTTTACCTTCCTGTAGGGCAAACAGAAAGCAACCCTGCTGTGCCGCAACCCCACTGCCGTCCTCCTTGCTAGCAAGCAGGTCACCTGTCCTGGGRCAGAGCAGAGCATGGCCACCTCAGCTGGGTCCTCCTCACTTTGGTTAACTGGAAACACAGCCATTCCTCCAGTCCTTCCTCGCTGTTCCTGCTGGTGCTTACACACAGGTTTGCATTTGTATTTCCAGGGGAGTGGGGTTGGAAACATTGACCCTGAGGGTGCGGATACACATTCACGCTGCTGAGGGTTACTTGAGCGGTTTCCCTGGGTGCCCGGTGAGCGTGCTGCAGCTCGAAACCTTCCTCGGGGACGGGTTATCTCTTTGCGAGGGATCTGCGTTAGCTCGGCTGAGCGGTGGTGGCCACGTCTCCTGGTGACTTGCCAGGGCTTGCTGGGTCGCCGCCAGCCCACGGAGTACTCTGACCCTCCTTTGTGGCCGTAAAAGCTATTCGATCGTGAACAAGTTGTTCCTGGGAGGCACAGAGTCAAGCGGTGTGGTCCTCGGGGGACGTGAGCCGTGCCCGACTGACAGCGTGCACTCCCTTGTTGGCTTCCCACCRTCCTCCTCCGAAGGGGCTTGGATGCTGCCGTGCCCCGCAGGTTCCCAGCGGGAGCCTTTACCCCCCACTGGATTTGGGAGCGAGAGCGCAGATGTTCAGCTCCTTGGAGTCAGACAACAGGGGAAACAWCCTGTTCCTGTTCCTCTTCATGCTTCCCTGGGCTGAGACTAAGGGCAGATTCAATCATTTTGGTCCTGGATAGGAAGCAGAAAGGTGAAGTGTCCTGAATTACCTGGGRAGGGCCATGTCTTTTCTGCATTGCCCGTCACCCTGCGTCCCACCCTTAGTGGGAGGAAGACCATAGAGGAGCAGGGGCCACAGAGCRGTGGGTTCAGTGCAGGCTCCGAGCGGCTCCCGAGATCCTCTTTCCCATCGGCTTTTCCTGCAGTGCCCTCCTTGGCTCTCCAGCAGTGCCCGCAGAGCTGGAGCCCTACGGAGGTGCTGGGTGGCTCTGCTAAAACCGTCTTTTGAACCTGACGTTTTGCAGGGAAACACTTCATCTCTCGCGCTTTTGCCCTCGTGTGCATATTCAGCCAGAGAAAGTGCTGTTCCCCTAAGGTGAAATGGTAGGATATTAATTTTCTGAAGTTCTCAATAAACTATTGAAGATTAATTTTAGGGAAAGCCGGAGGATATGATGGACTGGAGCCCAAGCCTGCTTAAATATGCAATATTAAAAATTGATCGTTGTCTCTCCTTGTCATACACCCTGCCCCGGTGTCTGGGGCAATCCCACAGTCTGATGAAAAGCCAGGAAAATGCTCAATAAGCCCCACGCCCAGCTGAGCGCAGATTTTAATAACTTGTGTTGCCATTATTATTTTTAAAATCACTTTTATGAGTTTCTGTTTTGTTTAATGCCTGGCTCTGTTCTGTGGATTGGCAGCTGGGAGCTTGGGAATCCTCCTCTACCTGCTGGGCTGTGAGACATCACCGCCCAGCCCAAGCTGCTTCCCTGTCCTCCCTGCCAGCCCCTGCCGTGGGAAMGATGCTCCGGGTGACCACGGCCCCGTGGCGAGGGCAGCCCCGTGGGGGGGAGCCTTGGCCAGGGAGACCAGGAGGTGCAGGGGGCTCGTTCAGCCTGGATGACATCCAGGCACTGTGCAGCATCATTCATGCTTTAGAGGCTTGGCCAGACCTTGTGCACTTGGTGCACAGAGGAGAAGTTGCATCTCTCGGTTTTACCTTGCTCAGTAGAGGCTCTGGGGCAATTAATCTCTTTGCATCAACACGGCATTGTAAGCATTGACTCTGATGTTTCTCACTTGCAGAGAAACAACAAAATCTTGCCAAAATGTGGGAGTTCATCAAAGCAGCGGTGAACTCTTACAGGTATTTTTGAGGTTGGCTGCAAAGTTAGTGTCCCTCTGCARTGTAAGGCCCAAGATGACTCTATCGGGGCACTCAGCGGCAAGGAGAAAGCTCTGTGGGGTTCCTCTTCCTCCCTGTCTGGCTGAGGGGAGTCCAGGCAAAGTCCCCCTGACCCACTCTGGTCAGAAAGCTGCTGACATTTTTTTCCTCCCTGTGGTTAATGACTGCAGGAGCAGGGATCTGCTGGCATTTGGACTTCAGAGAGAGCTGCGAGGGGAGAAAGCGGGTCCCGCAGAGGGTGCGGGGAGAGCAAGAGGCATGGTGTAATCTGGCATCAGGTTTTTCTAGCCAAGTTCCGTTTTCTACTGGATAAGCAGCGTAGCGATACTGAGATACTGCAGTGACTGATGGGACTTAATGATCTTCAGGGCCAGTTTGACCACTGGCCACTCCTTTGCTCTCCATCAGGGGTGACCGAGTTGCAGCTGGACCGCAGAGGTATGGTCGCAGGGCCCTAAGAGGTGGCAATGTGATCCCTTTTGCCGTGCATCCCCTACGACGGGGTTAGCACAAGGAGCCACAGTTGAATACAGAAGAGTAGCACACTTGAGCAAAGAGCTATTATTTGCCAAAGGTCCAATCTTCCCTGATTTGCACTTGGGGTGTAGTAGCACTTGTCCTAATGATTCATCCGTGCTCTTCATTGCAGCAGGCTGACAGTGAGGAATGAGTGTGTTTCTGCAGCTCCCAGGGGTGTGCAGGTTGTGCTCGTTGTGCTGTGCCCCTTGTTAGCAGCCCCTGCAAAGGGATGTGTCCAAAACAGCTGCCTGGCCAGTCCAAAACAGCTGCCTGGCCAGTCCAAAATTGATGCCACCTGGCCTCCACGGCTGCACGCAGCGGTGGCCTCCTCCTCCTCCTCCATGTCCAGAGGACCAGGAATGGGGAGGCCCAGTAGAAAGCCATGACCAGGGGAAGAGCGTGCCAGCAGCAAGCCCTAGCTTGAACAGGCATTCAAAAAATGATCACAGGCAAGTGATACGCCGGCCTRTGTGCCGGGGAACAGTGACGTGTTCCCTCCTACCAACACCACTGGGACGTGGTGGTGCAGGTGGCTCACACAGTCACCGCTGTTGGTTTTGCCGCACTCTACTTGGAGCTTGGGGTACCAGGGTGGTGGCCGCAGTTGCGGCGTGAAACCCACAGCGATGCTCGCTGCTGGTTTTGCTAGGTCTGAGGTGTGTGACCCAGGGGAGCAGAAGGGATCTAAGCACTTCTCAAAACCATTTGAGAGGGGCTTAGAGCTGCCCCAAATGTGCAAGGACCACTTCCAGCCCTTGCCAAGGTCTTCTCAGAGAATATTGGAAACCTGTTGTCACACCTGTGTACCACACATGTGGGTTAGTCCCATACAAAACTGAATTTGGACCCAAAATGTGCCAGCTGGCTTGAAGCAAGTACTGAAGAATGGTGCCGGGCACAGATGTTACAGGAGGAGTGGTTCCAGGTCACTTTGGATGGTACTAGTTCAGGACACAGCATTTTTATGATTACATTTAACGACGGAACAGAGCGCGATGCTCTGCAGTGTCACCTCCTCGATACCCAGCAAGTTGGGCAGGTGAGCTAATGATTTGCCCTTGCGCAGATAAAAAAGCCTGCAAGCACCCTGCAGAAATATCAACTCCTTCACGTTAGCAGCCGTGGGACTGAGTGCAATGCTGTTTTCCACCATTGGCAAGGCCAGGGAAAGGAAGAAAGACAACAGGAAGGGGTGAGGAGTGGGGTTGGGTTTTTTTTCTCCACCAAATGCAGTTTTATTTCTGCATTAAAAATTTATGGCGCCCTTCATTTAATATTTATAAAGTGAGTGTCTCGGTGATGAATTACTAAGGAACACAACAGGGCAGCATTGCTGCTCATGTAGGAGTGCCCGCTGGGGACTGGGAGCTCCCCCTGCATCTAGTCTGCCCTCGCCCTTCATCCAGCATCCCTAGGTGTAGCTGGGTTTGTGGGACTGATAGGGCTGCAGGGCTGCCAGCCAAACTTCAGGGTGCCTGGACTGAGCTGGTGTCTGAGCTGAGCATCTCCAAACAGGGGAGTGAACTGGGAGCCCACAGAGCGACACCTGAAAGGGCTGCATGCCAGTTGGCACTGACTCAGTACCAAGAAGGGGATGCAGCTGAGCCCCTGGCTCCAAGGTCCTGGCATTCGCCTCGGTGCAGTGGTGCTAGGCAGCTTCTGGGTGTTCTGTACGCAAATTAAATGCCCGTGATGATCCTGCTCCTCTTGGAGGGGCTCTGGCTGGAGAGAGGCTGGGCTGCCATGGGCTAAGACATYGAGCATCTCAAGGTGACCTGAGCATCTTTTGAAAACTGGGCTGGATCAATGCAATCGATCCTCCTAATCATTTCCTCTCCATCAAAGTGCAGAGCAAAAGCCCTGAGCTCACAGGCAGCCCATCGGCCTCGTGCCACAGTGTCCCAGGGGCCAGCCRGGAGCCCAGGGACCCCCATTCGGGACAAGGGGAGCCCTTCCTGGTGGATGGGGGCCTCTGGGACCCCTCTGGCTCCTTGCTGATGTGCCAGAGCTTGCACCCCAGGRGGAAGGGGCACAGGGCAGTRTGGGGTGGCTGCTCCTGGTKTTGGGGAAAACACATCCCTGCTTCYCCCATCCCCGAGATGGGTTTCCTAGCCTGGGTTTCCTGGCAGGGGAAGGGGGTGGCTGCGACATGTTACSCAAGYTCTGTCCCAGACCTCGCACATGGCAGCCACCCATCCCTAAATTTTCATCCTGCTGCTGCAGGTGTAACAGCCCCAGCCAGCGCAACGGTGAAAGCACCAGTGTAGGCAAAATATGGGAAACTACCTGTGTTTCAGCTACATAGTCAATGGCTGCTCTGGATGGGGGGTTAAATGACACTTCCCCAGGGCATTTCAGGATCATTTGCTCCCTCGCTCAAGCTCCCTAACTAGGCCCAAGGAGACAGCGAGGGAGCCGACGAGGTGGCCGAAAGCAATTTCAGCCCTTCGAAAGGAATAACTGGCATGTAACAGTGACAGGAAATTGTGCAATTAGTACAACAGGGCAATGTCAACAAGCTCTTAACGCCAGTTGTTATGGCAACACCAGGGAAAGCGATGTCGGTGCTGGAAAAATCGAGAGACTGAGAAATAACAACAGCAGCAGCGAAAACCGGGATGGCTCTGGCTTTGCTTGTGGGGGTCTGGGACATGCCAGCATCCCGGCAGCACCGCAGGGCCACAGCCACTGCCTCAAGGACAGCCCCGGCCCCGTGCTAGGGAGGGGACGGGCAGAGGTAGGGGACGCGGTCCAGCAAGCAAGAAACAGGAGCCATCAGCAGGAATTGGGAAAGGCTTTCCCACCTGCAGCCCCGTGAAGCTCTTCCCTGCGGCACTGCCCTGCGGGAGGGGCAGCCGGGGCAGCCCACGTCATGCCTGGACACGAGCGTAGAGCATCAAATGGCTGCGAGCTGGCAGCCCCAGCTTGGCTCGTCATGCTAATAAAGTAGCATTGAGTGAATTGCGTGAGAGAGAATATTGAGTGGTTTTCTGCTAGCAAAATTATGGTGCTTTGGKTCTGGCAGCGCGTTTGCTAATCCTGGGCAAACATATGGCTAGGCATGTGGACAAGATGCGTCTCGTGTGGCTTTGCAGGCAGCTGGCTCCTTCGCATACACGCTGGGCACGGCCGGACCTTTGTAGCCCCCCACATGCCCCCACTTCAGCCGGCCACCRTGCCCACGGCGGGACTGCCGCAGGGGAGAGGAGAGAGGCAGAGGGCTGCCAGGGAAGCAGCTCACCCTCGCTCCCTGCCCGAGCTCTGCCACAGCCGTGCCTGTGCCACCCTGGCTTGACTTCCCAGCTGGAGCCCGGACTTGCCTGGTGATGGCTGGACGGAGGCTGTCCCCGCTTGGTGTCACCGGCCCGGCTCTGAGCCCCTAGCTCACCTGTGGTGGGGTGCTCGGCCGTCTGSGGGGGCTGTGATTTGTGGGGTGCACGTGGAGGGGGTCTGTGGTACRGTGGGAGAGAGGCATTAATGCTGGAGCTCAGGGCATACGCAAGCCTCTGCGGTGCTCACCAGTGGAAAGGTGGGGAATTTCTCAACACGCACAAAATGTGCTGCTTGTACCCTGTCCAAATATGTCCAAATGGGAAGGATCTGATTTCAGCTTATTGGGGTGTACGGCGGCTCCCTCCCTCCCTCCCTGTGCTCCTGCCTGCAGCAGGGTTCCCCCAAGAGCCATCCAGACTCCTCTGTGGTGGTGCCCTCTGCTTTACCCCAGCATAAGCCAGCATATTCTCCTTTCTCAGCATCAGTATAGCACTCTCGGTACCAAATTTGGGGCCTACAAAGCTAAGCAAAGGATTCAGGTTACTCCCAGCTCCCTTTTGTGTAACGTTAGATCTTTTCTGGGAAAAAAAGCCTTCRCAGTAGGAGCAGGAGAGACCATGCGATGCTTTCAGAGAGAGCCARGGGTGACAGGGAGCATCATCCCTTGCAGCTCAGCTCTGTCGTTACGGGGCTTCCAGGTCTTCTCTAAGGCTTCAGAAGCCAGAGGGGCAACCGAGACCCTGACAGAGCAGAACGATGCTGATCCAGAGGAAGCTGCTGCAGCATACCCRTGAAAGCTAAAAGCATATGGCTTCAAAGAGAGAAACATCCTGAGCCCTTTGGAAGGACCTGAGCGATGGGAGGATCAAAGCACAAGAGAGAATTGTGTTTTGTTTAAAACTGAGGTCTTACGGCAGCTTTTGAGTGAATCTGAAGAAAACGTAATGGGGTCTCTTAGTAAACAGCGATGTGAGCTTTGCAGCTGGTGCAATGAAGAAGAGCAAAGACCTCTGTGTGTTATTTGTGAAATGTTATTGCCCTTGTAGCAATAGTTAAGTTTAGTCATTCAAGTAAGTTAGGATGTTGGTGACTGAGTTTTTGAATGCGAGGGGGTGYTCTTCTGCCAGCTGAGAGCTCTCTCTTGTGCTTCCATCTGGCCAGACGGCAACACCTTTCCTCATTCCACAAAGCATCTTGCCATGGGAATGATCTTATTGATTTTGCTGGAGCCATTTGCAGAGCAAACGCTGTAGCGTGGCTGTAAGGAGGCACAACTGAGTCCGCAGTGAGGAGGAAGCTTCTGTAAAGGTAATGAGCTCCTAATGAATGTAGCTGATTACCTGATGCTCTTGCCTGTAAATGCAATAACAGCGTGTGTGCGATAGTAGATGACTATAGCATCACTTTAGAAAACCTCTAGCATTAAGCCCTCCCAAAGATGGCAGAACCATCAGGTCTCTGCAATTCTGGGCCCGGTGGGGCGCAGCGTGGTCCATCGGTCCACTGTGCAAGTCAGAGCTGGGTGATGGAGCGCGGCGCAGGCGGGTGGGGAAGGAGTTGTGCTGCCTCTGCGCCTCTCTGCAGCTGCGTCTGCGCTTCAGAAAGGAGAAACCGTTCCAGGGAGCTATCGGGGAGCTTTGATGAGCCGATTTCCCACCCCAGCCCACCTGCTAGGAAACATCTGGAGAGCTGCGGCGTGACTTTCCCTCCTGCCTGACTGGCTGGTTCCTTGCTGGGGACCACGGTGAGCATCCCACATTGCCTGTGGCCGTTTGGTCCCTCACTGGTCTCCTGCCTGGGATCAGAAGTGAGGCAGAAGCTACCCCATGTCTCACCCTGAGCCCCAGCTCCATCTCATCTTTATTCTTTCTCTTCATCTGTTTGTGCCTTGATCCCGAGATATCTGCTGGGGTTGTTTAGGACTGAGAGAGGGAGGCTTTCTCCCCCTCCCAGTGAGCATGGCCACTCTCCAGACCACGCTGAGCAGCAGTGGACAGGAGACACTGCAGCCTCTCCAGGAGAGGASATCCAGCCTGTTAACCCATTTCTTTCATCCTTGATTCTAGTGAGGCACTGAGGAGAGCAAGGCTCTGATGCCATAAGCAGCCCTGGGATGCCTATCCCAGCCTGTGGGAAATAGGTCCCATCRTCTTCCTCCTGAAGACACAGGGGGTGTCCTGCTTCCTCACATCTGTACCAACTCYCTAGTCTGCATGAATAGACAGTGTAAAGAAACTGGCAGTTTTGGAGCGTAGCTCATTTGACTTCCTGAGATGTCTACCTTGGGTTGACCTCATGCTTCTCTGGTGGGAATAAGGTGAGATGAGTGGGCTGGAGAACATGCGTGACAGAAAAGTGGCAGGAAGATGGCACACTAGCAACACAGGAGTCAGGAGTTCTCCAGCAGCAGTCCCAAGTTCACCTAGTCCCTGGCACACTTGGGCTCATTGCAGAAAGGAAAGGAGAAAAAACATTTATGAAGGTGATTAATAAGAAAGAACCCCAGAAATTCCTGCACTCCTGTTGCCTGCACTCCTCTCAAAGAGAGCAACTTGGTCAGCGCTCTTGGTGTGCTGCCGGGACACGTGGATGCTGAAGGTGAGTCTGGCACAAGGCTCTGCTCAAACRTCTAATGCTTCTTTGTGCTCGACTCTAAGCCCACGAGAGGTCAGAAGCATGGGGAACCTGGAAGATTGGAAAGGGCTTGCTTCTCTGGCAGGAAAATCTGAGCAAGAGCTTTTGAATACAAACAAGTATAGTTTGGACAGAGGAAGAATGTGCAGAGAGCACCAGAAATAGGACATAGGACAGGGCCTGTTGCCCTGGGTTTTCTGCAGGGTGATTTTGCACCCTTGTGTGAAGTTCTCCAGAGGCTTCAGTAAATCTACAGATTAGGGGAATGATGTCTCTGAATCACTGTCTTCTCAAGGACCAGGAAACATAATGTGAAAACATACAGTGAAAATAGTGCACCCAATAGGATTTCTCTTAATGAATGGTGCAAAGGAGGAGCAAGTCATCTGATTTACCCATCACAATGTATTTCAGCATCCCTGGTTTTGTGCCTCTGAGGCATGCAACTCCCCTCCTTTTCCTTGCTCCAGTGGTCAAGGTTTCTGATGTCCTGGCTTTCCCTCTTGCTCCCAGCTCAGTTATCCAAGTCCTTTGATCAGCCAAGACTGACCTCACCTCCTCCCTCCTTTCTTTGGGTTGTTACTTGGATGATATCTGCAGGCAGCAGAGAGAAGGCATGCCTTCTCCCAGCCCTGTTCCGGAGCGGTGTAAGTTTAGCTCCCTTGGCTTCCCTTCACAGTCTTCTTCCTCCTTGGCCATACTGAATATATACCATTTCTGTGCTGCCTCCTTTGATTTCTACAGGGGAAGCCTTTGCCAGCAGTGGATGTGTCTGATTTTTCTCGCTCTGCCACGGCAGCTTTGGAGCCGTCGAGATCCCTGGAGACTCAGCGAGTCTTCAAACAGTCAGAGGAGCTGAGACCCSGTCTCCTGAGACATCTGAGCACAGCACTGCATCAGCTTTTTGATACAATGCTATCAAGATGCTTCTCTGTATTTCTTTTTTTGCAAATCAATAGAATGGAGCTGGTTTCCCTCCTGCTGTTGTTGGGGGCTGTTGGAGAAGGAGGTGTTTTCATTTCAGCTCTTGAGTCAAAGAATAAAGGCGGAGGAGRAGGTGGGGGAGAGGAGGCAGGAAAGAGATATCAGAGAGGATGATAAGGGAGAACATCCGCTCACGGCTTTTCCGTAGGGCTGGCGCTCTCTGAGCCGCGGGAGGAGGCAATCAAAGGGTGCTTGCCTGGTGCTGGAAAGCAAAGGCCAAGTGGCTGGAGGTGAGTAATAGTGAACAGGAGGTGAATAGAGGGGGCAGAGGGGCTGCAGGGGGCTGGGACATGCCGGGGAGCCCCGTGGGGGCCCTTGCACCAGCAGATAGCAGGACTGGGCAGGACGGGGCCGAAGGAGCCGACTGGCTTTGCCGAGCCTCCGACCAGATGCCTTGACCCTTCAGCCAACAAACCGGTGTGGCAGGAGCTGATTTCCTCCTTCCACCGGTGCAGGTGAGGTATTTGCCCCCTCCCAGCTCTGTGRGGGCACCTTGCTGCACCTGTAATGCCGTGCGAAGCCACCCGCAGGGTTTCCCACYAGGCTGCAGGATCCTGACCCGGGGTCCCGCGCTCTGCCCTGCCACCCCAGCCCACCCTCCAGGGACCCCAGYTCCCTCGGCTCGGGAGCTGCCTCTGCCAGCGCTTCCCAGGTCCCAGTTCCCGCTCCCGCCCTGGAGCGCTCTCCATCGGAGACTGCCGCAGGGATCTAACTGTTCAGATACGGCGATGCTCCAGGTTATCTGAATGAACACCCGCATTGGCCCTGGATAGTGCCTGCCAAGCAGCTGGGCCTGGAGCAGGATCTGGCCCCGTGCTGCCTTGGGATACAAGGGCAATGTATTATTCCTAATCCCCGCTGAGCTCCTTCTTTAGGTTTGACCTGTGATCATTAGTATAAAAAATACCCTTGGCACATGGTGCCCTCCGCAGAAGTAATCCTCCCCTCCCGCTTGGCTCGGCTCCGAGCTGCTGCCCCGCCGGACATCCCAGAGCCTTCTGCAGGAGTCTGCTTCGTCCCGGTTCTGCTTTGCCTTGATTTAACCTCTGCCCCAACAAAAGCACCTTGAAATCGGAGCCTTGCTGAAGCCCTCCATGCTTTGTGTCGGTCCAGGTACTCCCTATTCACTTCCCTGGCATGTCCCTCGGCACCAGTGGGATGCAGGATCTTCAGCCAAGCCGCTGCTGACCCTGTGGGGCATCTCAGCAGGTACCTCGCCTTCCCTTGAAGCTGGCTGCAGGTATGATGCCGCTGATAACGGGCCCTCAAAAGTCTCCCTGTATGTGCAGAGAGCATGTCAGTTGTTACTACCCGTATTTTCCATACTGCCCATATTCTTCCCTGCTCCCATATGCATACTCTCCTCCAAGCTCCCTTTGTTCTGCCCACAGCATGTTCATTTTAAATTCATCTGTGATTTCTTCTTGCAGGTTGGGGCACCCAGACCCTCCTGCTCCAACTCCATGTGAGAGGGAAGGGAGTGATGAAGGACGCTGGCAGGGCACAGTGCTTCCCCGCCTCCCTCTCTGCACTTCATCCCAGCATCTTGGGAGCGGATCTCTCCCTCATCATCCCCGCAGAGGGTCTAAGAGGCTTTTAAGCGCCCCACACACACATGCACGCACTCAACTCTTCACTAATCTGTGGTGCCATTTAGTAGCAGACCCAGCGAGGGCTGGGCGAAACTTGTGAGTCATTAATTCAGCTGGAAGGATGAGCTAATGAGAGGAACCTTGTGAGCTTCCCTCCCCACTCCTGGTTGCTTGGTGCATATTAATCTTCCCAAGCGCATGTGCCGGCAGCATCCCCAGCAGCTGAGCACACTGCTTTATGGGCCGTCGTTCCCTGTGCCCAAGACCTCTGCTTGACTTGCTATAGTTCTTCCCAGTGAATTTGTTCCAAACCAGATGATTTAGTGGCACGCAGAGACCTGGAGATGGCAGGGGGAGGCCGCGCACRTTAACGAGGTCCCTGTTAGTACTCGCGTGCTGCCGCACGGGCAGGGGCACAACCAAGTCCCCAGTTCCTCTTTGCCTGGTGGGACTGAGCGCGGTCCCTCCTTCTGCAGACGGTGAGGGGCTCTGGGGCATGGATTTGTCCAGCCGGGCTGGATGACGGCAATTCAGCTGCTGTGGGGCAATGCTAGCATCGCTGAAGTGTAATTAATTCTGCACGCTACCCAGGGGATAGAGCAGAGTTTGAATACGGAGGCTGTAAAACTCTCCTGGGTGAATGCATCCATCTTGGTTTGAGCTTTGTGAGCTTTCCCAGCTGTATACCTCCTAGAAATATTCCCACGGACCCACAAATTCCTGTAGAGTAACTGTAAGGCTGCTGACGARAGGCTCACTTTTCTTAGTTACGCTTAGAAATAGCCCACGGCACCCCCGGGATCCATTGACCCCCGGCTGTAAACCACCGACCTGCAGCTTGTAGAGGAGAGAAACGAGAGGGCAGCACCGTGATTTCCATCCAGATAAAGCCATGCACATCGAAGGTGCCGGGGCAGCCTATTAGTTTAAAAACTGCTGCCTGCCAGTCAGGCYAAGGGCTGCGTGGTCCCTGGGATACCAGGAGCATCCCAAGGGGGAGCGGGCAGCAGGTAGCTGTCCCATCCCTGTCGGGCTCCGGCATGGGATGAGGCTCATGYGCATTGTCTACAGCATGGTTTTCAATTTATCTTCTCACTATAAATGTTTGATTTCTCTTTAAAGGAAAAYTTCAGAGGGTTTGGTCAGTAGGCCWGTGGCTGTCACCGCTGGAAGGACAACCGCCGGGTCGCAGCCCGGGCTGGGGGACAGAAGCGAGTGTGGTTTGATGCCGTCAAGCAACAACCCAGTTTTAGGCTTGAGCGTGGGAGGACTCTGCTTYTTCCTCGAGCTCAGATGGCTGCTGTTGCCTGAGCCCTAGGAGCAGGATGTATTTARATATTACTGCTAATTGAGAGTATTTTAAGTCTGTATTTGTCCTAAAAATTAACTCTCTTGATTTGAAACTCTAAGTCGAGGCATAAAATTACTCTAGGTTAATAAACCCCATGTAAATGTAGGTCCTCACAAAATGCATGTTTGTTGCTCAAAAGTTAATGCTAAGCCAACAACTCAGGAGGCACCCGAAATCTGGAATGAAATACAAATTTGGCAACAGCAATGGGCTCTGTAAGTGCAGCGAAAGCACTGACTTCAGCTCAAGGATGAGCTCGGTCAAATCTGAGGAGCTGCAAACCCCAAAAAGCAGAAAGGCTCATTTTCCACCCTTGTCCTAGCAGTGACATCTGCAAGGTTGAAATCTATACTGCTGAAAGTCCTCAAGGACCCCAGAGCCAGAAACCAAGCCAAATTCATTAACTACCTCTAATGCTGCCTTTAATAAATTGTATGGCTTTTAAATACAAACATATTTTGAGAGACCTTTTTTGTCCTGTATCTAGGACAGGTAAGGCAGGCTTATAAAACCAAGTGTAGATTCTGAGTTTGCACATGTTTCAGTTAATTACCATCCAAATTAAAGCTTATTCAACTGATGAATTAAAAAAAAAATAAGCTAGTGAATAAATGCAATATTAAGCCTTTCAACACAAAGTGGGAAAAAAAAAATCTGAATAAATGTTAATTACATAATAGCTCTAAAAAGTTGGTTTAGCTACAATGGAAGCTGGCGAAAAACAAGCACTGGGTTTTGCTGACCAGYGCCAGTCTGCTCGCTTTAGGAAAACAGCAAAGTAGCTCAAATGTGAAACAAGATTAGAGTGGATTATTTAAAGGCTTCCTGTTTACAGATTTAGATCAACTTGAATTGAAATCAGTTCATCCTTCCTGCCTTGAAGGGGTTTGCTCAGGAAGAYGATGACAGCGGCGGATCAGGGATCGTGGCAGGTGTGATCCCCCTTATTCCTTCTTCACCTCTCTCCATAGAGGAGTGTTTCACATAGTTAATATTTAAATAAAAAAAACAGACTGAGATGAGTGGATCATCTATCAGTATTTCTGTGGAGGAGAGATTATTTAGCAGGGCACTTCCATTTAACGGAAGAAGCCGTAGCGGCCGGATCACGCCGCAGAGCCGCGCCGCCAGCGATACCCTCGCACCGAGGATGCTGCCGGCGTGGCGTGAGCGAAGGTGGTCCTCGCAGGGAGGGAAGCAGGATGCTGGGCGCCTGGCACCGTCCCCGTGCGCCCCAAAGCCACGGTGGAGCAGCGAGACCCTCGCACCCCCTGCGTGCCCGGCCAGGAAGAGGCTCCCTCCTCGCCCCCCCTCGCAGCAYTGCTGCAGATGGGGCTGGTGTGACAGACAAATCCCCGGCGCACCGGCCGTGCCAGATGCCTGGCACATCAGTGTTGCTAAGCGAGGAGAAGTTTTAACGCGTTGATTAATGCCCTGACTCTGGGTGAGTAATTAGAATTAATGTGGGATATCAAATCAGGAAATCAGGCATTATTAGGAGGAATTAGTGATTTATTTTCATTTTACGCCTGGCTCACCCCAATCCCCCAACACAGACGGGGGATTTGGCAAGAGAGGAAGCTGCTTGCTTACAGCACGAGGAGGGAGAAATAAGTGGCAATGGGAGGAGGAGGAAAAAAGGGGAGAGCACAGTTCCTGCGTGGTAAATCACAAAGTCTCACGGCAGCCTGCGGTTGCTGTGAGCGAGGTGCAGAGCAGCAGCGAGGGACCATCACCGCCACTGCCGCGCAGGGTCCCGGCCGGCCGTGGCTGGAGGAACGACGCGAGCCCAGCAACCGTTTGAGCAGGGAATCGCCGTCCTGGCACAAACCCTGGTTTGCTGGAAGCGCCGTCCTGGCACAAACCCTGGCACTGGTTTGCTTTTGCTCTTATAGACCGTGGATGGGTAGAACGTGTCAGAGGCAAATCCATGCCGCTGGAACAGGGACACGGCGGCAGGGCAAGGCAAGGGTGAACCTCACTGGTGCTAATGCTGGGGGTCTTGCTCCTCAGAAGGGTCCTGCTCCGGCACAGCAATGGGGACCGAGCGGTTTCAAGCCGCGCCGGGCTGCCAAGCCTTTGCCCAAGCAGCCTGCGCATCGCAGCTGGTTGCTCCAAAGCAGCTGTCGGTCAGCGCGTGGCTGCAAGCCGGCACGCGTGGCTGACAACTGGCTTCCCAAGCCACCGTGGGATGAGGGTAGGCTGGAAATCCCAAGCCTGCAGCCTGCCTTTACTGGTGCAAGGGAAACAAAAGGGGCAGGGGAGAGAAACTGTGTAATTCGGRACCCCCAGCGCCCGAGTGGCTCGAGAGCAGTTGCTCTGACAGGGGAGAAGCGGGCCAAAGGGTGGAGGTAGAGGAGCCCGTTGGACCCCAAGGCCAGCCTGCCCCAGCCCGCAGGGGATGCCACGGCAGCATCGCTGCTGCCAGGGCAGTTATTGAGGAGGGGCCCCGGCAGGCAGAGACGGGGTGCGAGCCCTCCCAGCCTCAACGGGTTCCTCAATCACACAAATCAGAAGATGGTGTTTCTCCACGGCTCGTTGATTGTGTCTGAGAATGAATTTTAATTACACTGCCCAGGCTCAATAAATCACGGGGGCAATTAATATCCCCACTTGCACTGACTGATTGCTCCGGAGCACGGATTGTGGTAAGATGTTGAGCTGCTTAGCTGTGGTACAAGGCGGAGATGCAAAAGAGCAGGGTGGATTTGAGGGAGCAGGGACAGGGGATGGAGCCCACCTATCTGCCCCAGCCCCCGTTCCACATTCTTGGTTGACGGTGCGATTTGATGGCTAGTTAGCAAAAAGCCCAAGGAAATCTCTGCAGCTGACAGGGCCTTTGATGTGCTTGGCTCATGTGTGCTGGCTATGTAAACCCRGTGCCCTGGGCCACCTTCTGCCCGCACCTCTCCGTACGTCCCTTGCAGCTCCAGCAAGCACATGCTAGAGCTCATCC
This sequence comes from Oceanodroma leucorhoa, assembly GCA_030449065.1. Lineage (NCBI taxonomy): Eukaryota > Metazoa > Chordata > Aves > Procellariiformes > Oceanodroma > Oceanodroma leucorhoa. The sequence continues at coordinate 2,683,636 of JASVER010000065.1, forward strand.
CTTCTCCCGGGCGTCTGGCTCAAGTCACCCCTGCCTTGCTGCTCTCCCCCTGCACCAGCAGCACCGTTCCACCAGCCYTGGCAYGGAGAGGAGAGCACGGGGCAGGAGAAGGGCTGGCCATAATTGCTGCTGAGACCCAACTGCTGTGTAGGCTGCAAGTGGGGGAGAGGGGCAGYGGTAGCTGMACCCCYGGGAAGGACAGCGACAGCATCACCWMCTTGGGAGAGAGGACCCTSCTGAGCCACGCTCCTGTGCAGGACCCCAAGCCCATGGGTTTGGTGTYAGCCGAGCGCAGGAGGCCACGGAGGAATTCCCGGGGTTGTATGGGAGTGTGAATGTCTGAAGGCAACAGCTCCTGCAGGAGTCGGCGGATGCYGTTTGGTGGTCTGCCCCGTGCATGCTTATAGCAGATGAAGCTCTGACTTGCTGCAGCCCTGCAGGGTGCCTMCCTCCAAGGAGCTTGAGGAGGTCTTGGCCAGGTAAGGAGGTAAAATGGCTTTTGTTTTGCTGTGATGGGGAGGTGGGAGGGATGCGGGGAGCAGGGAAACACACAAGCTCCCAGATTGCCCAGAGGGCCTGTGTCATGGCTGGAACATACCGACACAGTCTCCTGGGAGCAGGACATGGCCTGGAGCAGGACATGCTCCCTCGGCGGAGCAGCAGTGATGCTATCTCAGGTGGCTTCAGCATCTCCAAGTGGGGCTCCCTTTCCAGTTTGCATGACCTCAGGTTTAACTGCAGTTAAACCGCGTTTAACTGGGACCTAACTGGGCTAATCCTGCTGCAGAAGCCAAGGTAAAGCTTCATGACAGGTTTGGCACATGGTCCCTCTGCCTGTGCCCCACGGGTGGGAGRTGAGGTGGGTGTACTGGCTCCCTTCTCACCCTGGCCTGGCAAACCTCTCCAGGAGCCGTGCAGATCAGCACCGCTGTTACATCCAGCTGAGGAGCAGGAGCATCTTCCACGGGTTTCTCTCCTCCTAGATGCCTTCTGCTGTAGAGCCACTGCTGCAACAGGTTGAGCCCCAGAACAAGAAGACGGCACGTAGCTGGTKATTAAAATCTCCAAGACCATGCAGACAGATGGAAACTTCCCCCAGTTCCTAGCTGCTGGGGAGAAAACAGGGTAAAAGGAGGAAAAGCCCACCTCTCCTGGGGTGGAGGTTATGGGCTGGACACCTCGGTACAGTAACACAGCCACTATGGATGATCATCCCTGTTGCGCTTTTGCATCTCAGTGCTGGTTTGAGAGAGGGGAGAAGCCCCGGGGGGCTGGGAGCAGCAGCCGGCTCAGCCTGTCTTCCCGTGGAAAAGTGGGGAGCCGGCTGGAGGGGACGTGGGTGCAATGTCGGGGGGAGCTGAGCGCTGCGCTAGAGCCTAGGCAAGGGGCACAGCCGAGGGCAGCGGCTCTGGCCGGGGAGGGCTTTCCCACGGCTGCACACTCACCACCCCGGCATCCCCCCGCAGCACCCCGGCCACAGCCAGCCCTGCTTGTCCTCACGCAGCATCCAGCCTGCTCCGGCAGAGCTGGTGCCTGGGGGATGCCCGGGCAGAGCCAGAGTCCCTTGTGCCTGGGGCTGTCTGGCATGGGAGGGGATGGGGATGAGCAAGCAGGATGAATTCATGACTATTCAAGTCCTCCATGTCTTTGCAGGGACATCTAGCAGAGCACAGGCTGCCATGCCAGGGGAAGTGCACTGAGCACTGTCACCTCGGGCCACCAAAGGCTGCAACGGGCACAGAGCTAACGAGGTGCAGTGATGGGAGCGGTGGAGGGACCGGGAATGCTTGGAGTGGCATGGCAGGAGATAAGGAGCCAGCCGCTGTCCTCCTCCCCAGGGGGCTGAGCAGGGACAAACAGCAGCAGCAGCACCCCACCAGCCTTTCATCGTCCAAGCTCTGTATTTGCGGGGRGAGTTTAAATGCTAACGAGCCCCGAGCTGGTGGTGGACTAGGAGACCCAGCACTTCTGGTGTCCAGGCCAGTGCTGGAGGAGCCCCGGTGGGAAGAAGAGGGGGGCAACCTCAGGTGACAGTGCCCCAAAGAGCTCCCCTCCATGGTCAGACCTTCATCTTCTCAGGCAGGAATTTTAAGCAGAATTTTTTTCATTCTCTCTTTTTTTTCCCCAAGATGAAAATGTCATTGGTATAGTTCATAGTACCCCCTTATAGCATCTCAGCCATATTATATTGCCTGTGATATATCTCACGTGCAGCGTGCATCCAGGTAGCAGTGGGAGGAAGCTTCAGGAGCAGTGTTCAGTATGCACAAAGGCTGTCTCTCAAAAAGTTTGTCTTCACCAAAAAAGGTAGGCAACCTTTCTCTTTCTGATTACTTTGAGTTTATGAGCAGGTAAAAAAGCCCTCTCTTTCTCTCCTTTCTGCTCATTTGCCAGAGAAGAGAGGAAAGCAAATAAGCATAATAAGAGATGCAGAGACTGGGTGGCACAGTCAGGCTGCGTAGTACAAAAACCGGGTGCTGTTCTGGAGTCCCTGGGCATTGCAGATGGAGCCTGGCTGGCACGGTTCAGCCTTTGCCTCATACCTGGGTTTTTCATCCCAGCTGAAGAGGCAGCTGATCTCCTGCTCTTGCACAAGGCAAAAGCAAGGCTCAGACAATGAGATGCCCAGAGAAACCGCTCCTTGCCCTGGCACACAGTCCTGCGTAGAGAGGCAAGGAGGAAGAGCTGTGTTTGGCAGAGTGTGAAGACAGSAAGAGTGCTGTCTCCCAGGCAGGAGGGCTTGGGAGGTTTCAGCCTCCATTAAGGTTCATTGTCCATGCAGCCGACGCTCTCCGAGGAGGCATAAGAGATTGCAGAGCTGACTGCTAAAATGCAGCCTGCTGTGAAGCATCACACGGATTTACATGTAGATTTTCATCAGAATTGAGATGTATTTGTTTAATTAGCACCACCGTAACACAGGCTTGGATGGAAAAGCTTCACTGGGGAGTCAAGTTAACACGGAGCTGGACTCCAAACACCCCAGGAGAACAGGCTGCAGCCAAAGAGGCTGCTGCGCTGGGACGGCTTGAGCACTCCCGCACAAGCAGCCAGGAGAGGCTTTCCAATGTGGTACCTAGCAGGGCAATCTGCTCTTGGCTTGAAGAGAAGATGGTTTAGCCTGACGAAGAAAAGCTAGGGGCCATTGCGGCAGGCTGCAATCCCAGCCCGAGTGCAGCAGAAAACAGAGGTTTTTCACCAAAAGCAGCATATGTCACTCAGTTGAGTTAAATGAGGCTTAAAAAAAAAAAAAAAAACAAAAAACAAAACAAGCCCAAAGAGAAAGAAACAACATGTCTTAAGAATAGTCTGCTCTCCCAGCTGGTGTCTGGGATGTTTCATCTCTGCTTGAAGACACCCCAACTAAACCAGGAGCAGGAGGGAAGGGGTGAGTGCCCTAGTGCTGATGTGCCAGTCGGCACCTGCCAGCCCAAACACCGGGACACCCTCCGGAGCGACACCAGGAGCTGCCGCAGCTCCATCTGAAGGGGCAGGGTCATCCAGCTGGGGTTGCAACACGCTCCCAGCCGCTCTGCGGTGGCACCGACAGCCCCGTTACGCAGTCGCACTTGTCGGCCGTACCAACAACAAACAGATGCGAAGATACCATAAAAAACCCGCAGATGTCTGCATGCAAACATTTACCACATCAGGTGTTTCCAGCCTTGCAGAAGGAAATGGGGCATCTGCTCTGACCTGCTGGCAGAGCAGCGGGATGCCCGGGGCCTGGGCTTGGGCGCAGCTGGTGAGGGAGACTGATGGCAAGGAGCTGGAGAGGGACACCGRTGGCAAGGAGCACAGCCGAGGGTGGGGAGAGGGAGAGAGGCAGTTCCATACGGAGGGGAAAGCCCAGCRCGGGAGGATGTGAAAGCACCGGCGGGACAGGGTGGAAGGCAAGAGACAGCGGTGCTGGTCCCAGCTGCGGGTGCCTGCTGGCTCTGGGACAGGCACTGTGTCCTCGTCTGGGCGTTTGCAGGGAGCAGCAGGGGGGCAGTGACTTTCCCTGGCCACCTGGAAGGGAGGGCTTGGGTTTCTGCAGGTGCTTGGTTTCGGTGCTGGCTCCTGTAGAGCGCAGGAGCAGGGCAGACGGGTCGTCTTGCCCTGAGGGTTTTAAGTAATGAGGCAAGATACGGCCTGTGAGCTCYGTGATGGATAGAGAGTGGCATTAAATGAGACTCGGTGCCTGTCTTTATCTTGTCTCTAGCCATCACGGAGAGGGGTGAGCTAAATGCTGAGCACTGAGGCCTTGGGAGCTGCTCCCTCCCGCTGGCCTGGGGGCAGGTCACGCCAGCAGCAGAGCGCAGGAGGGGCTGGGGACATCGCAGACCCCACAGCCCTCTTTGCTCCACGGTGTTCTGGAAGCTTCCTCCTGAAATGAAATGTATTTGGAGGTCTTGTTGCCCAGGCTTACTAAAATCTGAATCATAAGTTTTCTTATGTACGCCCAGAAGCCGTGGAAATTTCCAAAGAGTTTGAGGAAGCGCAAGGCAAATCAAACCTAGCTTTTTTTTTATCTGAGGTATTCTACCTCATTACATGGGGCTAAAAGAGGTGTCCCCTGCCACTAATGTCCCTGTGACCCCCTTCCCCGGGTGCTGTCAGCCCTGATGCCACGGGGACGGGCTTGGCTCACCCCGTCCAGGGCTGCAGCTCCTGCCAGGGCAGCGCTCCAGTGGGAGCCCAGCATGGCAGAGGGTGGACGGGGTGACCCCCAGTGTAATCCTGAATGCCAGCCCTAATGCTGGGCTCTGCAGAGCTTGTCTCAGGGGCTGCCACCCCGCCTGGCACTCAGGCTGCCGTGCTGCCTGCCGCTGTGCCCCTCTGCTCCTCCTCATCCAGGGGCTGGGATGGATTTGCCCACTGTCAGACCCAGGTGCCCCTCTCCCCTTGTCTCCTGGGACCTGCAGGGCACACCGCAGCCAACCCAAAGCACGGGGCCGCTGAAATGATGCCCTGAGGAAGGGAGCAGCAAACGCCACGTGGGGACAAGTGAGGGGCCAGCACCAGCACGGAGGTCCCCGGCTGCATCCCAATGCCTTGCTGCATCCCAATGCCTTGCTGCTCCCCCAGCCCTGGGATGGAGCCCGGCGCCGGCTCCCTCCTGCCCCGGCACGGCAGGGGAGAAGGCACCGCAGCGGGCTGGCCACAGGCAGGAGGCTGCAGGCAGGCTTTGGCACCGGCAACAGCAGGCACCAGACAAGGCAGGGCTCTGCTGCGGCAGATTGATAGGTGTCTGGCTGAAAACGTCCTCCTGATAGCCCGAGAACAAAATGCAAAAAGGGAGAAATGACAGCTGTTCCTGTAGCTTTTCCATCATCTCTGCCGATAGCAGCCGCGGCGCCTGCAGCTCCGCGATTGATGCATCTCCGGGGACTCCGGCAGCGCGGATGCCACAATCAGGAAGGATAAAAGAATTGCTGCTGGAACCCAGAGGAGACTTCGGATCCTTATCAGGAACAAAAAGGACATCAATCTGGTGCCAGCACAGGCCCGTCAGACGCAACCGCACACTCAGCAGCCAGCCCGGCAAGGCTGGCAAGGCACGTCCATCGCCGCCGGGCCCTCCTCCCCACCCGGGGTAGCTCCCTTTCAGCCGGGCAGTGCCGGGCAGCAGCCTTCCCGGGGCAGCGGCCACCAAGGGGTGGCCAAGGAAATCCTTGGCAGGAAAGATGTGGAGAACAGAGCAGGAGACGAGCCTCTTYGGAGTCCCAGCTGGCTCTGGCGTGGTTGGTCCTGCAGCCTCACGCAGCTCGACAGCCCAGCGGGCTACCCTGCCTCTCTGCACCACGTCAGCCCCAGCCTGAGCTGCGATGCCTCGTGGTTGGTCCCCTGCTATCTGGCCCACTGCAATCCCAGTACCCAAAAGGTGTGGGACTACYTTATGCAGCACTTCATCCCTCGGAGATGGATGAAGCCGGCATTTCCCTTTTAGATCTAGYTTCTTGATATGCAAGGGGTAGGGAGGAGGCACGTAGCGCCGTCGGTTGGAGAGCACCCAGATGCTTGTGTAAAAGTGGCTGCGGGAAGCCTTGCTGCTGCACCTCTGACCTGTGCGAGGGGCCCGGTACTCACGTGTGGCAGCGAACGCACGCAGCCTCCCTTCGGCTGCCGCTGCCTCCAGCTKCTTCTGGGGCAGAGCACCCCAGCCACTTGATAACCAGACCGCTCCAGACACGCGGAGGTTAAAGACAGTCTCACAGCACGCTCTGTCCCCTGGGCACGGCCAGGTCCYGGGCTGGCACAGGTGCCCAGGTGGCCAGGACAGCTGCGTTGGTGGGAGCTGGTGCTGGCCATGAGGATGGAGGCTGCCAGCGCTGTCTCTGAGSCTGTTTTCTGCAATATCCGTGCCTCCTGCAGAGATCTTCCATCCCCAGAGCCAGGCATGGAGCTTCTCCGCTCGCTGGTGGGCCAGGGTAGGGCTGAGGAGATCACAGCTGCTTGCAGGGCCCCGTCACCCACTGTCCTCCGCCCCGAAGGAGATGCATGCCACCAGGACCACCATCCCCATAAAGCCAAGGAGAGTTGATGGGCATYGCCGTTCAAAGAGCTATCGCCTAATGGTCCTGTGACAGCTTTCTGTGAAAATACAGCTGTTTCTTAAAGTCCGTTGCCTGCCTGGCAGGGGGAGTAGGACAGCACATCAGCTCTCAGCTGCTCCCCAGCCTGCAGGCTGGCTCGGGGACCRTGAAATGCCACGGCGCAGGGGCATCCTGGGGTGTGCAGGTACTGCAGACCTCTGATTTAAAGTTTCCTGGTCATGGCGATCAGTAGCAAAATCGTAAGGCTTGGGTAGCAATAAGGAGCTCTGATTTTTAGCAACAGAGGTGTTTTGTTTGGCTCGGTGCACATGCRTACGTACACACAGCCCTCATGTGTGCACAGGCAAAGGGGAAACTGCTCTGATCGAGTTAAGTGTAGCGAGACCTTGCTACGGTGTGGAGCAAATACTAATGCCATGTAAAGAGCTCTAATTAGTTTAGAAGCGAAGCCCGGTAACAGTTTTCAACATCTTGAGGAAATTTCATTGTGGCCATTTAAATCTCCGCTGCTGCTGCCCCCTGGAGAAGGCTGGTGATGTTTCTCCCTCTCCTGGAATAATGTTTGTCTCTGTGACTCTATTTTGCGTGACTACTTCAGCTGACGCAGGGCTACTGGAGAGCTGAGCTCCAGGCGAGGAAGGGTTTTTGGGATGGGCTTGGCGTGCTGCAGCCCACGCAGGGCAAGCCACAGTGGGGAAGGAAGGTRGTAGGAGATATTTGGAAAAATATGAGGATTTTAGGACAAGGTCTTGAGGCTTGAGCAAGCTGGAGAGCTGCAAGGGGTGGATCTGGCCAGAGCTGAGGTCTTACGTGTGTACCCCCAGTGCTGTGCCTTTCTCAGGACTTGCTGTTGCTACTGCAAACCCAGCTCCCGATGGCAGGAGATGCTTGGCTTGCTTTTCTCTCTCTCCCACCTCACTTTGCTTTTAAGTAAGATTCTATCCCTCACTGCTCGGAGGAACGCTTTGAAAACCTGACCCTGGTGCACCCTAAAAGCTCTGAAAGCAGCAAGTAAATAAAAAGAGCACTTTCTCTTCTGACTTAAAAAATCACATTTAAGAAAAAAAMCCAGCAAACTCCTAACCCTTTTTGCCCTGATTCAGGAGAAATTTTTTTTCCTCTCTTCTTTTCAGGCTGGTGCCTCTGGGAGATTTGGGCTTGTGGTGCCAGTGCGGCAGAAGCCAGTGTGCCTCTGTGCCCCTTCCTGGGAATGCTCAGTTGTTCCCGGTGACCGGCTAGTGCTGTCACCCGCCAGCCAGCACTCGGCGGCTGTGGGAGACCATGGCACTGCTCTCACTGACATCCTTTCCTGACGGAGAGCTTCACCGTGAGCATGGGACATGGCCACAGAAGCCGTGCCTGTGCCGAGAGCCTTGCCACCCTTCTCTGGCCAGGGTGACTTTRCTCCTTGGAGCCATTAGCCAGGGGCTAATGCACTCGCCTCAAGCTCTCCCGTGGCCAGCTGTTCCCCATCCTAGTCCCGGGTGCCTGTCCAGCCCTCGGGGCATCCAGGATCCACGCAAGGCTGAGTGAAGGTGCCCTCCATGTCTGCTCCCCGCTTCTGCTCGTCAGCTGTAAATGCTGGCAGGAGATCTCCAGCTGGAAGTGGGCTGCAAGCCACTGGCAGGTAATTGCTAAAGCAAGCAGGGCTGCATTAATTGAGATGACGGCAGCCAGTAACATGCTCTCCGWTAGTCTTGGCTCTGCAGCAGCCAGTGGGAAAGCAGAAAACCCAGGGGGATGGGAGACGGGATCTGTTTTGCTAGGAGCAAAGGGTCTGCGAGGGGGCAGGAGGGAAACCTGCTTTCCCCCCCACCCCGGGTGCTCTGAGCACTCGCTAACTGCACCTCCGCCATTCCCCGTGGCTCCACACCACGCTGGCGTGGGCTGTGCCGTGTCCAGCACTGGCACTGGCTTTGCTGACACGCGCTGGGGGATCCCTGCCCCGTGGACCGTCCTGCCAAAGAGAATCAAGAGCCTGCCGCAGCCGCAGGGTGGGAGGCAGGCAGCCATCTGCGACAGGCATGTGCATGCCCAGCAGGGAGGCGGGGAGGGAGCTGCAGCCCCCCCTTTTCGCCCCCTCTCCTCCCACCTGTGCTAGAATCGTGCCTGGAGGTACCGCGGGCCCCGGAGGGGTTTGCAGCACCCTGTCCCCAAACAACTCATTGCCGCAAAGGGAAGGTGTTGCTTGGGCAACACATGAGAGTGGGAGAASAGCGGGGAGACGCAGGCCAGGAGTGAGGGGCGTTAGCGGAGCTGAGCAGGGAGCCCAGGGCTGCCAAGGCAGAAATTTGGCCCCCCAGAGCCGGGGGGTGGCCGCAGACCTGGCTAGCTGAAGGCGCAGCGGGACGGAGGAGTGCAGCACAGCTAGACGTGGTCCAGGTCCTGCTTTCTGTCACTTCACAGGCTCCTCCCTGTGACCCCAGATCCTGCCTGGGGCCACCCAGCCAAGCTGCCAGAGCGGGGACAATGCCACTCACTTCTCTGTCTCAAGCCACTGCTGGTAAGCTTGGACTTGCCAGCTCAGACCCCCTAAGCCTGCCAGGGCAGGATTCAAAGTGTAGCCCAAGGCTGCTCAGCTGCTGGGGTGGAACCAGGAGCTGCGGCCRCAGCAGCTGCTGGCCGCAAAATAAATTGGAAAGAAACAGAGTAGTTGCTGTGGTTTGCCTGCAGCGGCAATGAGATGAGCAGGGCTGTCGTGGGGTGCCCAGAGGGTGGGCAGCAGCCAGCGACCACCTGTGCCACCCTCCCTGCCGGGTGTCATGGGCTAGGGTGCCCTGAAGATGGGTGCTYACGGAGCAAAGGTGTCCTGCTTACCTGCACCACTGCCCAGGGAAGGCTGGCACTGAGAGGAGGGACCCTGTCCTCTGTGGGGACCAGAAAATAGCCCCGGMTACCCAACGCTGGGTGCCACAGAGATCAAAGCCACCCTAATCGCAGATGTTCCTTTGAGCTCAGCCATGATGCTGYCCGCTGAGTTGTAGGGGGATTGTTCGGTCAAGGGCTTTAGGATAAATGGTGCAGAAAACCACCCGTGTCATCACCGTGGGGCTTGAGGGCCAGGGGCAAGGGCAGAGCCCCTCTGATGTGTAAGCAAGGGGCTTGCAGGCAGCAGCGTGGCCCAGAGATGCTCTTCTAGCGGGCTGCCTCTTCCACACCCCGCACGTATGGGCACGAGGAGGGATACCAACCACCTGCGGGAGTACAGGCACCTCCTCTGGCCCTGACCGCGGGGGGGTCAGGGATCCCAATGGTAGAACCCCACTGCATCCCATAGTGGGGCAGCCGGCGGGGAGAAGGGAGGAGTCGGATGTGGCTGTTATGGCAACAGAAGCTCTCAAGACGAAGAGAAGGGAAAAGGCACTCTTTAAAGCATGTTTCCATGGCAACAAGCATCTTCAAAGGCTCCTATAAAAAAATGAAATAAAAAAAAAAAGGAGGTTTCCGTAGAGGTGGGGACTTCTGCGAGCTGATGCTTCGGGAGTTARACGAAGAGCCTGGGCCCTCCCGAGAGGGGATGGGGCCAGCCCTGCAAGGCAGAAAGAGTGGGGGGAGCAGAATTTTGCAGCTCAGGTACTGTGTCGTGCCTCTTTCCTCCCCCACATATTTTTTTTTTTGCTAGCTGGGCCTTTGCTCCATAAGATGGCCAAGTCCAGCAAAGAAGGCAGGGAACAAAGAGCCTGGTGGAAGCCAAGGGGCAAAGAAATGCCTGTACTCTTGCTCTAGCTCTTCCAGCCTTGCTTTCCCTGCCAAAGGGAGGACAACCTCACAACATCCCTGCTGCAAGGGCTTGTCAGCTCCGCACCTCCTCCGCACCACCTATGGCTGTAGGCAATGAGCTCTGAGTCAATACCACAGCTGGGAACGTGCAGCATGACTGCCTGCTGGGGACGGGGATGTGGCAGCATGGCCATGGCCATGGCTGATGTGACAGCAAAGGGCCAGCTGCCTGTGGGAGCAGCAGCAACAGCCTGCTCTGCCTGGGGTGGGATGGGAAGGGATGGGATGGGATGGGATGGGATGGGATGGGATGGGATGGGATGGGACGGAGCCAGCGTGGTCAGGCACCAGCTCCATCCTGCATGATGCTGAACCTGCTTTGGGCCACGTGTGCTCTGGTGCTACAGGATCTCTGCAAGGATGGTCCAAAAGACTTTTCTTTCTTCTTAGCACATGGCAGTTGACTAGAGAAGCATCAGATGTTCCTGGAGGTGCACAAGCTGCTGACAAAGGCTGTAGTCAGCACTGGCCCCAGCTGCATCGTGTGCTGGGGGTGTAGGCTAGCTGGACTGGGCACCACAGCAAAATGCTCTCAGAAGGGGGCTTCAGCCTGCTTTGTCTTCTTTCCCCCCTCTCCCMAAAGGCAGATTTGCCCCAGCTTTCTCTGCTGTGCGATCGCAAGCCTTGGGCTCGCTTTCCTCATTCCCGGGGGTACTGCGTGGTCCGCAGCAGGGGCCGGCAGGGATGAGACATCCCCCGCACGCTGCCGTGAGCAGAAACAGATRTCGCGTGGGGCTGGCCTTAGAGTCGTGGAGCTCGTTAGTGGGTGCTGAGCTGCAGCCCCTTTCTCTGCTCTTACATGGTACAGAGCTTATAACCACTGCCCTCACAAYCTCATTACCAGGGACACCAGGCACCACTATGGCTGTCCAACCCTAAAAACGAAGCCTCTCTTTGCTTACTTAGCAAGGGGGAGCACTGATTTTTTTTTACTTTGGGATGTGGAGCAGAGGGGTRGTGGGTAGCAGAAGTGCCCTGATGCTGAACAGGTCTTGGCTGGAGGAGCATTTTGAGACTGTGGAAAACCACAGGGACTCCGAATCTGTAACAGTTGTTCAATAAAACAGATGAAAAGACTYGTTCCAGATGGCCTATCCATCCTGGATATCTTCAGTGTGGGATGCACTCAATTTTAGCAGATATAATTTCATCTGTGGGCATTCTTCGCTTCAAACAAAAGAGCTYGCAATTAAAAGGAGGGACAATACTAGTCGCCAGAGTCCTGGCCCTGCGACTGTCACTGGTTTTCTATCAGAGTACTCCCTGAGAGGTGACTGACCACCCTGAGACATGATCAACCACCCTACAGTGCCTGGCTCCACATCAGCAGGGGATTGCTCTGCTCCCCCAGCCCAGCCCCTTCTCTGCAGAGATCTGGACTTCCATGCCTTATTTTAAGGCTGCTGCTCAGCTTGATGACTAACAAATTCTACGCTCAAATGATCCTGCTGCAGAGAAACGCTCCTAATCCTGCCGGTAGCCCCCTGGGGTGCTGGAGAACAAGCACTTTCCCAAACCCACGGGCTCTGCAATCACATATCTCCACTCACTGATGCCTGATGCAATAACCCTGCGTATGCTCCGGTCTCCTGTTTTACCGATGGATTTTGAGATGTAACCTTACCTGGAGAATCCTTTGAGTGGCTTCTTTGTCTAATTGACTGCAACAACACAGTATTGCTGGCAAGCGGTGCAGGAGTGTTTGGCCTCACACAGCATAACTGGCTAGAGGTAAATTGAAAAGGACAAGTAATAAAGCAGAAGTGCATTAAAGGGYCTCCTTCAAGTGTACATGTGAGAGAAAGATTCTGCACGACCAAAAAGGTGCAGGTTAAAGGACTGTATGAGCTGGCTGGATACAGCAGGGCTGTGCAGAAGAGCATTTCCCTAGATCGGAGGCGACAGCATGAGAGTGACCCAGAGCACGGCACTGACTGCCTGGGCATCTTGCACATTGCAGCAAGGGCAGGAGGAACCACAGCTACCGTTAACTCCCATCACCAGCTCCATGTAGTAACGCCAGGGTAAGCCAGAGGCTTCAATTACATTTATCAGGCAATCAGAGTCACAGCAGCCCCGTTAGCACAAAACGAGCGCTGGGGACCCATGTGCTGGGGAACGCAGAGCTCAGCTGGGGGTGTGTAATGAGGGGCACGGCTGGCGATGCTGGGGGSATCGGGGTGATGCCATTCCCGGTGTGCTGGGAAGCCCTGGCAGGGGATGAGCAGGGGACAAGGTGCACATCGCCAGGCCTCGTTCCTCTCCCTCCGGACCCCCAGCTACCTGCAGCAGGACCGGCTAATGCAGGACATGTTATTGCAGGACCGGCTGTGCCGGTGAGATGATTCCCCTCTGGCCTTTGGTACTTGCTTTTCTCCAGCCTGTCTGCCCCAGCTGGCAACCCGGGGGGTCAGAGCRAACCGGGGTGGGGGCTCAGGGCAGAAGTTATGTGAGTGCCTGTGTTCAGTGAGCTGCTGGGAAGGGTCTTTATACCCTGGGGGGAATAAGTGGAAACAAGGAAGGGATGCCTGCTGAGTAGGGGGAGTTTTTCTTACCATAAAGGACATGTATATCATGTTGGTTTTTTTAAATAACACTTGGTTCTGACTGTATGGCCCCTGTGCTAACCCACGCAGAACAGGGCAGCAGGGATGCGATGCCCCGAGATGTGCCTCTGCCACCACCAGACTACAGACTGCTCCGAGGAGCCCTGCAGCTCCTGGGTTACGTTACAGCAGCCAACAGCTCCTCTGTGAGGCGTAAGCTGGCCCTTCTCTGCCTTCCTCCGTGGAATGATTTGCAGGGTACAACCTGCTGCGTGCATTGGAGCACTGCCAGCAGCCCTCTTGCTGCTCGGATTCTGCGTTGCTGTTGACCACAGCAAGATGAAAGGGATTGCCTTGGTTGCACCGCAGCAGAAGCGGCAAGCCACCTTCCCAGTCCCATGCCCGGCCTGAGCCTGCTTCTCAGCCTCACATGTGGTTCTCCTCCTTGGCTGTCCCGGGCTGCCGGCAGCCCTCCCCTGCTTTCCCTCTGCTCCGAGCGGTTTGGGAGGTCAGGGCTCCTCGCCCCATTTCCTCCTGCTCGTTCACAGGTGCCGGGCTCCTGTGGGTCCTGCAACCCCCTTGTTAACATTCCGGGTGTAAGAGCGTTCAGCATTGCGCCAACAGGAGCCAGAGGTTAAAAAGTACAAATATAATTATGGTGATAATGCTCCTGTGCAGCCAGCTGGAATGGCAGGGGAGGAGGCGGCTGGAGAGGACTTTGCCGTCAGCCTCCGCTCTGCCCTGGCTTCCTCTGACCAGGTATTTTCTGCTTGGGATAATGCATCCTCAGTACGAAGATCCCAGGCCACAGGGAAGCTGGGGGTTTCAGCTTATTAGTTTTGGGAGACGCGGCTCAGGAGCACGTTTGTTCCCCCATGCTCCATGCCAGCTTCCGCCCCCCCTCCATCGCTCACAGGTCCTTCAGGTGCAGCAGAGCTGGGTGCTGGCTTTAAAGCATCCACCCTTGCGTTTGCAATGTGGTCTTCATGCTAACCATATTAATTTAATAATAGGCAAGGCCCCGTGTATTCCCTGGCAAGCTTGACCTGAATTCAGCAGCAAGGTTTATTCTGCAGCTTGCACTGCAGCGGGTGGGAGAGCCTGCAGCAGTTGGGGGAAAAAAACAAACCTTGAAAGGGGGAAGCTTGGATTGAATTCATTCTGAATCAAATCACAGCCATCTCCTCTGCGTTTCTTTAATTGGAAGTTCAAATTCAGTTTATTGTTCCCAGCTCCATCGTTTTTAGAATCCAACGTGCTGCAGGATTTGCRATCTCAAATGGCTGTGATTGTTGCGCAGGGAAATTTTGACTGCCGTGGTTGCTAAAAATTGGGCAAGGGCTGTGGTGTAGTTTGGATGGTGGTTTATTAGGTTTCAGAGTTAGCCCTGGGCGGAAGGTTCCCGCCTCTGTGAGGCATTACTGGCTGCTTCTTTCATCACCTGTGGAAGGTATTCACTGGGCTGATTTATTTGGTGTTATTACAGTGACACTTAGGCACAAAGGGCATAAAGAGGTGGCTTCAGCAAACTCTGTTCTTGGGGAACAAGAAAATAGCCAGGGCTTGATAATGACAAGCTAAACAGGTCTCACGCACATGCCTTTAACCACCGTAACCTCAGGAGGGTTAGGGCAATGATATGCTTAATCCTGGCTGTTTGGCCAACTCTTAACTTTGTTAGTCAGCTCTCTGGAGGAGGAACAAAGCTGCTCACGTATGTACAGCTCTAAGCCATTGGCCATGCTCCAGAAAACAGTCCTCTCTGCTGCTGGAGAAGGATCGTCACCAAAGCTTTGCTTGTGCTCATTCAGGCACATCCCCTGAAGGGATTAATGCTCAGCAGACGCCACCTGAAACATGCAGAGAAAGGGAAATGTCCCTTTTTCCTGGAGAGTGACAATGGGTATGCTGTTGGCTTCAGGTGTTGACAGGAGCCAATGCTGGGAGCCTTCTGGTACTGCCTTGTGCTCCTGGGCAAGCCCAGGCTCTGGAACCCTCCTCAGCAAGGTCTAAGGCCCACCTCCACCCTCTGCCCGAGCAGGCAGCTCACAGTGCTGTAAGAGAACAGGAACAGAGCCGGATGGAGGAGGATGAGGAGGACGGCTGGTCTCACATTGCCTGATCCGAGCTTTGCCCCAGCCTCAGCGTAGGTGTCTCATCACCGTCCCGCCGCAACCCTCCTGCTCAGCCTTTGGGACATGCCTCTTCCCTGCTGGAAAGACTGCTCCTGCTCCACCACCCCTGCCTCGCCACGCTGCCATGGCCCCTGACAGCAGCACTTCCACACCGTCGGCTTAAGAAACCCAAAGCCATCAATCCCTGTTAGGCAGCTCCCAGCTCTGCCGCCCGGCACCCCGCACCAGCCAAATGTTGAAGAGCTGAGCCCCACCGCATGACAAGCACCCGGTACCTGCCGCCTCAGGCTGCTGGGACACCCCTCTTCGGCATGTGTGGGGGGGGACCTGCACCTCCAGCTGCCCCAGGGATGGCTCCAAACATCCGCCCCTCTTCCTGGGCATTGCTCGGGGTGCTTTGGGAGAAGGGGTTTTTTTGGTTTTGTTCACATTGCCGGGGAGAAGGAGGGAAATGCAGCTCTTCTGCTCTTCTCCAAGCCCAGGCGAGTTAGCCTCTTTGCCTCCCGTTATCCCTCCAGGGAGCAGGGGATAACACCCTGCTCCTCAGAGGGACCAGGGCGGGTCCTAGAGAGGCTTTGGACCCTTCATCTTCATCAGGAGGGAGGTGAGGCAGCACTGGGGACCTTTTGCAGCCCACCAGTGCAGCCCAGATGCGCCCTGGGCCTTGCCAGGCTGTAGGAAATGGCTCTTCTGGCAGGGAAAATGGGATGCTGCTCCATAAGTAACCTGTGTTTTGGCTGGAGCAGCAGAAAGTGCAGGATGGCCTGGCATGACACTGTGAGGGGGGCAGCGGGTGCTGGACGGAGGGGTCCCGCTATGGTGGCAACCCTGTCCCAGGGGAGCCGGCGGCTCCTGCGCTCGCAGGGCACAGCAGGGAGGGAGGGAGGGAGGGTGCTGACAGGGCATCCCGCAGAGATGTCCTGGCTGGCCCTCCCCAAAAACACATCAGAGCAAACCGAGCACCTGGGGGAGCCAGGTGGGGGGCTTCGGAGCCCCGTTTGGGGTGGACACTCTGCCCACTTGGCCACCAAGGCAGGGGGACATCCCTGCCCCACCAGATCCATCTCTTGCCTGAAAAGCCAACTTCACCCCAACTACGGAGAACGAAGCCAGAGCAAAGCGAAAGCAGAGTCACCCTTTGGTTGCTCCACCTGACCTCGCCTTAAAAACTCAATTTGAAGGCGGCATTAGGGAAGTAAGATATCGTTTATCAGGAGTGACAGATCCAATCTATAAATTAACATGCTCAGCCTGGGAGTCAGGAGGCAAAGATATCTATCAATTCCTCCCCAGCAGGCTGACACAGGCACACAAATTTGGCCAGTTCCCCAGAGCAGCATCCAGTCTCCAGCAGATCTGAGGACCCAGAAGTGCTGGGGGGCAGAGCCAGTGATGGGGAAATTATATGGGAGAGCCCTGGAGAGGAACCAAGCATCCACCTCCACCCCACCCTGTCCTCTGTGATATGGGGACAACAGGGCCCCCAACAAAATGAGGTTCACGTCTCAGACCAAAGGCATAGTATGTTTTTAAACGCACCATCAAGGCATTCAATATAGGATGAGTTGCAAAACGGCTGCAGTCCGTTAGGGAAAAGCTGGCTATTTTAAGATACATCTACATAGTTCGCCTCCACCCTCCAAAAAGAAAGGATAAACCACGGAAATAATATTTGCTTTTTACGTAGGACCTACACAAACATAACTTTACATATATACAAACTACTGTCTCTGCGCTCAGCAAACCTGGGGTCTTAGGGCTGCTCACCTCCCAGCCCTGGGAGGTGCCGGGTGACTTTTGGTGAAGCCTGGCATGACTCTGCTGTAAAGGACAAGCAAACGAGGACATTCGCAACCCTGTCACGAGGCGCTTGTCTTGCTGAATCCCTTTTCTACATGAAAACAGAGAGGCTGGGCCAAATGGTGGAAATGGGTTCGATCAGGAGCCCCAGCACGGCCTCGCTCCCACCCCAGGTAGCTGGGTCTCTGCATCAGCTGCTTCCCACGGGGAGGAATGGCCAGCGGGGCGGCCGAGGGGACGGCTCCCTCCAAGGGACATGGAAATGAAATGATCAGGGGGCTCAGATGGTGCAGCCAGGGAGCCTGTTAAAGGCCTCGTAAATAAGAGCCCATGTAGACAGCAGGTACTGCGGGGCTTTATAGGCCTATAAAACACCCTGAGCTGCCACCAAGGCTGGAAGGGATGGGTAGGGAATCTAATTTCACAGGATTTAAAGCAGGTGAGAGAGATATAAATGTGTGTTTTTAATAGTAATTAATGCTGCCATTCAGAAGCACTTAAGCACTGGGTTCGGAGAGTTTCCAAGGGCTTGTCTCATAAATCACAGCCCGCTCTCTGCCCGCCCTGCTCCTGGGGAGCGGGCTGCTGCTCCCTCGCCTGACCCGGCCACTGCAGCAGGGCCATTTCCAGCCCCAAGCAGAGAGCTCAGCATCGCCGCAGCCAGGCTGCTCCCGAGCCATGGCAAGCGGAGCCATCCCCAGCCATCCCTCAGAACTGGGGGCCACCCTGGGATGGGCACAGGGATGCCTTCCCCCAGGGTTATCCCCTTTTCAGCAGAGCCAGAGGGACTAAGCAGCAGCTCGCTCACGCCTAGCTAACTGCTCACTTCTCTGCCGCGGGCTGCCAGTTTTCACCCTGCCTTCTTGAGTCATTTCTGCCGTGCAGGCAGTCAGGTCCCAGCCAGCTCCCTCTGCCTGGTGTGGGTGGGGAGGGGAGCAGAGGCTGCCGCAGCCCACAGGGATGAGGTGGAGAGCGGGAGGTGCATGGGAAACGTGCAGGAACCGGGCARTGTACATAATCCATGCTGGTTTGTGTGGTGCTGTGATTTCTAAGCCGCCGCCAGGACCCTTGGGGTCTGATTTCATACCGTTCCTGGATGGTGACAGAGGCCAAGTGCTTAGCAGAGAAGCCCAGCGTGGGCAGCTGAAGGTGCACCCCATGCCTTAGCATCCCCACGCACCCCAGAAAGCAGTTGCAGAGCTCACGGCCCTTGCTGGGTGATGTGCACCCACTCCTGCCTCCCACGGCTGCAAGCGGGCAGGCGAAGCRGGACAGCAAGGCCAGGGTTCCCCTCCACCCCAACCCCAGTCCTGCCCCAGCCTCGYCCCAGTCCTGTCCACCTCTGCCCCAGTCCCCCCCTGCCCCGGTCCAGCCCCAGGCTTGTCCCAGCCCTGCGTGGGAAGGCTCCAACCGTGTGCCAGCCCTGCCCTCTAGTGTCACTTCTGCCACGACCACACTTTGTAACMCAGCTCATTCCCCCGGCACCGCTGCTCCAGATGTTCAGCCGGGCCTAAGTTGTGACTGTTTTAGGCAGAGCTTGACTTTCACGCCGGGGGAGCAGGGCAGGGGAAGGATCCAGGCTCAGAGATTTGCCAGATGGTGATGCTGTAATTTGGGGGTGGAAGGAACTTGCTGCTGCCTTCACCTCCGGTCTCTGCCCATGGTCAAAGCAGGTCCCTGCCATTTCCCCAGTCAAGRCAGGAGTCCTGAGGAAACCAGGAAAGAAAGGGACAGCCAGGAGAAGCCTTCATTAACTATTTCTTATGCACTATTCTTCCACTTATATGCAGTCAGATTATCCAGGGTGGGGATTAAGCACACCCCAGATGCAGAGACAGTCTGAGATGTGGACGAGTTTATTAGCTGGTGGGGCACCTGCACTGCTTCCAGAAGCAGCTCGGGTCTGCAAAGCCCAGGTCTGCTTTGGCGTGGCACAGAGCCCATGTAGAGGTCCTGTTGGACCCCATTGCCTCCACAAAGAGCTGAGTCAGCATGACTGCTCCAGGGCCCTGGCACCAGACATGCAGAGGCTGAAGAGTCCAGGCAGTGCTGGTTTTGATCCGGTTACAGAGCTGGTTTGGATCCAACTGGGAGTTAGCCCCTTCTGGGCTGAGCTCCAGCAGACTCTGCATGAGTCCCCCATGTCCTGGGGTCCGGGAMGGTGTCTGAGCTGGGTGCAGCTGGATCCAAGCACTCTCCAGCTGGTGCCACCAAGCTGCTGGAGGACAGCACGTGCGGCAGGCGCCGAAGCATCTTTGCAGCAGCTGCCTGGGCCAACAAGGCTGGCACAGAACCACAGCTAATAAATCCACCTGGACCAAATCTGTTCCTGTTTTGCAGTGACACCAGGACGCCTCTGCAGTGGACTTCCCAAGTGCTCCATGTTYTTCCATGATGTGACTGCAGAGACATCAATTATCCTGCACAACAAAGAGCTACGGCAGCACTACCCTGCCATGGCCATTTCTCCTACGAACCAGGGAGAGTCTGGAAAGACACTGTCATACTGGGAAAYGCCAGTGCTAGAAACAGGTGTTGTCTGGGGACGATACTAAGAGATTTTCTATTCTCTCTCCATGATTCATGTTTACTACCTAGCAGGGAGAGACCTGATCCGGCTGTTCTGACCTGATAAATCAGGCTTGGATTTTGCATTGGCCTCCTTCTCCTGTATTAATTATCAGCATATATGAAATAATGGTGCGAGAGCTGAGATCTGCTGCTATCAGGCAATATCTGCAGTTCAAACTTGAAACCTTGAAGGCTCAAGCTAATTTTGCTGAGGTACACAGCAAACCAGAGGCATCACCAGTAGGTCCAGTGAAGTGATACTCCTGTCACAGGTGAACCCTCCTGGGTTGTTGGTCCCTGCTTGGATGCCATTGTGGGGTCACACTGACTATATACAGGCTGAGCATACACACACACACATATGCATATGTACAGATATACATATACTTACATAATATGCGTGTGYAGATGTGTTAATACCTACATAAAGCTAGATTGATGCCCTGGCTCGTTAGCCCCACACTTTATAAACATCTGCATCAGGGATGCTTGTATTAACTGGAAATCAGATCCCCATACACACAAGGAACAACAAATCCTTAAATACACTGGAATGACCTCACTGCTGAGCTGGTTTCTTCCCATTTCCCACCCCAGGTAGTGGAATGAGCCCTATTTCTAACCCCAGAAATACTCAAAACTGGTGGTGTTTTCTATTGCTTCATTTGCTATTCTACATGACTTACAATGGGCCTATTCCCACACTAACACGCCAGTCAGTACGTCCACGTCTCCTGTGTGGCCAGGAAATGCAATTTATGCTGTCTCACCACTGGGTTTGACCTACACCCATTGCTATTTTATCAGTCAGGCTGCTGGTTATCAGCTGATTTGCTTTCTTTCAAGTAGGTCACGTAATTTAAGGGGGAAGGGGAGAGCTCTCCTCAGGGGAGCACCGCCTGTCATATTTTAAAAGGTTTTCTGTTCACATAGGAAAGTATTAAATAAGATGCAGGASTGCATGCATGTGTATGTGCATGCCAGCAGGCAGGCGTGCTAGCCGCCGGCAGCAGCGCAGGCACATCACAGGACATGGGAACAAGGACGCTACCGAGGCAGCCAGATTTCCCAACACAAAGAACTGGTCAAAGCTGCTTATTTTCCAGCCTCAGACCTCCACTAGCAATAATTGTTTATTTTGAAAGCGCTCAGGGAACATGAAGCAGCACACGCCTAAGCCAGAAATAATCCTGCGCTGGCTCTTCACAATATGTGCTATCGTGTTAATACACAACCAGGCAGCAGGGCAGGAAAATATCTAGGTCTCATTCGCATAAGGAAGTGAATTGCTGCTGCTATAGCATAATAAACATGTTCTGTAAGGAAGTTAAATGTATTTATCTTCTCAAAAAACTAGGTTAAAAGGTAACTTYATCTGCCTGTAAGCGCTTGCTTGTAAAAAAGTCAGCAAAGCTGTTAACAAGATCCAGAGGTTGAGATCTCGAACCAGGCAACTCCAAGCATGAAAAAGAGTGTACATTATTTAGTGGGAAATAATCAGCCATCGGAATAATATTGCTAGTGTCTTACTGAATTCAATATCCCTGGAAGTATTTTAATTGAGATTGATTTTTTTTCCTAAAAGATCAGCTTYCATTCAAGCAGGAATTAATTCAGGGAAGCCCAAGGCTGGTGCTGTGCAGGAGATCAGGCTACATTGTCACAAAGGCTCCAATTAGCATTATAACCTGTTCATTACCACCTTTACTCTGAAATTTCTAAATCACCTACAACTTTAAATCACCTTTCCCCTAAAGCAGAGCATCCCTGCGAGGCAGGTAGCAGGCAGAGCGATGGCAGAGTAACTCTGCCAGTCAGTTTTTGCACCTAGGCAAGCCTTTATTCAAAGCACTTGTCAGAACCATTACCATGCTGTAGACAAGCTCTGCCTAAGGAGATTGACCAGCACAACTATCACAGAACTACCTGATTATTTGAGAATAAATCACTTTTATTTTGAAATACACTGTCAACACCGGGGAGTTGTATTGGCAGAGCCGAGAGAGCTATTCTGGTCAATTCTCCCAYGCAGACGTGCCATACATATGTGATAAGGCTGGAGAATAATCCCCCAGGAGAAGCAATGAAYGTCTTATTGATTGGGATATTTCAAACTTGTGCAGGACAAAGCAATCTTCTATGTGTTGAATGAGCAGACAAGATGGAATTGAGGGTTGGAATTTTTTCCATCTCTAATTTCTATGTTTAGTTTAGAGAAGACATTTTGAACAACACTAGGAAGTGGCGGGGGGGGGGGGAAGATCTATATCTGGCGCTGATTCTGCCAAAGGYGCTGTCATACTTGCAACGTTAGTGGTAAGAGAGGTCATTTCCTTGAAATTCAAGACAAATGTGTGATGCTGAAGCCACAGGTATGGGTAACAGGCCACRGGGACCTCCAGAACCAACCCAGCGCCTCACACCCAGGCTGTTCGCTTTTTCTTACCCGACCGATGCCATTTATGGGAGAGGTGCTGGGCCAGGCACTGGAAGGAGGTGAATGGGAAGGGACGCAGGATAGGAAGCTTGCAATGAGCGAGTGCTAGCTGCACTGCTAGCAGCAGGATCAAAGTATGGCTGAGCTAGAGGAGACGCTGGTCAGTCATTTCCAGCACATCGATAGCAGCTTTCCCTGCCTTGATGCCAGCCCCTCTGCAGAGTCACCATCTCWGCCGTTTCCATGGCAGGAGCTGCAGGCCTGCATCCGCCTGCTCTCACACCCCGCGTGCGCTCGGGCCAACACCATGCACCGCTGCGGCTCTCCCGGCTGCCTGCGCAGGCAGGCAGGATGGGAGGTCGGTGAGGCGAGGAGGCAAAACTCGCTTGGGGTTACAAGGGCTCTACCAGGCTGGAAAAGCACCTGGTAGCCCATCACAAGGTGCAGGGGTGAGAGCTGGTGCTCAGCACGTACCCAGAGCTCTCCATCACCCTGCAGGGCACTTGAGCAGTCCAGAGCAAAAACCCAGGCACCAACATCCTCTGTCCAGGGGGAACATGATTCCTACCAGCGCCCAGGTGCTGTTTACAAGGGAAGGGCTATGAGGAAAGGCGACATCTTTTACTAAACCAACTGATGCAGCTGGGGGAAAAAAAATCAAGCGCAACTTCAGAGATTTGAGAAAAGCATATGATGCCTGAAACATTTTCCAGCCGCATCAACTGGTCTAATGAAATACATCATTTCTCTCCCCACAACYCCTGCTACGCTTCTGTCCTTCACAACTGCAAGACCATAGCTGCTATGAGGGCAATTAACACCGCTGGCCTTGCCTCTGAAATCCCTTTAATTGTGCCCTCCGCGAATTGCTGGGCCCCAGGACATTGCAGAGCAGACATTTTGCAGCAGTCTCAGCTGAAATAAGGAGTGAGGGATCGTACTGACCAATGTTTGACACTGAGCTCACTGCTGCCTCCCCCGCCACAAGGAATCTGGTCTTAATTTTATTTCGTCCTGTCCAGCAGTTTGAATTCACAACAGGCTAGAGTTTGGTATTGAAAAGGCTCCTTTGTTATAAAGCACCATTAAGAGAAGGCGGGACCTTTTGGCACGTGAGTATGGGCAGATGGGTCTTTTATACCTGGAATGATGATTTGGGACGGTGGGACAACTGCTTTAGCAGGAGAGCGTGTGCAGCTGGCCCCAGTAGCCAGGCTGCCTTGGAAGGAGTTAGTTCCTGGGTGGCTTGCAACGTAGCAGGGTGCTGCGGGGTTCAGCACAGGCTGCACATCAGTACGGGAGTAGTTAATGGCTTTGGYGGCGACATTCTCCTGATTAGATTTCAAAAGTTAATGCTGCAGGAAGGGGAATAAGGCAGCCGACACTTCCCTGTACTGTCCTTAGGAGCTGTTTGCAGGTGTCACCATGTCTACTTCATTCAGGTCRTATCGGGAAGGTTTTATTTACCTCCGTTAACAATGAGAACTTTGTTTCTGTTAACAAGGCTTCGGCAGCAGAGCACAGACCTGTACTCTGCGGCGGGCTGAGGGCAAAATCCGTGTTAGAAAATCACTGAATGTACAAGACCCGGGCCCCATTTGCTCCCGCCAGCACATAAAGGACGCTGACACGAGCGGGTGTCCTTCCCGACACCGGGGCTCAGTGGAGGGAGGACTCGTGCTCAGCTGGCTGCTCCTCGCTAAATCGCCCCGGCTGCTGATCGCCCTCGCTGGTCGCGGCAGCGCTCCCCGCCGCGCTCCCCCGCCTGCCGCGGCCTGGCCCGGGGCGGGGCGGCGGGGCCGGGCCGGGCCCTCCCCCGACATGGCGGCGCGGCCCGGGCCCGCGGCCGGGGAGGCGCCGAGCGGCGCCCGCGGGGCGTGAATAAAGCGCGGCGGGCGGGGCCGCGGCGCTCCGGGAAGCGCGGGGCCGGCGGCGGGTGAGCGGGTGAGCGGGGCCGGTGGCGGGAGGGGGGGGCGGCCGGGGCGGGCCCGGGCTGACGGCCGTCGGCTGACGGCCCGCGCCCGCCATGACCAGGGCTCAGCTGACGCGGACGGGGATCCTGCGGATGGCGCTGGGCGGCGGCGCCGCCGACCCGCTGCTGCCGGCGGAGGGCGGCGGGGACCGGCGGGCGCCTTTCCTGCTGCGGGCCCTGCGCATCGCCGTGGTGGTCTGCCTCTACTGGTTCACCTCCATCGCCATGGTCTTCCTCAACAAGTACCTGCTGGACAGCCCCTCGCTGCGCCTCGACGCCCCCCTCTTCGTCACCTTCTTCCAGTGTGCCGTGACGGCCGCCCTCTGCCTGGGCCTCAGCCTGGGGGCAGCCTGCGGGCCCCCCTGCCCCGGCCTGCCTGCCCTCCGCCTCGACCCCAAGGTGTCCCGCAGCGTCCTGCCCCTCTCTGCCGTCTTCATTGGCATGGTCACCTCCAACAACCTCTGCCTCAAGCACGTCGGCGTGGCCTTCTACAACGTGGGGCGCTCCCTCACCACCGTCTTCAACGTGCTGCTCTCCTACCTGCTCCTCAAGCAGACCACCTCTCTCTATGCCCTCCTGGCCTGTGGAGTCATCATAGGTGAGGGGGAGCGGGAGGGGGCTGCCCCCACCCCACGGCTGGCCCCGTAACCTCGGGGAGCCAGAGTTGGGGTGTCTTTGCCTTGGGAAACCACCCCCGCCTGCCCGGTGGCTTCCTGGTGAGGTGGGGTGGCTTGTGCCTTGCTTTGCCTTGGGCAACCCGCTTCGCATGTCTGGAGCATGTAGGCAACTCATTAAGAAAGGAAATTACTCTTACTTGACCGTGGCTCCCTTTTTCCTTTGAGCACTAAACCCTATCTGCTCTCTGATGAAGTTTAACTTGCCATACCTTTTTTTTTTCCCCCACAAAAGCCATAAAACAGCAGGTGGCTTTCTCCCTGTTCTCAAGCGCTTATTGATTATTAACTTTGGTAGCAATAACAGTATGTGACGAAGGGTTAGCTGATGAAGCCAAGTGTAAAACACCACCAGAAGATCTGGTTGTGTGGTTAGGATGTAGGGCAGGGCATTGACTGGCTTAACGGGAATTGCTTGCAAGTCTTTCATTACAAARGCATCGGTAATGCCAAAGGCTACCTTCCACTGGAGGACCATTTAGGTGCCAAGAATAGTGAAATGTTGAGTTCAGTCCGGTTCCAGGTGGACTTGTGTTCACTGTCATGCTTAGACAAGCAGATGGACTCAGATGAAAATGAGAATCTCCTCTCCATAGGAGGTGATCAGGACCAGGACTACTGTTTTTTCCACCCAAGTGATGCAAGCAATTGCCTTCAGCTAGTCTTGTGTTCGGGTATTGCCCAGGACTATGGTGTCTGCCAGCCCTGCAGGCTTTCTCTAAGACTCCGTCCCCCTGGCTCCATCTYCTTTTGCTGTGGGAGCGTTGCCCGTATGCCTACAGCAGCGTAGCAGCGTACAGCAGCATACTCTACAAAGCCCTTCCTGTCTGTGCATTGAACCCATTTGTATTTGGCCTTAGTTTAAAGCACGTTAGCCGCTTTGCAGGCAACTTCCCAGACGGCCTCCAACATGAAGCAGATAATGGAGAGGCGGTGCAGTACTCCTTCAGTAGCTCATCTCCCCTTTTATGTTTTGCTTATGAGCTGGATGGGGAGAGGTCTCCCTCTCTGCCCTGGAGACGCAAAGCCTGTAGCTCCTGTTTCAGAGGTGGTTAAAGAGTGCATTACCCATCAAAGAAGTTTAACATATTGAAGATACTGCGCTCAGTTTCTGCCTTGTGATCTTTTTTTTTTGATCAAGCTTCTTAATATTACATCCATGTGTTTACTGTCTTTCCGCCATCTTTTTTGACCTTTCTGACCTATCTTTCCCTTCCTGTTAACAGCGCAGCAAAGTCTGTGTGGCTTTTTTTTTTTTTTTTTTTTAAACCTTGAGGAATATTTCTTGCTACCTGTGTGTCAGTTTGCTTCCTTTTCAATTAAAAAAAAAAAAAAATCATATGATCTCCTGAAAATGACCTATACACAAAGAGTAGCTTTAACTTTAGTTCATGGCTCTTTGGAGTAATAGTTTCTAAACTCACACTGCCTGCTCGGTGTGGGAACCAGTCCTCTGATACTGAAGGATAGCACAGTAAATTACCTGCACCGCCAAAATAAATCTTCCCAGGACAATAGTCATGACACTTTGTGGGTTCACTTAATAGACAGGGAAAGCCCTTAAGCCTGTCTCTGCTTGTGCTTGTGGTTGTTCAGTATAAGGTAGATGATGAATTGCTGACTGTATGTTTTGAGTCCTTCAGCAGTTGTTCAGATGATGTCTGATTTGTTTGGTTGCAGGTGGCTTCTGGCTGGGTGTTGACCAGGAAGGAGCAGAGGGCACTCTGTCATGGACAGGTATATTCTTTGGGATCTTAGCAAGCCTGTGTGTCTCACTCAATGCCATCTACACCAAGAAAGTGCTGCCTGTGGTGGATGGTAGCATCTGGCGCCTGACCTTCTACAACAACGTCAATGCTTGTGTCCTGTTCTTCCCCCTCATGGTGCTGCTGGGCGAGTTCCGTACCCTCTACCACTTTGACAAGCTGGGGAGCCCCAGTTTTTGGGGCATGATGACCCTGGGGGGAGTGTTTGGCTTTGCTATTGGGTATGTGACCGGACTTCAGATTAAGTTCACTAGCCCACTCACCCACAACGTGTCTGGGACAGCCAAGGCCTGTGCCCAAACAGTGCTGGCTGTTATCTACTTCGAGGAGACAAAGAGCTTCTTGTGGTGGACGAGTAACTTGATGGTTCTGGGGGGCTCCTTCGCCTACACGTGGGTGAAAGGGCTGGAGATGAGAAAGGTGCAAGAGGATCCTAATGTCAAAAGCAGCGAAAGAAATGAGACTGGTGTGTAGGCAGCTCCTGCACCTCTGTTTCTGTGCCCGGGGGGTTAACCTTCAGTGCTCCTTTCCTCCCGAGGAGAAGAAGAGCGAGGAGCACAAAAAAATTCACCTGCGAAGTGTATGGGGAACTGTGTCAGGAACCAGAGCCAAAGACCTGACTGGATCATGTTTTATCCACGGGATCTCACCCTGTATCAGAGTTGGGGAGAGCATGTGTTGTAGAGAGCAAACAGGTTTTTTTGTGATCATTTTCTAAAATGGATGTTGATATTGACCTAATCTGGGCAATTTGCATCTCTGGGGGGGTGGGCTCATAGCAGACAAAGACCGGGATGGGAGCTTTGTGTAGTTAGGGATCTAGAATTAACTGAATGAACGCAGTCTGAAGTTATAAAATCCTGAACCTCCACGTAAGGAAGAGGCAGGTAACCAGATTCTTGGGGACAGACTCCAGTAAATTGTTCTGCTGTAAAAGGATTAGGCAATAGCCATTCTTCCTATTGTCCCTTTCAATGCAGAGGATGGGAAATTCCCTCCCTTCTGGTTCTGTACAAGCCTAAGCAGCAGCACCTCCAAATCTCCTTTCCAAAGAGTCAGTATCACATCCTGCTGAGGTCTCTTCTGTCTTTCTCTCCACCTGGTTTCTTAGCTTGGGAAATCATGCTAAGGAGCAGGAATGCAACTTCTCATTCCCTCTGCACCGTGTCCCGTGAGGGAGAGCATGCTCTCTCAAGTGGCCTTCCTCAGGGAGGAGTGAGCTTGGCCGCTGCCTCTCTCTGAGACAGGCAGGAGGTGAAAAGTTACTCTGAAGCACTTGCTTCTGTAAGGTGGAGATCCCAGTTCATGGGGTTCGCAACATTTGTCCTCTCTACCCTCTGCGTAGGGGGTAGGTTTGTGTTTGAAAACGGGGTTCTTACTAATTAGGCTTGGTTTTGGGGACTTACTCCATACCTACTTCAGATCTCCTCCGGTGTTTGCAGTTTGTCTTTTGACTTGTTCCTTTTAATCACCCCCGCATGGCCAGCTCAGTGAATCCTTCACCCCAAAAAGTCCTAGTTTTGCTCAGCTGCATCAATCCCTTTACTGGAAACTTGCTGCTGAACAGTTAGTTCTGCAGAAATCTCTGCCTCTCCACCTGGTCTCATGCGAGTGCCACCYGAGGTTGCTCGACAGCTGTGATTTCTGATCCCAGGGGTCAGCAGCAACATCCTATAGTCAGCTGTGATGTTGCACCAGCTTTCTAAACCCCTGGCCCCTTTATATTTAAAGGATTATATATTAAAAGGATTATTTGAACAGGGATGCTGGGCAGTTGATGTCACTGCTTTGTACCCTGCCCCGTGGTTCCTACATGATATACCCTGCCCCCCCTGCATGATGTCTGGCCACTCCTACAGAAGGACACTCCATTTCTGCCCAGAATATGTTCCTATCTAATTTTGGGGGGTTCCTGCTCCAGGTTTCATGACAGCAGGTACCTTCTCACTCCTTTTTGGTACAGGGTGCCATTTGGGGTCCTTGAATTTATTTTTTTTTACGGGAACTGACGTTTTTAATGTTGCACGCACTGACTTGTAACGGCCAAATCTGCTGAATAAAGTCAGGGGTCGCTCCCTGGGTCTGATTGGGG